>LPNX011135203.1:9663-240731 GCA_001517045.1 Pseudotsuga menziesii | reverse complement strand
CCTTGGTTTATGGGGAAAAACCCATGTTTTATTACCTTGTGGTTTTACCACCTTTGTTGTTTGTCACCTTTTGCCTCATCCAACCTTGCCAACCTCTTTAATGCTTTAGCTGGTGGTTGGGGAGTTATGGCTGAGTGGCTGGGGGCATTTATTGATGGGGAAAAACGTGGGTAAGGAGGCAAGCCATTCCTCCATCTTCTCCACGACTCCATTCTCCCCAGGGACAGTGGTTTTCACGTCCTGTTGCTCACCCTCACGCATAGGTTTCTCTCACGCAGAGCTGGGGTCTGTTCTTCCTCACGCAGAGGTCGATGGTCTGTTTATCCTCCCGATGGCCTGTTGATTCACGCACAGAGAGAGGCTATTTCCCCTCATGCACAGACTGAAATCCTCACGTAGAAATCGGGTATGTCTTTCTTGTGCATTTTGCTGTTGGGTGCGAGTGTTTCCTCACGCACAGACTGTTTGGGTCGTTTTCCCATGTGAGAGGCGTGCTCACTGTTGTTGCTTTGGGGCTGTTGTCTTCCCCACGTTTTTGGGTTAGCTGTGGTGTCCAAATTCGTTTTGGGCCACTGTGGAATGCCAATTTGTTGGCTGTGTTCTCCTCTGTCCATGCTGGGGGTTTGCTTATCCTTCGTTTGGGACTGTGCATAGTTGCTGTTGTTTCCCTAGTTTGGGATGTTGTTGTTGTTGAGTTGTTTTGGCCACGTTAGGGCCAAGAACAATTCCGTGTGGGCCATTGGAATTGAGCTGTGCTCATCCATTGTGGGGCTGTCCCCTGTTGTTTATGACTTCTTCACAGAGCTGTGAAGGGTTGTTATGGCTGCTGATATGAAGTGGTTGTCCCTTGGACTGTGCTGGCTTGGCTTGTCTGTTGAAAGCCTGTGAAACCCAGCTATGTTGGGTTGGCTGCCTTGTGTCCCCTTAGCTATGTGTAAGCCTGCAATTGACCCTTATTCCGGAGGAATCATGCCCAGCTCGGGGGTGGCACCGTTGCTGAGAGATCGATGAGCATGAGCACGCTGGCCTATGGTTGGGTGGAACGTTGCAGCGACGTAGCTGGTTGCGGGTGAATTCTTCATTGAAAGATAAGTACTGTTGTTTACTGCATCTCTGTAATTTATATTGATGAACATGCTCAATGCTGGAAATGTTTATGTATGTTGCTTCCGCTGTATGAATAAAGACTTATGCATCTGTGTATGCTTGCAAGTTTTAATTTCAACATTTGATTTCTTTTGATTATGTTCATGGGGCGGTTGCCCGGCTGTGTTTGATATGTTCGTCGCGTCCTCTTCGCCAACTAAGGGACGGGGACGTGACACATTTCATTTCTCAATTTGTATAAAGGATCCTTAATATATATATATATATACCCCTTCAATATAAGCCTTTTATAATTATTTTCCTTCATTAGTTTATATAATCCTATTCTCTCTATATATATTTATTTATTTATTTACAATATATAAGTCACTTTACTTCAGGTATTAAAATATATTCTCCGCACTTTTGCTAGAATAATTCATCTTATATAAACTTTTAGGGAAAAATATTATTGACCGTAATTTCTTTCAAGAGAAAGCTTTAAGCTTCTTATTAAAAGTTTTATGGAGTTCTCCTTGGAACTTGATGCCAAAAGAGGATCATACAGAGTAATCAGCTTATTTGCGATTTACTTCAACTTAGGATGACACCCAAGGGTTTAGTTCATCAAGGGAATCATTATTCTTCTTCGAGTTTCCAAGGCTCCACTCATCATTTTCAACTTTCCCCTTAGTGGATTCGTCCCCAATCATTCTTAGTCATGTCAAGTTTTCAGTCTCCTAACCCTATCAATTTCATCAATAATTTTTATAAGATTAGAATGAGTACTTACACTATGTTTTTACTTACACTCTGTGTTTTCAAGTTGAGATAGAAAGATGATATATATATAAAAGCGGAGAGAAAATATAAAACTTATAAATTAAATGGAATATATATTATTATGATGATGGATATTAATTTAATAGTATATACTATTACTAATTTATATTTATATTCCATTTAATTTACAAGTTTTACAATATTTTGGAGTATGTTCCTCTCCACTTTTATATATATATATATATATATATATATATATATATATATGTGTGTGTGTGTGTGTGGGGATGTGGGGGAGGGAGCAATAAATTAAATGGAATATATTATTATGATGATGGGTATCAATATTAATTCAATAGTATATGTTAGAATTATTTAGTTAAAGTGTAGTATTTTTTTTGAGTTTTGGTTTGTTTAGAGTTCGGTTTGAAATTTATAAAAATCTTATAAATAAATATATTAACTATGGAAATTGTATAATTTGAGTGTTATTAAAGTATGGAAGTCCAAAACATAAAATAAATAGACTGGTCATTTAGTTAATAGTCAACTAATTATTTAATTTAATTAATATATCGTAAATAAAAGTTTATAAATTGTATTATTGGGTGAATAATTTTTTTAGAGATTATAAAATTTGTTATTTAAAACAAAATATAAATGAATCTAAATTCTTTAAACAAATAAAAAAATGATTAATTTATTTAGAAATTTAATATTACATTATTGAGTATATATTTGCGTCGAGAGGCATGTAACGTGATGTAAGGTTAGTAACGTTTGTAACATGTCGGCAAAAAATAATAGTGATAGTGAATATTATGGGAGGGATCTTGTAACGTGATGTAACGTTAGTAACGTTTGTAACATGTCGGCAAACAATAATAGTGATAGTGAATATTATGGGAGAGATCTTGTAAAGTGATGTAACGTTTGTAACATGTCGGCAAAAAATAATAGTGATAATGAGAATTATGGGAGAGATCTTGTAACATGATGTAACGTTTGTAACATGTTGGCAAAAATAATAGTGATAGTGAATATTATGGGAGAGATTTTGTAACACAAAATAAAAGATAATATCACTTTCGTAAAGATATTTTTATTAATAAAAATAAATTTTCTAATAGTCCAAAATAAATGTTGGCCTTGCAAAACCATGTGCAAGGCATTTTAAACAAACCATGGTTTTATTGTACATGGTTTATGAGGCTTTGCACACGGTTTCCTAAACAACCCATGGTTTTATTGTACATAGTTTAAGAGGGCCTTGCAAATGGTTTTAAGACCATGTGCAAGGCCTCCTAAACAACCCATGATTGTAGGAGGGCCTTGCATATGGTTTTAGAACCATGTGTGGGGAAATGATGCAATGTTCGTTCCTAACAAAATAAAAAATAATAAAAAATATTATATGTCGGCCATAAATAATATTAAATATTAATAATAATAAAATTATATGTGGACCTTAAATAAAAATATGTGTCTTTTGATTTGAATCAAATCAATGAATACCTAAGAAGAGGTTTGCACCTTGAGAGATTTGATCCATCTCGGCGCTTGATAGAGCCTAGGATTTTGATCTATGCTGATTAAAACATTTATTTTCACATAAAAAATATAGATTATTGTTATTTATGAAGAATAAAAAAATCCTCAATTATATATCGTTTACATAACATGTAACACAATAAAAAAATTAAAACTAAGTAAAGAGTATAACAATATTCCTCCCAACTACTCATATATACTTTCATTAGACTTTTAAAACAAATTTATATAATAAGTATAAATTTTTTTTATGTTTTAAATCATCTGAAAATTATTTTAATATTTAATTTTTTAAATTATTAATAAAATAAAATAAACTTTATTTTATAAAATAATATGCTGAAATTGTTTTAAGAGTTCAATAAATTAAAAATGATTTGGATGGTAATCATCATCGACATGGTAAAAAACAATCATACAAAAGTTTTAGGTGAAAACATTATATACTACACGTAATTTGATTATTATATCATGGTATATATAAACTACATAAAAAAGGTTTATTAGTTTTATATATAAGTAACGAATTGGATTATTCTTTACCCTTCTGGCTCCATAAGGTATTTGTTCTATTTAGCTTTTCTTTCTCTTTGTTGTTAGATCCTTACAGATCTTTATGTGTTGTGGGAAGATTAGTATATCACCCAACTTTTTTATAGATTTATTGTGTGTTTTTTTTATTAATTTGGGACTTGCAAAAATTGATGATTCGACTAAAAAATATTGATTTGAAATTAACTATACCTAATTGAAGAAATCTTTGGATAGAAACAAGTATAACTTCTAGAAATGAATTTACTCCACCCACTATGCCACAAGAAATCATTTGGATAATTTAAACTCTTTTTACCTCAATCAATGATTCAAAACAATTAATGTTTATTAGAATCTCTATTAATCTTTAATAAATTCATTTGTTAAATTAAAATGAGGAAGAAAAACAAGAAAAAATGGTTATTCTCACGTTTGCATAATCCTTATATAAGGTTTATAAGAGTTATTACCATACTATCATAGATTGTGAATAAAAGAAAATCTAACATCCATGTGAAATACAAGTCATATCTAGAGTGAAATATATTCATGCAGGTATTTACCAGCTGGTTTTCATGGTGGTAGCGATTGGTGTTTCATCTTCAGGTAGAGTTTGGGATTTGGGTTTATTTTTCACTGTAGTGTTAAGTTATGTTCCTATTTTCTCGTTTTCCTAGTTTTCAAGGTTTTTTTTTCCATTTGTAGGATCATGTTTAGAATATTTTGTATGGACTACCAAAGGTCATTGATTATGGCATGTAGTTTAACCTATTTCACAAAACTTGATTGATAGTTTTTACCTATCCCAAGGTTCTTTGTTGTTTTTTGTCTATGGTGGGGGGGAGTCCCGTAATTATCATAATTTGTTTAAGTTTATTGTCTTGATATGGATGGGGAATTCATTCCAGACATTCTTGATGAGGTTTTCCTAGTTTTGTTCTGTCATCTGCTCATGTTATATGTATCCCTTCACTCATTTCCTCCTCCTCTTGAAGTTCTCTTTTAGCTCAAGTTTTATGCTAAAGGGTGTCTATGGTTACCCATAGGGGTCTTCCCCCACTTGTTGAAGTTGTTGAAGGTTATTGTATTGTCAGTTGAGTAGCGAATAGAGGGTTTAGACTTATTTCCCCTATGACTACGTCAGCTAGGGAACCTATTTTTTTACAATCTTCTGGTGGCAACAAAGGGTTTTTGGGTAAACACAAGAGAAAAAGTATTAAGAGAAACCTAGAGGTTAACCTAGCATTTGGGGAGGATATATACATGTTTGATTTCTTCTCCATGACATAATCAGTTGTTTTTGGTTTCTTTAGAGGTAATCATATCGCTCTACCTAGCTTCTAATCTTGGGTAGAGGCACAATGGTCCTTCTTGGGTTATGCTCTATAATGTTTTACCTTGACAAGGGGCTGGTTGGGATCGATAATTTAGTGTTCTGGTAATGTTAAGAAGGTTCTTGAAGGAGTCTCGATGTGGGGTAGTTTGTTGTTTAAAGTTAAGAGATTGGTTCCAATCTTTGACACTCAAAGAGAAAAAAAATTTCTCATATGATCTGGGTTAATTTTCCATAACTTCCTCCAAAACTTTGGACTTTGGAAATTCTTACTCTCATCGATGCCACATTAGTCAAATTTATGCTTGTAGACGAAAGATTACAAGTGATGGGCAATATGGAAGTTGCCAAAATATTGATTGATTTGGACATTAGAGATGGACTTCCAAATAAATTTGTCATTTATAAAGGTGGTTTCTCCTATTCCCGGGAGTTGGATTATATAGGTATATTATTCCATTGCAATCAATGCCACAAATATGGCCACATGGTACATGACTGTTCTCACCCTTTTACTTATCAGTTTTGGAAGAAGCTTAGAGGCCCTAATCCTAGAGGTAGTACTTTTGTGACCGAAGGGCCCCCACTAGCTCCACTGGTGGATATCCATGTGACTTCTAGAGGTGCAACATCTGAATTGGAGAATACTAATTTAAATAGGGTTAATCATAGTGTCTCTGACTCGATTACGACCCTTCCTGAGAAGATAAATAGTTTGGTGGACTATACTAGTGTGAATACTCACCTGCATCTCCATCATCCATTAGGAGAATCAATTATGTTTCATTCCACTATGGAAGCTAGCTTGACTCATGGTCCCTTCATTTCCACTACATAGGGTAAGTTGGAAGTTACCCCTTTTGTTGTCTCTTTTAGCCCTATCTCTCCATTGAGTATTATGTCTTTTCAATCTTCCTAGAGTGTATTATCCTCTCACCTTTTCTATTCATCTCTTTCTCCTCCCTCAAGTTATAGTTTATTTGAGCCTCACTATACAAGGTGTGATGTCCTCGACTGCAAAACCAAGGCCAAGGTCATCAAGAAACCCAAGGGAAGGATAAATAAGGTAATGCACAGTGGAATAAGTGTGAATAAGGTTAGTCCAACATGCTAAAAACCCAATAAAATAAAGCATTCATCCTCTTAATGAAATGCATAAAAACAAATGCAGATAATTCCCTAATGCACATGTTATGCTAAGTAAATGCAAGCATGAAATGCGACCAGATCAAAGTAAGATATTGACATGTAATCCAATATCAAATATCACATCTATTTCAACCATATAACCATTAAAAAATTCACATCTAGAAGCTACTATAAATAATGTAATTAAATAAATCTACATGTTTTCATAGTCAACCATAATAAGAGTGTTAAAAATCAGATCTGTAGACTACCACCTACAACCATAGTAACATAAACAAAACCGAATATCAAGGATTTCATCTACAACCATCTAAGCTATAATAAAATAATATATCAAGGCTTCCATCTATATATATCTAAGACACAATAGATATAAAGGTTGTCATCTACAATCATCTAAGCAATAATAAAAATTATATATCTAGCTACCATCTACAATAAAAATTAGATATCATGAATACACGCACACACACATAATAAATTACAATAAATAAGCATATAACGAAATACCCATCTCAATGAAAGAAACTATCTTCAATAGGAAAACAATCCACCCAACCTTAGACATGCCATGCTCGTGTAGCTTTCAACATAACAGACACCCCCTATTTTAGGCCATAGATCCACATGAGAGATACTCTCAAACCAAAATGGATGATGTGATCATTTCAACACTAGGAAATCGGCCACAAAAAAACAACTGTATCAAAGTCATACAATAACCTTTTTCACTGAAACGAATTGTATTACTTACTAGAAACGTTGCTCTGAACGTAATGGAATAGGTCTCATAACCCATAAATTAAAATAAATAGGTGAACCGGAACATATAGTTTCTCCCTTTTCACACTATCATAAAACCACAACTACACCTTTCTCTATCTAAAATTTTCCTTCCATCTACACTACTTGGTGAAATAGGATTCCCTTCACTGCAGAAATCCCTTAGGACATCACCATCCACCATCAAGCTTCATGATGACAGATTTGGATAGGGACAAGAAATTGTATATGGACTCATGTTGTGTTCTGAACAATCAATTTTTAATCCCCATTATAGGGTCTTGAAACTTCATTAGAAGGACTTCAATATTCAACAATACAATGCATCTCCTACTCAAGGGCATGTATTTTCCAGACAAGAGAGCATTCCACTTCATTAGAGAGCTCAATAGAAAAAACAAAGAATATAATGAGAGAAAACTCATTCCACTACACAAATAGCCATTTTAATCCCTAAGTGAGTAACTACAATTCCAAGAGAGGTGTTGTCCTAACTTTCGGTCGACCTAGATTCAGACCCTTTGTTCATCAACAAGACCCAATATCTTGTCTCGACAGAGTAGGATTCTATAGGAAACACCTGAGACGCAAATGAAGTCTCACCTGAGATATATTATGGGGACTTCCAGTAATAGGTTTCTATAGTTTTGTCATAGATTTAACTCTATAAATATATGATATCACTCAACCAAAATCAGTAATTATACTTATGTTCTCATATGTTCATTCAAGATAACCATCTACCATTTCATCGAAATGTATGCCAACATAAAAATTAAGCATTAACATATGCTAACTCGATATAGGTGTGACAAATACATAAGTTCATTCACCATTAAATTTGTGTGACACATTCATATAGCTTTATTTATATTAAACAAGCATTCGACACAACACCAACCCTAAAACAAATAGAGATAAGATATAATGTGGAAACCCATTCAAGAAAAACCACAAAGGTGCTCTCCATCTGGCATGATAATTGGTTTGGCACCTTTGTTATACACACTAAACTTGCAGATTCTTATTTTGATCTTCTTTTCAANGTCTCTCTCTCTCTCTCTCTCTCTCTCTCTCTCTCTCTCTCTCTCTCTCTCTCTCTCTCTCTCTCTCTAAATGTTTGATCCACACGCAACCTAGATCAATCATCTTCTTGCCTTCGTATGATCTCCAACCCACTTCGATGACCAACCTTATTAACCAACCCACACACAGCTTGGGTTGGTATTTTTATAATCTTTTTCACTTTTACAATTCTTAATTCAACTGTCGAATGACTCTCAACTTTTAGTTGACGATTTGTCTTTCTATTTAAATACATTCACCTATCTCCAAAAATAGGCATTATCAGCCCAAAATAAAATAATTCTTTATTACTAACAGAAATATTTTAGTCTAACTAACTCTTCCCGAAAAAACAGTCGAACTATGATTTCCGACTGTTTTAGTCCTCTTCTATTGTTGTTCTTTCCATTGGTTTCTTTTTTCACATATTTTCCTCATCTTGCGACCGAAATGTTCACATTTCTGATCATTATTCTGGTTCTTTCTTCTTGACTTTTCCTAGGTCCAGTAGGCCCCTGACACTCACCTGTGGCTCATCCTAAGCCGAATCATTCAGAAACTTCTATAATTGCGACCTTTCTTTGAAAATCTTGGAAAATTTTCACTACCTGTTCAGTTTCCTATTGCACTTATTCTTCTACTGATTCATTTTTTCTACAAGTTTGGAACATATGTTTTCCGAAATTGTTAGTCCTTTCAACCCCAAGGATTGTTGCACTTTCTCATATACAGGTTGAATGAGACATGTAACTTTCTCTGCTTATGCTTGTAATTCTTCAACCTGGTCAGTTCTCTTTTGTTGTTGCGTTACTTGTTGTTGTAGCTTCTGCATGTTAGTATCCTTGGCCATTTTTTATATTGTCATAAAATTCTTTAGATCTCTCTTCATTTTGTTGAATTTTTCCTCAATAGTATGTATTTCCTCCGTTATTTGTTCTAATTCTTAATCATCGATCAAAGCTTCCAATGGTTGAGAAACTTGCTCAATCTCCTTAGCACAAAGTGCCTCTGCTTCTCCAGTCTTCATCGCAGCCTCAGTTGTTGCTTTTCCTCACTCTTCTAGTACATATGGGGGTGTACTGGTCTTTATCTGCAATTCCAGCTCTGCAACCCACTTACGGGGGTTGTTTTATACTTCACCAAGTCAAAAGACATGGCTTCTGAAAACATTTCTGCTATGATGCCTTCATCAGTGAAAATGCTACAAGCCAACATAACAGCCACATCCATCCAATGTTTGTCCTCTTGCTACATTTTTTCTTTCTACTCCGTATCTTGGATTGTTTTCTTCAAATTATTAACAATTTTGTGTGAAGTTTTCACCTTATTAACCAATGCACATTTCTTATTTTTAATTTCTTCTATTGTGGCATTCTTAATGGCATGTAATTCATACATAGGTAGCGTAGAAAAGTACATAGTAATATGCCCAAGGTCCTTGACCATAGTATTCAAATATGGTGTACCTAAATCAACCGCTTGACCCAGTACTTGAATATTTATAGTGGATTTGGCATTGATAATCCCTCGATAGGTTGCTCTCTAGATGGACCAACTTCATCCAATGACATAGTCAAGTATGGATTTTGGTCGAATGCAAGTCAAAATTCTTTCACTGCTTTACAAAGTGTCTACAGTAAATCAACAATGATGTATGTCGATCATCCATTTTTTCGTTAGCTTTCCTTGGTGAATTCTTCCATTGTTTCTTGCAAAAGGTTGTAATCATCACTTGTGAGGTCAACGACTCTAGATGAGCGGTTGGAATTCCTCTTTTTTTGTATTTTTCCTTAATTTTATTAACTCTTTCCCTTATTCGCCAACTCTGGATCTGTTAGGGTTGTGCTAGAGTCATCAGGACTGCGGAAGATTTTGGTGGTTTCCTCAACTAGTGGATCCCCCCCTTGATCTCCATCCTTCTTTTTAGATAGATCATCTTGTCAGGCTCTTCTTTTGGAGAGAGTTAATCATCTGCGACATGAAATTGCCATTTTGTAGGTTGGAAATCATGAGCAATGGAATAAATTTTAGCACCAGATAGTTGAAACTGTATCATGAGCCATTGGTGCTACAGATCCTATCAAGGCTACAAAAATATCTGATGGGCCCCGACCGAAAATATTATAACATTTTGAAACCGACAGACGGTTTCCTTGATGATTTTGGCCTGATTCCTTATATAATATTGAAGGGAATATTCTTGTAAAAAGAATTCAACGTTATTATCTCTTTACCTCTTAGGTTTATCTTTGTCAAACTAGATATTCTGGTATCGAGCTCCTTGACATGAGACTAGCACATCTACCCCTTAGTAGTTTGACAGTTCAACCTAGGAGACAAAAGAAATAAAAATAAGTAACCAAGAATAATAAAATGGGTTACCTTTTTCCTGTACTTCTTCATCATCTGCTAAGAGTTCATTCAACATATAGGTCGACCAGTTGATCTAAATGCTTGATGTGCTCTTCTCTACTACATTAATTATCCTTACAGTACATTGGTTTGGTCTCATATTTCTGAGAATATTTCTAGAGAAGACTTTAGCCACTAACCGAATAGCAGTATCATCAATGGAGGCAATAGAAAAGAATCGCTTGTCTCTTGTCAGCTCATACTTATCCTTCATTTTGTTTTTCAATGTGATATCTTTGTATTTTCCTATGAAGAATCGTGTTGGGTCGACTCTTGCAATAGGGAGTCCTATAATCAATGTGATCAACTCAACATCCACTAAAATATTCCGGTTGAGCCATAGACAACCACCATGGAAACATACTAAGTACTTGCTTGACATAGGAATTCACTTCTGTTGTGCATCCAAAATGTGGCATGTGCATCAATGACAATAATCTTGATTTATCTAATATTCTTTCCCATTCCATTGGAACCGTGTGGATAAGGGCATTCTCTATTTCTCGGATAGTAGTCATGTATATGTCCATTTCCAGTTCTAGAAATTTGGGCAGGTCATGATCGACAAATCCCATATTCTACAGATTTGGAATAATATTTTTCATTACTCGAACTCCTTTTTGTACAACAGGGGTTACCAGAGAATGCTTTTCATTTTTTCCAATTCTAACCTTTGGTGCATCGACTGGTATGGGCGGGACATAGTCCTGTAACATGGATGTAAATCCTGTAGCTGCATCATCTGGTGGAGGCGTTATTGCACGTTGTTTCTAACTTGAAGAATATTTCCTCTTCAACATATCAGGTGGGTCTAGTCCCAAAGTAACTTCAATCCTTGGCTCTGGATGTGAAATAACCTATATGGTGTCTTCCATAATTGGCGTGGTTAGTGGAATTTCAAAACCTTATTCTTGAATGGTGCTCGCACTGGAAATGGAAATAAAAATACTCTATAAAAAAAATGGCTTCAGCTCTTGCAGTTGCAGACAACAATTCAGTGATCTCAGTCAAATGCAATAGAATGAATAAAACTTCAACGTGAAGATGATATATGTGTACCCCTTCAATCAATCACTTAGTCGCAGGATCGGGAAATAAATGGAATGTTGGCAACGATGTTTGTCACATGGAGAAATATTTATAATCATTATAAGGAAACCACCAATTGAACCATTAATTTTCTTGTCAATTCAATCGACATTGCTAGGATTAATTAATCCTCCTTTGTCCAATATAGTCTATCTGGTCATTTTTCCTAGATTAGGGGGTAATTATTACTGTACTAGAGTGTGGCGGACACACCTAGAGGTTATTTTCCACTTACTTCATGTGCATGCATGAGTTTATGTGCATCTGGGAGCAATCCCTACATTACAGGATCCCACTCTAAGTGTCGCCAAAAGCCTCCATCAGTTGGTTGTGGTAGGTAATAAATTATGCTGAGTTAACCTCCCACTACAATCAGTTAGATTAATTCCAGTTACCCTAGCACCAATTTTTCATGCATGAAGGGAGAGTGGTGTCTTTTTCCCACCTACCTCATTAATTAACTTATTGTAGACTGATTTAGGCATGCAAAGTTAGACTAGTGAGCTCCAACAGTGATTTAGACACACTGAGTTAGCTAATCAGTAAGTCAGAACTGATATATTCAAACCCTATATTTAGAATTCGAATTCTATTTATTGTATAATCATTGTATAATTTATTAATGAATGAAAATTAATGTCATTATTATCTGAGCAATTTTTTTCCAATTTATCTTAAATTTGTGGCATGAATTTGTTCTTCTGTGTACATTCTCTTGGATTATTCCACTACATAATTCCCTTCCTACAACTTTCATATTTTCCTGTAGATCAATGGCTCACAAATTTAACATGGTATTAGAGCCTTGTTCAGGATAGTAGCAAACCTTGTCCAACCTCCATTGTGCACCAGAAGGAGTTGAGTTTCCACATACTTCTTGGAATCATAACATGGCTCCCTCTGGATTATGTCTAGAGAAGTCTATACATGTGTGACAGACTCTGAGAAAGTGCACATGTCGATGTGGAAAGGTTTGAAGTAACATATGATTGTGAATTGGTTTGTTTTGCAGTGATATTTTGTAGGTACAACTTCAATATGGATTTGAGATTATCAGTTCCTCTTCTTGCTCCATTCATAAGATATTCCTAGTGAAAATTGAAGATGATTTCATCTCTAAAGAGACAAGGTCTCTATGAGGTATATATTGGAATTGGTAAAGAGTCTTATGAAGATGAGAATGACTAGATAAATGAAGGTGATAGATATTTTGGAATGATATGTCTCTCCTTTTCTCTGAGCTTGTGCTACCTTACTGATTCTATTGAATACACAAAGGATATCTGGACAAAATTGGATAGAACCTTTGGCAAGCACAATGAGGATCTTTATAGAAATTTGGAGAGCACACCCAACACCATAATAGTTATTTCTTACAAATTCTCGGTCTCTATTCTCTCTGATGAAGTTGTTCAAGATGAAGAAGAAGTAAAATCTTCAACACAACCAATTCAAATTGAAGAAGGTCTCCTTGGAGTGACTCCTTTTCCTGCTGTTCCGGAAGTTTATGAGATATATGATATCTAATATTCTCATATACTTGATCCAAAATAAGACATTCAAATCTCTGTTATTGAATAAAAATTCTCCTTCCATTCTACTCAGGCATTCTCCAGTGATTGTTCTATTTTAAATTATGTGCAAAGTTTGCCAGTGTTTGCTTCAAAAAATGAAGAGGAATTCAATTTCTCTCTCTCTAATGTTGTTGTTGGTGTGCAGAAAAGTAATAATTTGGATGTTTTGGAAGAAACATCATATTTTAGGAGTGATCCATTCACTCTCATTGATCTATAGCTTCCAACAAATTCATACATGATTGCTTGCACCAATACTTAGATTTTTGTTGAAGAAGGAGAAAATTGTGCATCTACCATATCAATGGAGCACTTGAAACCTTTGTTCCACACAGTTAGATCTAATATGACCTTATTTGGTTCAAATTTTAAGTATCAAGAGCCTCCATTCATGCTTGTAGTTGTTCTCATCGATTTTGGTGTGAAAAATAAAGTACCTCGAGTCTCTTTCAAAATTGTTGTTGAGGATTTGATGTTGGTTTTATCTCATGAGTTTGTTGATGTTATATTTTGTGAATCATTGGATATTTTAGAAGATATATCATATTATGGAGCTTAGTCATTCTCTCTCCATGGTCCTGGGAATTATCTACCTTTCTACTTGATCACATGCTCATATCCTAACAATACTAGAAAAGATGGAGACATCATGCATTTGCCTGGACACTTGCTCCTAACACTCAAAGCTAGTTTTACCTCATATGGTTCGATGTTAAAGGCTATGACATATAATTTTCTTGGGTTTAACTCACATGGTTTGAATTCTCAAGCACTTTTTCTCTATCATTAGTTGATCTCAGTTGCTCTACATGGGTCCATTTTCCATCTTGCAGTTGTCTATGTTCTTGATTCAGTTGAGCATATCCCTCTTCTTCCAAAGAGGAAAATTATTCTAGACATAATCATTTAGTTTTGATAGGTTCACATGCATAGTACTAGGATGTTGATGCACATAAGAACCAATATTCTACATTGCTTCTCCACAGAGTTGCAGATTGCAGCAAAATTTCATGATTCCTTCCTATTTTGAGGGGGGGTTCCCATGAGGTTTTCCCCATTTTCCATATTTTATTAAGCAGTATTTTATGTCATTAAGATTCTATGGGTTACTTTTGGCATACTTTCTAGGGACCAATTTGTCCAAAGTCAGGATTAAGGGAGGGTGTTATGATTAATTAATCCTCCTTTGTCCAATATAGTCTATTTGGTCAATTTCCCTAACATAGAGGGTAATTATTATTGTACTAGAGTGAGGTCGGAACACCTAGAGGGTATCTGCCACTTAATGCATGTGCATGCATGATTTTATGTTCCTCAAGGAGAAATCCCTACATTATAGGAGCCCACTCTTAGTTCCACCAGTAGCCTCCATCAGTTGGTTGTGGTAGGTAAGAAGTTATGCTAAGTTAACATCCAATTATAATCAGTTAGATCACTTTTAGTTAGCCTATCACCATTTTTGCATTCATGAATGGAGAGTGGTGCCTTTTTCCCACCTACCTCATCAGTTAGCTTATTGTAGAGTGATTTAGACATACAGAGTTAGAATAGTGAGCTCCAGTAGTGATTTAGACACATTGAATTAAATAATCAATCAATTAGAAATGATATATTCAAATCCTATATTTAGCAATTGAATTCTATTTATTGTATAATCATTGTATTATTTATTAATGAATGAAGATTAATGTTGCGATTATCTGAGCAATTCTTTTTCGATTTATCTAAAATTTGTGGCATGAATTTCTCGTTCAGTGTACATTCTCTTTGATTATTCCACTGTATAATTCCATTCCTACAAATTTCATATTTTCATGTAGATTAATGGTTCAAAAATTTAACAGGTAGTTATTGTGCATTAATGGAGGAATTGACCAAACATATGCCACCAAAATTCCTCACTACATCATATTAACTACTAGCCAGCAAACACTTGCGACCAAAATTCATTATGTGATAGCAATTATCTTCCTATGGCAGGCATATATCCTGAACCATGGTTATTTCCTTGTGAAATATAGACAGTCTGTGACACATTTATTTTCTGGTGATAGACAGATAGGCTGTGACAAAACACTCAAAAATTTGCATTTTTTTGTCTTTTTCATTTTCTATTATATTTCCTTGTTTCTCTTTTTGTATTTCTCATTGTTTAACTCTCAATCAACCAAATTGAATCTATCCTGATAATTCTTTATCCAATGTCCATTCACCAATCCCTTGAAAGGTGTTCCATCTAACTTCTTTAATTGCACTCCTCCTCTTTCAGTGATATGAATAATAATATACGGTCCCAAACAATGTGTTCTAATCTTTCCAATACGCTTAAAAAAATTACGGTCATATAAGAGAAAAATATCTCCAATGTGAAATTACTTGTTCTTAATATGCCGATCATTCCAAGCTTTTTGTCACTCATTTTCGACATTCTGATGACAGCCTACAACAAAGCGTTCTTCCTCCATTTGTACAATCTGCAACAATATTTATTCGATGGTGCCAACATCAGTCATTTCAGTAATTGCAACTATCCTTAGACTTGGTACAATATATTCCATCGGCATGACAACCTCTTATCCACAAACCAGTCTAAATGGAGGTTGTCCTATCAACTTTTTACAAGTGGTGTGATATTGCCATAACACTGCAGATGTTTTATGATCCCAAATGTCTCTTTGAACATTACATATTTTTGTCAATACATTCTCTTGATTCTTATTGAAAGCCTAAACAACACCTTTAGATTGTGGATGATATGGCATTGTCTTCTAGTGTTGAATCTGGAATTATTCTGTTAATTTGTTGATCAACTGATTCACAAAATGTGTTCCTTCATCACTTATCAAAACATTTGGGCATCCAAATAAATTCACTACTTTGTCAAACAAAAATAGAGCATCAATCGCAACATTACAATCCTTGACTAGTGTTGCTTTAACCCATCTAGACAAGTAATATGTTGTAGTGATAATATATCGTGCACACGTTCTCTTTCCTACTGGATTATTAGGTCTAAAAAATCAACAACCCATTTCTCAAATGCCTGTAAAGATATCTGAGGTACTAGCACCATTTCATGTCATCATGTTGACTTTCCAGTTCTTTTGAAGATACCACAGTTGCGACAATGTTCTCTAGCATCTGTATGCAATGTAGACCACCATAGTCATTCCTGTAAAAAAATTCATCCTGTGTATTTTCCTTCATAATGGCCTCCTACAACACTAACATGCGCTTCATTTAATATCATCAATCACTATTGTTCCAAAATGCAGTGACAAAGAATTTCATCTTGCCCCATTTTGTATAATTGTCCAGCTATCAACTGGAAATATGCAACTCTTACCATTAACTATTTCTTCTATGTTATATGAATCTGATTGGTGCATATCCCATACTCAATAATTGTATAATATCTCTATAATGGTCATCAAACATCTTGACCGCAAATAATTGTGCATTTGGAAGGCTATTGTCAAGATTACTAGGTTCTTCTCCACTTTTGAGCCTCGACATATGGCATGGTACTGAATTTAGTCGTCCCAGTTTAACAATGATCTCAAAGTAAAATTCCTAAAAAAGGAGAAGCCATCAACAAATATTTCCCCCAACACTAGCTTATTGACCAGGTATTTCAACATAGAATGATCAGTGTACATTTTGAAATGCCCACCCATTAAATAATGTCAAAATTTTTTAAGCACATATACCGTAGCTAAGCCTGCTCTTTTGGGCATGGTATGATTGTTCTCTATTGTTGATAATTTTCTTCTATCAAAGGAAATAGGATGATCAATAGACCCATGTAATGTCCCCGGTTTTGACCCCGTTTGCATGATGTATATAATGTAATTAATCATGTTGAGGAGCTCAAGGCAAAAGCCCCACCATCGATTTGGTTGTGAATGTTTCGGAAATAGGGATATTTGTCGATGGTATGTTATGCTATCCGGCACATTATAATTCGTCATCATGTAAATACGCACATCAATTAAAACTAAAACCACAACCAGCTACGGCAGTGCAACGTTGAATGAAAAGGGCATGGTTCCAAAGGATAAGGGGTGGGGGATGTCAAACCTTGGTTATGGGAGAAAAACCCATGTGTTACCACCTTGTTGTGTCTATGCCATCTTCCCTTGTCAACCTCTTCAATGTCGTGATTTTGTTAGTTGGGGGTAGTTATTGCATGAGAAAACATGGGCATGGGGAGGCGTGGATTTTGACAGGCTGCTGTCAGTTCAGACGGTACGCATGCCCAGCGGAGAACCATCATTTCTCTCATGCCCGATCTCCACTCTTGCCACCTCTTCTATTCTTCCTCACGCGCGCCCAGTCTCCACCTCCACCGCCATCTTCTTCATGGTCTGGTTCCTGCTCACGCGCAGAGTCGGTGTCTGTTCATGCTCACGCACAGGGATCTGGTGCATTCCTCACGCGCAAAGCCATGTTGTTTCTCCTCACGCGCAGGTTGGTTTTCCTCACACAAGGAATGGGTGAAATCGTGGCTGTCACTCAAGGTTTTCGGGTGCAAGAGCCGTTTCTACACTCAGGGACGGTGTGTAAGTTTCCTTACTAATTTGTGGCCGTGTATATGTTTTCCTCTACGTTTTGTGGTCTGGTGCAAGTTCCCTCATGCACAGACTGTTTGGGGTCGTTTTCCCATGTTGTGAGTCATGCTCACTGCTTGTGTTTTGGGGTTGCTGTCTTCCCCATGTTTTATTGTTTGTGGTGCTCAATTTCATTTTGGGACACTGTTGATTTCCAATCTGTTGGCTGAGTTTCCTTGTTTTGGGACTGTGGGTTGCTGCTATCATTCATTGTGTGGTTATGGCTGCTGGAGTACCCTGGTTTTGGGGTTGCAGCCGAGTTATTTTTGCCACAGTAGGGCCAAGGACAACCCTGTGTTGCCTTGTGGGCTTGAGCTGTGCTCATCATTTGCTTGGGATTATCCCTGGTCATCTTTGCTTCTTCACAAGGCTGTGAAGGGTTGTGTTGCTGTGGTATGCAGTGGTTGGTCTTTGGACTGTGCTTGCTTGGTCGACTGTTGAAGGCCTGGTAAACCCAACGGTGTTGGTTTGGTTGATTGTACCCCTTGGATATGTGTAAGCCTACCTTGACCCCTATCCTTGGAGGAATCATGCCCAGTTCGGGGGTGGCAGTGTGCTGAGAGATTGATGAGCACGCTGGCCTATGGTTGGGTGGAACGTTGTAGCGACGTAGCTGGTTGCGGGCGAGTTCTTCATTGAAACATAAGGGATGTGGTTACTTCATCTCTGCAATTATATTGATGTCAAATGAATTGTAATGAACATGTTGAATGTTGGAATTGTATGTGTGTTTGCTTCCGCTGTATGTTGATGTTTTATGCATCCCTGTATGCTGGATTATTCATTTGAATGTATGATTGAAGAATCTATGCATCCTGCTATATATGTTTAAGCAATTTAATATCAGCATTTAATCCTTGTTCATGATTCATGGGGTTGTTTCCTCTGTTTGGTGTGTTGGTTACGTCCTCTTCACCGGTTTAAGGGATGGGGACGTGACAGAATGATATCAAAGCCCAAGGTTGCAACAATGGGCCTCTATGGGCTATGAAGGTGCAGTGACAGACACAGAACTTCTTCCTGCCTAGCAGATTTCAGATTGGAAACTTCCAAAATATTGCCTAAGTGTTGACAGTCGGGTCATCGAAGGGTTTAGTGGTTCCGACTTCCGTAGTTGCGGAAGAGAAAGAGGTTTCCAGTCCGCCATTGCGGAAGCCAAAGTCATTTGGCTTCCGATGTGAAAGGATTTCCGGTGTTGCAGAAAGAGTTGGAAATCTCCCGTCCATCGTAGCAGAAGAACTGCCAATCAGAAGAAGTTCAGGTTGGGGTTCCGCCGTTGTGGAAGCCAAAGGAACAAGTCTTCCGATGCGAAAAGATTGCTGGCAGTACAGAAGAAATTTGCAGAAATTTTCTAAGTGTCCATGGCTGATCGGAAGAAGTTTGTCTTTGGTGAGCCGCCGTCATGGAAGCCAAAGTCATTTGGCTTCCAATGTGGAAGAACTGCCGACGCCGCAAGTTGAAAATTTTGCTAAGTAAACGGCCGCCAATTAGAAGAGAAAGTGGTTTGTGCGCCACCGTTGCGGCTGTGGAAGGGATTCAGCCGCCGATTCTACGGAAGTGAAAAGATCTAAAGCTTCCGATGATAAAGACCGCTGACGCCAGAACAGCTTGGAGAAAGCCGCGAAAATTGCCTAAGTGTCCGCCGATGTGGAAGAAGAAGCAACTAAGTGTCCGACGAAAAGTGGTCCGACCGCCGACAAGTGCTATGTTTGGCGGAAAGAAGAAAGACAAATTTTTCAAAATTTATCTAAGTATGAAATCGTCAACGGAAAAAGGGGAATGATTGCCGCCGTTGCGGAAGAGAAAAGTAGTAAGTCTTCCAAAGAAGAAAGACCGCCACTGGAAGAAGATAAGGTTCCGCGTGCCGTCGTTGCGGATGGGGAAATGAATTGGCGTCCGCCGTTGCGGATGGAGGAACCATTAGGCGTCCGCCATCGCGGATGGAGAAACAACTTCCCGGCCAACGGATAAGGCCTCCGACGTAAAGAAAGAAAGTTGAAAAATTTTCTAAGGAAAAAAGTCAGTTCACTCATCGGAGGTAAAAGCGTTTCATGTTCCGTCGTTGCAGAAGCCAAAGTCATTTGGCTTCCGATGTAGAAAGACCGTCGACAGCCGACGTGGTAAAAGAAAGTTTGAAATTTTTCTAAATAACCAAAATATTGATCGCCAGAAGAAGAAAGCGAATGAGCATTCGCCGTTGCGGAAGCGAAAGCATTTTGGCTTCTGACTAGAAAGGCTGTCGATGCCATTGCAGAAGCTGAAAGCCTTCTGAGATCTGCCGTTGCGGAAGGGGAAAGCATTCCAAGAGCCACCGTTGTGGAAGCTGAAATCCTTCTAAGAGCCGCCATTGCAGAAGCTGAAAGCCTTCCGAGAGCCGTCGTTGCACAAGGGGAAGCCTTCCGAGAGCCGTCGTTGTGGAAGGATTAGTGGTTTGAGATCTGATTCTGCACAAAGAGAATTGAGTTTTTCAAAGGGGATTTCTCAGTGGTTTTTAGTGGGATCTCCAGCAGATTTCGACTGCTTTCCAGTGGGATTTTCAGCTGTTCTCAGTGGTTTACAGGTGGCTGAAGTTGGCTGAAGATGGCACCCAGTCCAAAATGTAGTGGTGTAATAAAAAAAAGCAAAGATTTGGTGAAAGCCCTCATTCTTAGAAGTGGTGTGGTTTTTCACCTGAGATCGGAATGACGCATGTGAATAGGCATTGGAAAGCTTATCCAACAAGGAACAAGGATAAGTGACCAGAATCTGAGCATGAAGCAACCAAGTGCTAATGATGGCCTCTATTATCAAATGGATGAATCTGGACAGTTGCATGCCTAGGGGCAGCAAGGACTATGAAGTCAACCAGCTGCTGTGTGAAAAAGGAATTCGATGAGAAGATGAGGGATTTGAAAGGGAATTTTTCATTAGACCCTATCTTGCTGATTATAAATACATTTCCTAAGTTTATGCTTGAAATGCATGAGGATATGTATTGCATGCATAGGATATTGCATGATTGGTAAGAATATTGGAAATTATATATTTATAATGAACCACTAATGATAATCATTGCTTTGATGTTGGCATTAGTGGCAAAACCAACGATGACATGAACTCGGATGGATATGTTGTTGATGTTGATGAAGGAGACCAGCAACCCTATGGAGAAAGGGATAAAGCAACAAGTCCATAGAAAAAGTTGGTGAGCAAAATTCTGCAACCTCCTGCAAAGGACCAACCAAATTGGTCATGTTAAGGGTGTAAGTATGACCCATGCAGGTAAGAGTTTGCTTATGATCAATTCCATGGATTGGTACAGGTAAGAGACCTCATACCATGTGAATATTGGAATGTAGAAAGGTGTCATGCCTATATATGTCGATGATATTGATTATAATAATGCATCCTATATGAATTAGTCATGGTTAGGCCATGCACGGTATATTGAATGCAAGATAGCATGAATGGATAGGCATTGGAAATATTTTATGAACCTTGTAGTTATGCAATGGATGTATGCCTATGAAGGGTGTGAATGACTGATTGCATAAGTGTAGGTGCAATGTTGTGATGTATTGCATGAATGCATTGAGATGAATGCATGTGATATGCGGACTAACTAATGACTGAAATGGTGAATTGATGATAATTCAAGAATCATTTCAGAAGTTGTTATGAATGCAAGATAGTCATGATCAATTAGCTACCAGAAATGCTCTGTGGAAGAGCAAGGTGGTATGAATGATACGCTTGTGAAGTAAGGAGTATCTAAACACTTCATTTAAATTGCATGAATGATATGACTACACCTTGCAATGTTAATATGATAATGATTGCATGAATTAAATGAGCTTTGATACACACTGATGTGACTAACAGCTAGGAGTATTTGAATTTTTATAAATTATGAAAATGCTTCAGTGATGGTTGTAGCAATGAAAAGTTATATGCATCCAGACTTACCAAGTGTTGGTTGATTGAAGCTCATGTTTCAGGTAGATTAATTCGAGAATGGCATTGAGAGGTAAGACCCTGACCAATGCTAGAATCTACCATGTGAAAGAGCTTGTTAAATTTGAATTGTGAATTTCAAATTTAAGAAATTGCTGACAACTACTAGTCACTATTGGCTTGCATAAGCTTGTGTTTGGATGTTTGAAGCTTATGTTTCAGGTAGATTATTCGAGCATGGCATTGAGAGGTAAGGCCCTGACCAATGCCAGAATATACCATTTATGAGAAGAAGTCTCATGGTTGTGAAAATAGTTGATATACATAATGGGTTGTTAAATTTGAATTGTGGATTTCAGATTTAAGAAAGTGCTAACGACTACTAATCATTGTTGGCTTGTATAAGATTGTGTCAGGAGGGACGCATGGTAAGTGGGTAATCATGTTATGATAGTAAGCATAAAATTATAATGGGCATAGTAATGTTGCTTACAAGAGACCCACCAATGAGCAAGTCAATTTCTGTAGTAGATAGAATTGCAAATTCTTATTGAATTTGATTGCTAATGTCATTGCTTGGTTATGGAATGATCAATTTGGATTGTAGTATCAGGTAATGATTGACTGTTTGGCTATTGATGAATGTGTCAGGGGTACACGTTGCAGGAAGATCATGTGTGATGACCTGCAAGAGCCAAACTTCATGGGAAGGTTTTCTCTTATCTTGGAAATGGGTTTCGGGTGAAACGCCATTGGACATTTTGAAAATGTCTCATCTGCACTGCATGTTTGGTGATAACATGAGTGAGATGGTGTGGGTTATGTCGGTAAGACATGTGTGAATGTGAAATGTAAAAAGGAGTTGGGAGGGATAACTGAGGTACTGTTAACTCAGGGAAGAAGCCTCCATTCCTCCTTAACAAAGGCATACTGCGACGGCAGATGGATAAGTGTTCTGTGACCCTTACTATGAATATGCATGTTTAATTTTTAAATTCCATATGCAGAACATGTTTCATTTTATTTCCATGATGATCGATCGCTTGAGTATGAATAGAACCTACATGGCACACACCGGAAGAAAGTGCACACTTTTCCGATGTCGAGCCATGAAAGGGTTTTCAATATTGATTACACTCTAGGGAGTGGACGCACCCCTGGTGTCTCAATACTTGATAGTGAATGATGAAGAATGTGATTACAATTTTTTAGCAATAACGCTAATGAGTTTGCTTGTATTGCTTGTGTTGCTTGTGTTGACAGGCTGAAGGTAAAGGTAAAGGTAAATGGTAAATGGTTGTTGTGAGGGGTTGCAGAGTAAGGGTTATTGTTGATATAAGTGTATGTTGGGTTGTTATATGCCTAAGGATCCATAGTAGATCCTAGACCTGGAAATGGTCATGATAAAGTTCCAATCCCAGTCGACATAAGGATGTACTGGCTGGACATTAAAAAAATCAATGTTGTGGAGCAGCCGGCGTGCTGACCTAACATCTAAGTCCATAGGCGATCCCAAGGCTTGCAAAGCGAAGAAGGATCATGTGGACGAACGAGGAAACGCACAATACAGATAAGTATTGGCTTATTTTGCTTATGACTAAACATGTGTATATGATTTGGTTATGATTTTTTATCTCTAGAACAAGATAAAACTAATGTGAATAAACTAAACATGTGAATTTATTCAATGTTTGGATATAGGTATCGCTGGGAGTGAGGACCATGAGAGCATCCTAGGGGTGCATGTGAATATGTGGCTGTCCTGGAAAGCTCAGAATGAGCGGTAATGAAAAAGGTGCTAGTAAGAAGGGGGATTCCTAGCAGCCAAGACAAACCATGTGGAGAGACTCCATGGTTTAGAGGTTTGGAATAGACCAAAGACACTAAGTTTCATGACCAAGAGAAATTGGTCCAGCATTCACAGTGAAAGTGAAAGAGGCTGAGAGCATAAAAAAAAGCCACAGTGATGGTGTGGGTTCCAGGATGGAACAAAATAAAGAGGGGGAAAAACTCTTACTACCCTCTCTTTCCTTTTGATTATATATATACATATACATTTATGGATTGTGAAAACAAATGATTGTTTAATGCATGTATGATTGAAATGAAATGTGTGTATTTGCTTAAAGTAAATTGTGAATGATGGAATGGTTAATTCCTTTCCCAAGAATGGACATGAACGTGCTCATGTGCCTGTTGGGAAGGCATGAAAAATATGAAAGCCTCATTGATGAGACTTGGACTGTCATGCCAATTGGGTAATTAACTGACTGATTTTAATGACTATATTATGCTTGGTCTGATAGAATTTCAATGGTGCATTTCACAGGTGAGAAAAGTGAAACCAGGTGGTGCACGTTGATTATGGCAGCAGATCAAAAGTTATTGGACTTAGCTGGAAGTCTCCTTCAAGTGATTTCCAAGACCCAAGAGAATCTTGGGGAGATGCTCAAGATATAGAAAAGGCAGAGTGAAATGAACCACTAGATTTTGCAAGACTCTATTGGTTTGCAAAGGGAGGTGAAAAGCCTTCTGGGAGAAATCGGCAAGGGAAAGGAAGGTGGATCAGCGATGGGACATTCGTCCAAGCGACCCGATAGGAAACGGTCCAGGCATGAGGACTCAAAGTAAATTGAGCAGGTAAAGATGAAGCAGCCAATGAGATGCTGGAGATGCAGAGGACATCATTTACGCTGGGACTGTCCAATGAGGGAACATGATGAAGGCGATAGCCACAAAGTTCCTAGACTTCGGGATCAGCTGGAAGCTGAGAACCAGTAGGAGAAGTCCATGGAAGCTGAGGGGCTTGGTCCTGTACCTTCAAAGTAGATCATTGAACATGGGACAGATCTGCAATTTTGAAATTTTGATGTACAATTGTATATGTATTGTATATATGTAATTGAACACCGAGGACGGTGTTATTCCAAGGGGGAGGGGAATGTAATGTCCCCAGTTTTGACCCCATTTGCATGATGTATATAATGTAATTAATCATGGTGAGGAGCTCAAGGAAAAATCCCCACCATCGATTTGGTTGTGAATGTTTCGGCAATAGAGATAGTTGCCGATGGTATGTTGTGCTATCTGACACATTATAATTTAGCATCATGTAAATACACACATCAATTAAAACTAAAACCACAACCAGCTACGGCAGTGCAACGTTGAATGAAAAGGGCATCGTTCCAAAGGATAAGGGGTGGGGGATGTCAAACCTTGGTTATGGGAGAAAAACCCATGTGTTACCACCTTGTTGTGTCTATGCCATCTTCCCTTGTCAACCTCTTCAATGTCGTGATTTTGTTAGTTGGGGGCAGTTATTGCATGAGAAAACGTGGGCATGGGGAGGCATGTATTTTGGCAGGCTATTGTCAGTTTAGATGGTATGCATGCCCAGCGAAGAACCATCATTTCTCTCACGCCTGGTCTCCACTCTTACCACCACTTCTGTTCTTCCTCACGTGCGCCCGGTCTCCACCTCCACCGCCATATTCTTCATGGTCTGGTTCCTGCTCACGCGCAGAGTCGTGGTCTGTTCATGCTCACGCACGGTGATCTGGTGCATTCCTCATGCGTAGAGCCGTGCTATTTCTCCTCACGCACAGGTTGGTTTTCCTCATGCAGGGAATGGGTGAAATCATGGCTGTCACTCAGAGTTTTCGGGTGCAAGATCCATTTCTACACTCAGGGACGGTGTGTAAGTTTCCTTACTAATTTTTGGCCATGTATATGTTTTCCTCTGTGTTTTGTGGTCTGGTGCAAGTTCCCTCACGCGAAGACTGTTTTGGTTCATTTTCCCATGTTGTGAGCTGTGCTCACTGCTTGTGTTTTGGGGATGCTGTCTTCCCCATGTTTTGTTGGTTGTGGTGCTCAATTTCATTTTGGGCCACTATTGATTTCCAATCTGTTGGCTGAGTTTCCTTGTTTTGGGACTGTGGATTGCTGCTATCATTCATTGTGTGGTTGTGGTTGCTGGAGTACCCTGGTTTTGGGGTTGCAGCCGAGTTTCTTTGGCCATAGTAGGGCCAAGGACAACCCTGTGTTGCCTTATGGGCTTGAGCTGTGCTCATCGTTTGCTTGGGATTATCCTTGGTCATCTTTGCTTCTTCACAGGGCTGTGAAGGGTTGTGTTGCTGCGGTATGCAGTGGTTGGTCTTCGAACTGTGCTGGCTTGGCCGACTGTTGAAGGCCTGGTAAACCCAGCGGTGGTGGTTTGGCTGATTGTGCCCCTTGGCTATGTGTAAGCCTACCTTGACCCCTATCCTTGGAGGAATCATGCCCAGCTCGGGGGTGGCAGTGTGCTGAGAGATTGATGAGCACGCTGGCCTATGGTTGGGTGGAACATTGTAGCGATGTAGCTGGTTGCGGGCGAGTTCTTCATTGAAAGATAAGTGCTATGGTTACTTCATCTCTGCAATTATATTGATGTCAAATGAATTGTAATGAACCTGTTGAATGCTGGAATTGTATGTGTGTTTGCTTCCGCTGTATGTTGATGTTTTATGCATCCCTGTATGCTGGATTATGCATTTGAATGTATGATTGAAGAATCTATGCATCCTAATATATATGTTTAAGCAATTTAATATCAGCATTTAATCCTTGTTCATGATTCATGGGGCTGGTGCCTATGTTTGGTGTGTTGGTTACGTCCTCTTCGCTGGTTTAAGGGATGGGGACGTGACCACCCATCGCCTAACTATGTTAGTAAAACGTCAAGTGCGATAAGTGACACGTCAATATGTACATGAAATTATTTATTCTAGTATGGAAAAACTAATACAAGTGTTGTGACCATCTTATTCTTCGATACATCCATACTCTCTTGGAATATTTTAGTCCACTGCAACTTCACATCCTTCTTCAATAATTTATCCATAGGAGGAGTGACCTCTACATAAACTTTAATAAACTTCTGATAATACCATGTATGTCCCAAATTTGTTCTCAACTACTTTGCTATTACGGATGGTGCTAGGTCAACAATGATCACAATTTTAGTAGGATTAACCAAGATTCCATCACGACAAACCACATGACCTTACAGAATTCTAGAATGGCCACAAAAAATACACTTCTTTAGGTTCATAAAAATATGATACGGTCAATATCATTCTGAGGGTCTCAATATGATCTCTTATGAGCCCCAACCATCGTCTAGTCATCAAAATAGACTTCAAGAAACTTTTGTGAATAAAATATTTGAAAGTAGCCATGACTATCCTGGAAAAGATAACGGGGCCATTCTTAAGTCCAAATGGCATCACTATATACTAGAAACGTCCCCAATGTGGTCTTGTGTCGATATTCCTTCGCAATTTTGATCTGATGGTAACCAGGGAACCCATCAGTAAAGGAATACACTTCCTAACCCCTAACACTCTCCAATACTTCATCTATAAATGGTGTAAATAAAAATTCGTGGAAGCAAGCATCATTCAACTTCCTTAGGTCAACGCATATACGGACTTCCCCAATAGTCTTCTTATCTTACACTACCATCAGAATGATCCACTCATATTATTCAACAGTTTCTATGATACCCACATCCAAAATTTCGTCTAATTTTGACTTAACATTTTATTTGTACCACGGATGGAGTTGATACAGTCATTGCTTAATAGGTTTTGCATTGGGCTTCAGTGGGACCTTCATTTCACCAACTTATTTGACAATTCCCTTCATTTCAGAAAAAATAGCAGGGAACAAATATTGAAACTCATGTATAAAGTCTGTAAATTCTCCAACAGTTTCATCATCCCAGCAATATCCCATATTGGAAAACTTTGTATTTTCTAATGAGCCAATGTTTACCTTCTTTATCTTTAATGGATTTAGAAACTTGTTGTTGGACACACCCGATCCTTCCA
Organism: Pseudotsuga menziesii; assembly: GCA_001517045.1. Classification (NCBI taxonomy): domain Eukaryota; kingdom Viridiplantae; phylum Streptophyta; class Pinopsida; order Pinales; family Pinaceae; genus Pseudotsuga; species Pseudotsuga menziesii. Next base: position 212,956 of record LPNX011135203.1, on the reverse strand, counting down.
CCACATTAGTGTCTTCAGGCTCAGGGATGTTTATGTAGTGGGGATCATCGTCATTTGGTTCTCCTATTACATTATATAATTCCATCTAGTGCTATACTATCGCACCACTCTAATTACAATTTGTCATTGATACAAGGATATTTTCAAATATCTTACTCTTAATTACTTGTAGAGAAACATCAATCGATGGATGATCATCATCAAATTCAAACGTCTGGGAAAAAATGGCAGCTAAATATTTCCATTCTATTTTTGCTCAATGCATCTCAACTGATGTATACCATTTATGTGGTATCATATATATTACATGTACAAACTGATGGACCCACTCCTATCATTGGCATGCCTCTCAGGTTGCACAACAATACTAAATGTGCTCTATAGGACTAGTCAGTATTGTATATTTCTGGATAGTGTATATCACCTTCTCCCAAATCAGACATCCATCAATCTTTGACATTGGTTCCATTCTAAGATATATTTTTTATGTGCAACCCACCATCTGGTAGGTGCATCTTTCAATGCAAAGTCCGAAGCTGACATTGGTTGAGGTTCTGTTACTTTCTCTTCAAATTCTATTAGAAAATATTCCAAGTTAGGAAATCCCTCATAGGTAGGTAGATCACATACCTCAATACCTACCCACCACAAGGATTTTGTAATTATGGAACATCGTCGCATGGACACTTTATGCAATCGGTTCTACCAATTTTCTAAATCTTCTCTAGAATTCGATGTACAAGAGATAGCACTTTGATAACTAATTTTTCCATTGGTTGTTGTATTCACATAATCATCAACTACATAAGTAATGTTATATATGTCATCAAGATATCCCCCTTTCCATTAAATATTCACCTTCTTGACATACCTCTGGCCTTCTAGAGGATCAAACAATGCGACCACCCTTAGATATTCATCTTCAAGTGTTAGTATCCTTTCTTGGAAATTGATAATAGTTTAGTTATCAATGGCCCAATCGATCTCCATAAGAGTAGGATATGGATTTGTATCATCAACAATGTCTATCACCTCAAAGTATCCATATGTCTGAAGTCCTTCTATCTCGATAGGAACTTGACTCAGTTGACTGATAGGTAAAACCTTTCACTGATTTGCTAGTCTGATTTGCATAGGAGACCATACTAGACTCAGCTTTCCCATAATTTCCCAAGATTTTCTTTTAAGAATGTTAATATCGCAGCCCAAATCAAGGATAATGTAGTCCATATCATAATTTCCTATTTGGGCGGTCATTGTCACTTCATGACCAATCTTCAATATTTTCCCAATATTATTAACCCTTCTTTCTTGTCGCACATCTTCTTGAGGTTCTTCTATTAATGATGTCAATTTTGTTACAACATCTTTATCTTGTATTAGTGCTAAATAATTTTTAAAGAATTCTTTCAATTTACTAACATTTTCCATTAGATTCTTTCAAAATAGTTGGTTAAATCTCTCAGGCATTTCCCAGATTGGTCCTTTAGATGGCATAGTTGTAGAGGTCGATGCTTGATTTTGTTCAATGAATTATTTTCATGCATCCAAGAATAGTTATTTTTATTTTTGGACATCGAAGGGTGATTTCTTTTGTGTTGTTGGTCACACATGGTTTTCCATACAATGCTTCTTGATCATCTATTTTTGCATCACCCCCTCTTGTTACGATGACAATACTTGGATCCCTTGGTTCAGCAGACATATTTTGGATGTTTGGATTGGGACCTAAGGTGGTTTTTGATTTCCCACATTCCTATACTTCCATTTTTCCACTAAGGGCATTTTTCGACAATATGGTCAAAATATTTACAATACGAACACGTCGCAGTAGGATTCGTACAGTCCTTGGAAAATTTTCCAGGTTGTCCATAGTTATAACATATAAATTGGCCTCTACAGCTACCAAATTCTCCTCCTTATCCTCTGCCTCTGTATAATCTACCCACCCTGGGTTTAGGGTATTGTGTTTACAAATATTGGGCCTGCGGGTACTGGTTCTGGGGAAATTGTTCATGAGGTTGTTCAACGTGCATCTATTCATCATTCTTCATTAGGTACGTGTCACCTCTTTTCTCTTTATTTGGACATCAAAGTCTTAAATATTTGGTTGAAGTCCCAAAAAAACTCCGTAGGTAACTATTTCATTTCTTTCAACTCCATAATGCATCGCGACTCAAATTTTGGTTTCCTAAACTCATTTATCAATCTTGTCCGGATCTGATCCAATGTTTGAGAGATTCCTACAAGAACTACAGAGAATTTCATGTACCATTCCAATGCATGACCTCTAAGGGTTGTGATCATATGATATTTCTTGATGGCCTCATCTTGGACCTGTCCCACAGTCCATACGGCTTCACATAGAAACCAATGTTTCTCAGAGTCCTCCGACCCATTTCAAATAAAATATTGGAAACTTTATATTGTTCCCAACCATTATGTTTACTATTGGTACTACTAAATTAATAATTACGCTAGTGGGAGTTTCCTGACTGCTATTTCCACTATTACTATTAGTCGAATTAACAAAACCACTATGTGATGTGTTTCTTAATCTTACCTCAGGTGATGTGTTTCTTGATCTCACTTTGGGTGATGTATCCAGGGTCGCGAGTATGTCGTAATATCAATTTGGGTATGGTACTCCTTCTTCTTTTCCTTCCCTATATATAAGTGGGTACTTGACCTCTTCATCGCAAGATCCTCCATAGTCCTCTCCTCTGGTCGCACTGCAACTTCCTATTCTTGTTGCATGCCTTCTTATCTTCCTTGGCTGAAATATTTTTCCACTCCTTAGGCATCCACTTTCTAGTTCAGTATCATTATTACCAAAAAATGTCTCATTTTATCTCCACCCATTCTTCTCACAATATTTCTTGTGACATATCCCAATACTCCACGAAGAAATTTTTATTCATTGGATTCCATTCTTAGGATCCCTTTTTAACACACCAACATGTTAATCCATAGTTTTAAATATTTCAGATAACAACCTCTAGGTCCTTGGAAAATTCTCTTTCTGTCTCACTACATAAATTTATCGTGTCAACCATAATTTCTATGATATATCCACCGAGAATACTATCAACTAGAAATCAACAACCCTAAATATAGGATTTATTACCCCCTTCAATCGTTGTATCAACTTAGAATTCCACTCATTTGGCTCTCCTCCTTGGAATTTTTTCCTCTAGGTCGTTCACTTCAATAACCACTCATGGAATACAATGGGAAATTAACTAAAGAAAATTTCATGAATGTATGTGTAAAGGGATCACTTCAACCATTCAATCGAGCTCAATCGCAATCCCTCACTTTCTTCCCATGCAAACTCTAGTGCTTTATAATCAACCCACTCTTGAATTTTTAGCTTCGTCGGGCACCAAAAAACATTTTCGTCAAAATGATTCATGACTCCAGCAATAGAACAATTTGTTGGCCTAAATTTTGTTCCATCCAATTTCAAACCCTTTTTTCGTCAACAACACCCAAAATATTGACCCAACAGAGAAGGATTCTGTCGAAAACACCTGTGATGCAAATGAAGTCTCACCTAAGATATATTATGGGGACAGCCAGAACTACGTTTCTACAGTTATGTCAGGGATTTTAGTCTATAATTCTATTATATCACTCGACCAAAACTAGGAATTATACTTATGTTCTCATATTTTCATTCAATATAACCATCTACCATTCCATCAACATGTATGACATCATAATCATAAAGCACTAACATATGTTAACTAGATACAGGTGTGACCCATACATAAGTTCATTCACCATTAAATTAATAGAGGTGCCACCAGCGGCACAAAAGAGGAAAGATGTAGAAGAGGCGGCCCCATAGGCACCAAAGAAGAAAAAAACCAAATCCTCAAAGCCATCTACAGAGACCGTACTAAAAGAGGATGACTATGAACTCATCGCAACGAGATTGTAGGAGGCACTACGGGACTCATTTGAGGCGATATAGACATCGCAAGACAAGCTATAGAGCTTGGTAGATAAGCAGCTTCTGGAGTTGAAGGCATTAACTGAGAAGATTACCACGGCACAGCTTCTGCTAGTCAGGGCGACAACAGGAGAACGCTCACAACAATCGATTTCCCATGAGGAAGTCTTTACAAAGGATTGCATCAATACAGTGCCGATATCGCCAGGGAGCATCTGATTCCCTGCTTCAATGATTGATGTGAAGATATAGATTAGACACCCTGTTGAGGTTAATCTAGCACAATTCCCTGTTGATCAACTACATATGATCTAGCAGCAGATAGCCACAAAGCTCAGGGATAGAGAGCTTGCGACTTATAAACAGAACACGCAGCTAAGACAACAGAATGCAGAGCTCACTACAAGATTCTAGACAAAGGTGAAGGAGTTGAGAGTATACGAAGAAAGAGAACAGGACCTCAGTCAGGTCCTGCAGAACATCACACTGGAGTTGCCCCAGTGTAACATAGAGTTTTCCTTACCTCTACCGCAGAAGGTAAGAAGAATTGCAGATAGAGCAAAGGCTCTGGAAGAGATAGTGATCAAGATGGAGGAATACCACAAAGCGCAGATCACTGAGCTTGAGGCTCAAGAACCAGTCACACCTCAGGCAGACAAGGAAGCAGAGGCCTTTAGACTCACTTCAACATAGATGAAGTGTCGCATAAATGACGTAGAGTCATTGCTAGCTGATGCGACAAAGACATGGTCGGAGCTAGATGAGCTCCCAGATAGACTGGAATTGCAGAAGAGCATCCAGAACATAGAGAAGGCCATAGTAGCAATGAAGGAAGAATTCAAGAGCTTAGGATCTCTTGCAAAGATGAAGAGGAAAACAGAGATGAACCGTTTGCAACAGGAAGCGCATTGGTTAAGAGAAAAAGAGATACAATTCAATAACCTACTTCAACCATATGAGGAACAAATCACAGAGCTAGTCGATGCGGTTGAGCAAAAGGTCAAGGACTTCACTACAAGAAAAAGTGAAATTGATTACACAGAAGACTCCATCATTAGTCAAGCTATGCTCGAAGTGACACAAGACTCTGTCGAAGCTATGGAAAAAGAAGTTGCGGGACTTTGAGAAAGATTTACAAGGACTTCGCAGGAAGCCAAGGAGAAGCTACAGCAAGAGAAACCAGCTGTTAGTGGCTTGGGGATGATCCACAAGTAAGTGTTAGGGGACTATTGGAGAAGGGCCCATAGCTATAGGAAAAGCTGCTATATCAGGACAATAAATTCAAAAGAAACAGTACCTAAAGAGGCCGAGAAGAGAGAGCTCAACCACTACACTTAAGGTAGCGACGAAGACAGGAGGGCTCAACTACCCTCATAAAGGAAAAGGAGCAACGGGCAAAGGTATTGAAGACAAAGGATAGAAGGGGAGCGACTGAGGAAGCCGCACCCATACCCACGATCAGCACCATGAAGCGTGGAAGACTGCAGAGAGCTGCAGTATGACCAGTAAGCAACAGTTCGAAGTACAGATATGCTGACTATCACAGTTAGGGTTTTTGGGTTACTGTTGGGATAGGCCCACAGTTTTGTATCAGGGTGAGACCTTCGGACCACCTATTTAAGCATGTATTTTGTATTGTAAAAGGTTAGATAGTTAGACAGTTAGACAGTAGAGAAAAATATAGCCAGTTCTTTAGTTATCTGTATTGTAAGATATTGAGAAAGAGTTGAGCTCCGGTTCTGTATTCATTCGGTATTATCTTACTGTAACCAATAGCCGAATCCTTGAGTATGAATGTAAAAATCCACAGGGATTGAGAGAGAGAGAGGATATATTGTAAGAAGAAGGCAATATAGAAAGAGAAGATATCTAAGAGATAAGGGCTCCAGCTGAGAACGTGGATTTTCCCAGAAGATCTCAAGCTGCATAATAGGTTGCAGCGGAACTGTGTTTACTCACTCAAGATATAATATAAAAACCAGTTCCTGTGGATGTAGCTTCCTCCTTGGAAGTGAACCACATAAAATCAGTGCGTTGTGTGACTATCTCATGTGATTGTGTTTACGTAATTGCTATCTGTTACCTGTTACATAAGCTTAGCTAACAATTAATGAATGTGTGTATACTATCCTTCAGTTTACAGTAACGTAGAAGGTTGAATGTGAGTTGGATGTGTTAAGTATTCTGCATATAATTTTATCAGTGTTTGATTCAGACCATAACAGTTACAGTGTCAAGTAATTCCTGTATACTTAGTTCATCAAGTTAAGCGCAATAGATGTCAAGCATGCTAGACTGTAGAGCTTAAGTGAAGTTGTTTAACACCCTTGTGAATGTTAGCTGAGCTAGCATAAGAGAGAAATGAAAGTCATTGGACCGTGAGAGTTGGAGAGTCCTATTGAGTCTTACCATAGAAGCTGTCGCAGCGCAGAAAGGTGATATCGCACTGTTGGAGGAGCTGCGGTGAGGGATATCGTAGGTAGAGAGTCAAGTAGAAGAGAATGTTTGCACATCATCGGAGAAGCTGCGATGTGATAAGAGTCAGTCTCATAGCATATTATGCTCGGAAGAGAGATACAGCGTTATAAAATGAAATCCCACTGGTTAACCAGAGTCAAGTGAAAACTAGGATGCTACAAAACCTGGTTGAGGACACGTGATTCTTCAGCCACCCCATCTAGGATCACTTTGGGTGAGACTTCAGGCCATTCCGCAGTCTGTCGCCGAAAGGTCCAGTGAGCTAGGGGTTTTGTTGGTACATTACAGTAAACCCAGGTCTGACCAGAGAGAGACCAAGTTCATTCACCATTAAACTAGTGCGACACATTTAGATAGGATTATTTATATTTAACATGCATTCAACATAACATCAACATTAAAACACACAAAGACAAGATATAACATGGAAACCCATCTAGGAAAAACCACAAAGGTGTTTTTCATCTGGCATGAGAATCGGTTTGGCACCTTTGGTCTACACAGTCAGCTTGAAAACTCTTCCTTTGATCTTATTTTCAATTCATACATTCATATGTCATCTCATGCTCTTTGTTTTTTGTCTCTCTCTCTCTATCTGAATGTTCAATCTAGACACAGATTGGATTAATCCTCTTCTTTCCTTCGGCTGATCTCCAATCCACTCTAATTACCAACCTTAATGACCAAACCACACATAGCTTGGGTCGGTACTTTTATAATATTTTACACTTCTACAATTCTTGATTCAACTGTCGATTGAATCTCAACTATCATTCGACATGATTTCTTTCTATTTTATTACATTTATTTATTTCTAAAAATAGGCACTATCGACCCAAAATGCAATCATGTTTTATTACTAAAAGAAATCTTTTAGTCTAACTAACGCTTCCCAAAAAATCAAACGAACTCTGATTTCCAATTTTTTATTCCTCTTATGTCATTCTTCTTTCCATCGTGGTTTCTTCTGTCGTAGCATTTCCTCATCTTGTGACTGGGATTTTGCTACCAGAATGTTCACCTTTTCGATCATTATTTTGGTTCTTTCTTCTTGAATTTTCCTAGGGCCAAGCAGAGGTAGCTCAAATTTACTAGGGATTAATCAATCCATGAGAGAGAGAGTTTACAAATAGATATTTGCTTTCTCGGAGTAGTAAAAGGTGAAAAAAATGATGGGAGTTACATTTTCCAAAAAGTTCAATCTCAAAATAGCTAGTAAGGGTGCACTAGAAAATGAGGAGATTAATAAGATGCTTGGAATAGCCAAGGAGGGAACACTATCCAAAAGGGTTCCACCAACATCAAATACGGTGTAATAGTACCTCCGTAAACTGAAATAATAAAAAATAAGTATCAACAATTAATGTTAAAGAGAGAAATAACTTCTAGTCCCCAACCCCCTTACAAGTGGAATCCATGGCCCCATATTCTCATTAGTTGTCCATGTTGAGCTAGTTATTTAATTAAATAATAATAATAATAATAATAATAATAATAATAATAATAATGTCCAAATTCCATAGTCTCGGCACCTAGTTCCCAAAAATAAACAAAAACCGAGGTATTGCATCCTCGTCCCTCTTAAAACAATACATCGCACTTAATGAATACTTATTACCTACATGCCACAACCCCAAATTTCAAAAAACAATGAGGGTATGCTTTCCTCCTAGCATCTTCCAACTCCCATGTAGCATCTTTAGGACTATAATGGCTCTATTAGACCCTTACCTGCTTGATTTCTCCATTCTTGATCAACTTGACTTTTCAGTCCAATATGGAAATTGGCTGTATCGAAAAGTATCCTTCCAATTCCACCTGAATCACATTCCAGTTAATCACATGATTAGAATCAAGTATAGAATTTTTCAACAATTATAGATGAAATACATTATGCACATTAATGCAAGCAGGAAACACAAGCTCATATGAAATGAGACCTATTCTAGCTAAGATATAAAAGGGTCCATAGTATCTAGGAGCTAGCTTGGAATAGTTCCCCAAGTTCAAGGAGCTCTTCTTGGGTCTAACTTTCAAAAAGACATGATATCCAACTTTAAATTGTTTTCCAGTTATGTTCCTATTTGCATAACTTTTATATGTGTTGTGAGCTTCTTTCAAATTATGCTTGATTCTAACCATCTAATGCTCCATGTCCTTTAGTAATTTCGGTCACCCAATAATATTTATGTCTATTTGACTATCCCAAATGATAGGATTATTGCACTTTGTTCCATGCAATTCCTCAAAATGGATTCATCTTCATAGATGCATGATATCCATTGTTATAAGCAAACTCTACCTAATGTAGATAAAATTCCCACTTAAATGGTTGATCCATCACATAAATTCTCAACATATACTTAATCACGTGATTAACTCTTTATATATAACCATCTATCTAAGGATGGTATGTTGTACTCGTGTTTATATTTTTGCCAAATCCTTGGAACAATTCTTTCCAAAAGTTAAAAGTAAACTTTGCATATCTGTTTGACACTATACCTTATAGAATTCCATGCATTCTCTCAACCTAAAACATATAGATGTCTTCAATGTTAGCTATATTATGAGTTGTCTTTACTGGAATAAAGTGTGAATTTGTATTCAACTTTTCCACCACAACCATGATGATATCATTCTATAGTATTTTATTAGGAAACTTTATGATGAAATATATGGTCACTACATCTCACTTCCATTCAGGTATTGGTAATGGATTCAACAACCCAGCTGGATGTTGATGCTCCACTTTAACCTTTTGACATTCCTTGCATCTAGATATGTATTCTGAAAGATAATTATTTATTCCTGGCAAATAATACTTCTTCCTCACAACTTCTATTGTCTTCTGATAACATGAATTCCCAACATAAGGTACATTATGCATCTCCTTCAGAACCATCTTCTTTATATCTCTAGATTTTTGCACATAAACTCTATCCTTATGCATGATTATTCCATTCTCTTCTAGTCCATAATTATCCATCTTTTGTGGTACTTTATACTGTTGCAATCCATCTCTTACTTACTGATAATGTTCATATGTATCTTTGGCTTCAATTATTTTATCTTTCAAATCTGATGTGACAGTATTGATAGCTTCTACACACATCGCATGTATCTTCCTATTGAGTGCATAACCTACCTTATTCTCCTTACATTTGATGTGCTTGATATCAAAGTCATATTTAGATATCAAATCCATCCACCTCTTTGTCTTGCATTCAAAGTGGTATACTTAAACAAATACTTCAAACCATCATGATCAATCCTTAATTAAACTTTGTACCCATCAAGTAGTGCCTCCACATATTCAACATATGAATGATAGTTACAAACTCCAAATCACGAGTCGCATAATTTTTTTCATGTTATTTTAGATTTATGGTTTCCTAACTGATTATATCACCATTCTAAGTCAACACTCCACAATTCCTTTCTTACATGCATCAGTGCATACTACAAATCTTTCATCAAGATCTGCAATTTTTAGAACTAGTGCAGTAGTAAGAATTTCCTTGAATCTATGAAAACTATCTTAACACATATAATTCCATTCCTTGAGTGTGGTGAGGTTGGGGGGTGTTATAGCCCAAAATGACACATCTCTGCCTGTGACCACTTTCCTATGATTTCGTCGCATGTCGGCACTTCCTGAAAGTCACTGAAAAAAAACCTATCTTGGAGGACCCATATCTTGAGTTTTGTAACTCCGTTTGACCTCATTTCTACACCATTGGAAAGGTATTTCAGTTAGCTAAAACTTTTTAGAAAACACCAAAGTCTGAAAATGCCCAAAAATACCTTAAAAATTCGTTTTTTGTGTATACGTGACTCTCCTTATGTGCAACCCGCGCATCACTCGCGACTCTTGTGTTTTGCAAGTCGTGCATGCATATATTTGCGGGTTTCTATTGTGTAAACTTGTGTATCATGCGCGGGTTTCCCTCCTATAGACCCGTGCATCTGTTTCTTAACATTAAAACATAAAACACGCCTTTTGAGTTAGTTTGGGTAGTTATACAATTGACTCCTTCAGTTGTAACCACTTTGGCTTCGCCCCTAACTCTTCTTCATCATATAAATAGAGGTAGGGAGGTCCATGAAAGAGGACTTGAATTTCTGCATTGTTATGCTGGAGGAATCGGGACTCTCTTTGCCCACACCTTTGCCCTGGAGCTCTTCCCCTTGTGTTGCAGAGCTTGGAGGCTGAGTTCTTTGGAGAAGAGAAACAGCAGAACCAGATCAAGGTTTCGTGAGGTGCCAAACTTGAAGAGAAGGTATACTTGTACTTGTTTTCAAGATTAATAAATAAGTGATGTCCTTCTTCTTCCCAAATCATTGTTCAATGTGTGATTGAATTTCTGTTTCTGATCATATGATGATGTTATTCAGATCATTTGTTTATGTTTATTTGATTATCATTGTTTTATATATGGTCATAATGGTTTGAGGAAGGTATAACTTGTTTTGCAGGTCTCTTGGAGTGAGAGGAGCAAGAAGAGGATTGAAGAGAAAGCTTGGACCAGCCTTCAGTTAATCAGGTGTGGATCTTTCTCATCTCTGAAACTTGCTGTTATATACTTGCTAAACATTGTGCATCTCTCTTTCAACCCCAGTACGTTGATGGCCTCTTAAACCCTAGCCATAGGATACTTTCCTTTACAACAGAACTGGCGACTCCGCTGGGGACTAGCCTTGTCTGTTTGGGGTTTTTCTCTTGATTTCTTTCAGCTTTTGCATTGTTTCAGGTCCTTATTTCCACTTAGGAACATTTTTAAGTCTGATTGCACCCTCTCCCCTGCCTTCCTAAGGCAGTTTTCTATCCTTGATTGTGATTTTTACACCTATTCGCGGGTTGTTCTTTTGAACAGTCGCGAATACAAGTTTGCATGCGCGGGTTATTCTACTGAACAGTCGCGTATCATTCGTGACCTGCCCTTATAGACAGTCGCGTATATACCTTGAAGTTAGGATTTTTTAAGTTAGTTTTTGCTTGTTCCCTTCTTTAGGTCATCCCTGTTTGTGAGTGGTGTCTCTTTATGAATGATGTGTAGCTTGTCTGAAGACTTTTGGTGATCACTCTACCTGCTTTTTCAAAAGCCTTTGAGTCTTTTTGCTTGGCGTAATTCTTGCTTGTTTGCTTTATTAGATCCAATTTTACTCAAAGCACAGTGCATTTCAGGTGCATGGTGGGTCTGTTAAGGTCTTCTGCGGGTGCATGAATCCAGGGAGTTTGTGTCTTTCTTTTTGTTGTTCTTTATCTATGTGGTAAGCCCCTTTATAGCATTAGGATTTACTCTTTGCTCTTTCACCTGTTTCCTTCACTTGGTTTGCTTTTTGGCCTTTTGTTTCTGATCAGCCTCTGTTAGTGACCTTTGTTTGATTTCAGAAGCTTGTGGATGTTGTTTTCCTCCTTCTTTGTTTGGTCTACTTCACCTTGCCAAAATAGTTGTCTTGTCTCTTATACATGCCTTTCTTCCAAGTAGGGTTTATGCTGACTTTAGTTGGTTCTAGAGTTTGTTGGGTGGTTGCATAGCAAAGTTCCTTTTACTTTGTTCTTTTTATCTGCATGCTTTGCTTTCTAGGTAGTTTTTCTTTTGCATTTTATAAAAGAAAATTAAAAAGAACTTTTATTTCTTGCTTTTCCCCCTACTTCTTTCTTTGGTTTGACCTTGTTGGACAAGGTACTGAGCAGCCTTTGTTTGTAGGTTAGATTGATGCTTGGGACTTCTTGACCTTTGTTTATGTCATTCTTTATGCTCATTCTTTTCATTCCAAAGTGTTGGCTTGTTTACTTTTGTAATCTTTCCTTTTAAAAGAGGTTTATATTCAACTTTAGGGAAACCTAGGGTTTGTTTTTGGGGTATAAAGTAGTTATCTATTTGCTTTGCTTTCAGTACTTGTTTGCATTAGTTTATAGGCTGATTTTTTATTTTGCATTTATAAAAGAAAAAGACAAAAACATATGTTTGCTTTATGTGCATGTAGATTAGGCTGTTAGTCTAGATTGCATAGCATAGCATTGTTTTTGAAAATTTAAAAAATATAAAAAGATTTGATCTGTTTTGGCTTTCAAGTTATTTGAAAATATAAAGAGAATAGCTACTTGCTTATTTGCATCTCATTTCTCTTTGCTTAGTCATTTTGTTTTCAATTTTGAGTCAAAACACCACCAGTTTACCATTCCATTTCCTCTTGAGTAAGTAACAGCCCTTTAAATGAACGTATAATCTTAAAATTTACTAGTAAGTTTTGTTTTTTAGGGGCCATACACCAACTAGATTAGGCTAGACTTGTGGGATAGGAAGTGTAAACTTCCCACAAGTTATAAAACTCAGACGTAGTGGACCTTTCACTAGGTAAATCCTTGATTCTACCACTGTATCTGGGAAGCTCCTCTCAAACGGGAGTTAAGCACGAGGCCACATGGAGGCTTGGACAGAGGGGATAACCCCCCGAATCCTTGTCAAAACGTAACCCAGGAATTTTTCGCATCTGGGGATTCTGTCTAGGCATAATTTCGGGCTCAGCTACCCTGCCCATGCATACGAGTTCGGCTTGCTACTGTCCCCCCAGACAGTAGGTATTATCAAGGTAGCCTTTAGTCTCTTGTCTTTTAGGGCTCATACACAGGTAAACCGGAAGGTTATTTCTGGTTCACCTCGGACGGACTTGGAAGGTAAACCTTGTGGAAAGTGCAGGAGGGTGGTGGGTGATTCCTCCGCTTGTGCCTGAGAACCCCTCAAGGACACCAAGTAACTGTTCATCAGTCTTCTTCTGGAAGGTATATCTTTATATAGCCTGTTTAGATTGCTTGAGACTCTAGGATCTTTTAGTGAGTGCTGTGTGGTTTGTCTGTGCTTAGTGGGCCTTTAGGTGTCTGCTTTGTAAATTTGGTTGATCATCAACCTCAGACTTTGTCTCTTGTTTTTTAATCTATGTCTAACACCCCTTTGAACACCAACCAAGAGATCCCCTCGATGGGAGCTCCTTGTCCTATTCCTCTCACAGGGAATGTTGGTGTTCCCTTGATGGCCACCTTGAATCTTCCGAGATTCACCATAGGGCTACCGGTGTGGTTGTTTTCCACTCCAACTGTCCTGAATGCTCCTGATGCTTCTCAAATAAGCACCTTATATCAAGGGCATGAAAACACTGTCTCCCCTTCACTTGTAGTTAGTTCTCCTCCTCCTTCTATCTCATGCGGTGAAAGTACTGATACTAGTAACCGGCAGTCTAAAAGGAGTAAAAGAAGGAGGAATAGGAAGAAAGCACATAAGCAAGGGGGCACCTGTTCAACCTCTGCAAGTCAATTTGAACCTCACCACCCAGCCTCGGTTGTTCAGGCTGGGGGCACCCATCCAACCTCTGCAGGTCATGTTGGATCTAGTCACTCAACCTCTGGTGTTCACGCTGAGTGCATCCGTTCAACCTCTGGTTTTCAAGTTGAACCCTCCCATCCAACCTCTGTTGTTCAAGTTGGATCCATCCATCCAGCTTCTGGTGTTCATGCTGGTGGGATCCTTCCAACCTTTCCAGGTCATGTCGGATCCTGTCACTCAGCCTCTGGTGTTCCCGCTGAGTGCACTCGTTCAACCTCTGGTGTTCAAGTTGAACCTACCCATCCAACCTCTGGTGTTCACGTTGGATCCGTTCACCCAGCCTCTGTTGCTCAAGCTGGGGGCACACACTCAACTACTGCAAAGCATGTTGATCCTAACCATTCAATCTCTGTTGTTCATGTTGATGGTGCCCGTCCTACCTCTGCAAGTCAATTTGGACCTAGTCTCCCAGCCTCTGCAAGTCAAGCTGGGGGCAGTCTCCCAGCCTCTGCAAGTCAATCCGGGGGCAGTCTCTCAGCCTCTGGATTTCAAGCTGAAGACAACCCGTCAACCACTGCGAGTCATGTTGACACTGTTGACAAGTCTACCCATTCAAAACATAAGCTCAAGTTTGCTTGTAAGCTTTGTGAGGGAGACCACCTTACTTATAAATGCCCTTCTATTGCAGAGGTGCGAAGAGTTTGGATTCATGGTCATCCCGTTTTTGAACATTATGGAGTCTCTTAACAACCAGCCTCTCTTAGTGAGGTTGGACCCAGTCACCCAGCCTCTGTTGTTCACGCTGGGGGAAAACTCTCATTCTCTGCTAGTCATGTTGAGAGCAAACAGTCATCCACTGCTAGCATGTTGACTCAGTTGAGAAAAATGGTCGTTCGAAGCATCATCTTCAGTTCCCTTGTGTGCTATGCAAGGGAGATCACCTTACTCATTTGTGCCCTGCTATCCCAGAGGTGCGAAGAGTGTGGTCCAAGACTCATGGATTTCATTCTTCTGAACACCCTATAGTTTCTCAGCATCCTACTTAACCTTTGGTTGATCCAGTGGTCGAACAAATCTCAGATTTGGTCGACCCCACTCTTCTTTCGGAGAGTGTTCCTCATGTGATTGAACCAATGTCATCTTTGGTCAATCCCACTCTCCCTTCGGAGAGTGACTTTCACCAAGCGGTTGAATCGATCCCAATATCGATCAATCCCACTCTTCCTTTGGAGAGTGAAGTGTCTACTAGTCACATTTTCTTCACTGCCAGTTCAGATCTTACTGAACAAGGGGGCACTAAACTTGCTTCAGAACAACCCCCACCAAGCTCTCGGATTGATTCCTTTGATTGGGATAGCCTAGTTGAGCTGCGCCTTCCTTCCACTGCACCTTTCCAGATAAAGTTCAAAGTTGAACCCTATACAATTGCTCGTTGCATTGTTGATGAAGGAGCCTCAGTTAGTATTTTGTCTACTCGTGCTTGGCGAGGCTTGGGATCTCCCAACCTTGTGTCGATTGCTAGTCAGTTACTGGCATTTGATAGAAGAACTTGTCTAGCCTTGGGAATTCTTCCTCAAACACCTGTTACTTTGGGTGGGAAGACCGTCTTAGTTGACTTCATGGTAATAGAAGACCCCTTGGACTTTAATATGCTCCTTGGACATGATTATGTCTATGCCATGCAAGCTGTGGTGTCAACATTCTTTCGTGTGATGTACTTTAATCATGGCGAAGAAATTGTCACTATCGATCAGTTGGATTTTCTTGATTCGTCTCCTGACCCAACTAGAGACCAAGTCTTTCCTTTATTGATTCCTAGTGTTTCTGTAGACACTACCCCGCCACAGGTGAACTATGTGGCTTCTTGTCATTTTGGTTCAATTGCTACTGAGAGGTAGCCTCTATTTTCATGATTACCTTCTCGGGACTTGGTCCCAGCAGTTGATCGGGTGAGTCATCCTATACAGATTGTAGAGCCTTCTCTCCACTCTGTCCATCCATTTGAAAGTTCAGATATGTGTCCTATCTCGGATGATTTCCTCCTTTCGGATGAAGTCTTCCTAGAGTCTTTGATACAGTCTGACCTTCTTTTTCAGTTGTGATTAAGTCTAACCCTGATTTGCTTAGTAAGCCCTCCCTTTTTCTTATGTTGGTTTTTGTTGAGTCTTTTGATTCTTCATTTGAAAAGCAAGTCAGTGATCCTGATGAGTTTGATTTTTTCTTATGAATTTCTCAGCTCCTGTGATATTGAGTTTGTTACTGCAGACTCTTTCTCCCTTGTTGATTTTCACTTCTCTTTTGAGGTTGATCTTATTGATTATAAAACCTCGAGCCTTGGTCCTATAGAATCTTCTTCGGTTGATTCTGCCTTGACTTTTCCTTTTGTAGAAGATAGCAAAGTCACAAGTGTTTCTGCCAAAGTGACCCGCATCGGATCGTTTCTTCTGATGTTGTTGTTTCTTGGAGATAGGATTATTAGTTGGATTCACAACTATTTATGGGTCTCACCTTGCTGTTCAAGCTATAATTGCATTTGCATATGCCTTTCTCGCGCTTATGAGCCCGATGTCGGCTTCCACGCTTTTAGCTCGTTGTATAAGCCCTCATATTTTTTCTCATCACCGCTTAGCCTTGTATCATTTTTCCTTTGCAACTTGACACCCTTTACCCCGAGGAGACCTTCCCCGAGTGTCCTTATCTTGCTCACTTTCCTTGCATTATGCATAGGTTTTTTCCTTGCGCTTGGAACTAGTTTCGCCTGCCTATGACACTCGTCTCCTCGCATTTAGAGCATTCTTTCTGCTCTCCTTCGAGCTCGTTAAAAACAGTAAGGAGGCCGTGAGTTGACTTTTCCGGACTCGTTAAAACTTCACGGGAAAGATTATGAGTTTCTTTAGGCCCAGGTCTGACTCCTCAAAATAGACTTGACTGCCGAGTAAACTTGTCCATTCAGGCTCGTTAAGAATATGTGAATGGGCATCCACATTGGTGGTAGGTTATCTCTTTCTCGAACCATGTGGAATAATACGAGAAAGGATCACTCTCCTTTCTTCAGAATTGAGAAGAGTATTCTCAGGCATAGGTTTATCTCTTTTCCGGACCTGAGGGACTAAATTTACGGAAAAGGAACCCCCGGTATGAGCTTAGTTTTCTCTTTTTCGTGCTCTGGACCAAAACATGAAAAAGATTCCGAGTGTACTTTATGTCTTTGTCATACTCGTTAAACCCTAAAGAACAAAGCATCGAGTTTATTGTTGTAAGCCCCATTTCTCGTAACCAAATGGATCTTTCCGAGTGATCTTTCCTTCCTTCACACTCGTAAAACTCAGGCTGTATATGCTGCTTTTGAAGGAGCATTGGGTAGGTGGTAATTTAACCTTTTTCGGACCTTCCTAACTAATTACGAAAAAGGTGCGCCTTTTCTTCTTCGGAAGTTAAGAGAGTTCTTCTCTGGTTTGTTTTATACTTTTTCGGCCTTAGGAGACTAAATTGTATGAAAAAGGACCCCCCATGGAGTCTTCTTTGGAGTTTTCAGACTCTCTAAACTATGAAAACACCGTCGAGCATGTACTAGTTCGGGCTCGTAAAATCCATGAATTAGTGCTTTATCAAGAATTCTTCTTTCTTTTCTTCGAGCTTGTCAAAAAATGAAGATGGTCCCGAGTTTGCTTTCTTGGACTCGTTACACCTTTACAAGAAAGAGGGGAAGGGGAAGGTTTATTTCCATGTCTTTTTACATCATGGCAGCAAGTCTTGTTTCCTTGAACAAAGCACCAGTTTTGAGTCTATCAACAGTTGGGTCCTAGTCTTTTGACCTTATCCTAATTCAGAGTTTTCTTACTCCTCCAGTTGGTCTCTTTTCCAATTATATGGGGGATTTGTCAATGTCCCCTACATTGCAGATTTGTTTTGTTGGTCCTATTTTGTGTCAAAAGCTGCCTAAGTCACTTTTGTGTCGTGCTCACTGTTCAAGGATTAAACCTTTGTTGGCCATTCTGCAGTTGCCTTGACCTTTTGTGTCGGCCATTCCCTGGTATCAGTTCATTACATCATGTCTTCATTGGTCCTTTTTGTGAGATTCAGTACCATTTCCAGATCCAATTAGTCTTTGACTTACCTCGTGTTGGATGATGATGGATGCCTTAATGCCTTCCTTCCAATGGATCTCTTCCTATCGACTGCAACACATCTTGCTCTGGGGATGAGATTTAGAGTTTTATGACAGTACCTTTGGAATTGTTGTCCTCAATGGCAATTTCCCTCGCTATTGGGTAGTTGGGAATACCTTAATGTCTCCTACTCAATAGATTCTTCAAGTGTTCGACTTCAGGTCCTTGTAATCACACTTGTTAGAATGTACTAGGTACCTTGGGGACCATTTTCATTAATGGTGGTTTCCCTCGCGTTTGTTAATGGTTTTCATTATTGACCGGTAATCAAACGGCTTCCTCCATGTTCGACTTCAGCTCCTTTATTCACATGGTTAGGATTCGTACCTTTTTTGGGCGGTTTGGATTGAAGACGTTGGGCCGATAGTAGCATTGTCATCTTTTTCTATTGCCCAAGTTGCGCAAGACCTTGTTATACTTTATATGACATTTTGCTGAGACATAGATCCACCTTGTATTTTTGTGGCTATGATCGATTGTTGAGCATGGATCCACCTTGTTCATTTGTGGCCATGGCTCCTTTAGATTTGATATGGCGCCTTTTTGCATATTGAGCGACCATTATAGTTTCATCAGTTATACATATGTTGGATCCACCTGTATCTTTATGGCGATGTTTTGTATATGGACGTGTATGTCCCAGAGATCAGTTTTTCTGACATTTATCTCTCTTACAGGTACCTTCACTCGAGCCTTTTGATCTTGGTTTCTCTGCTCTCTCCATACTCAGCTGTTTCCTTTATAATGTATTTCGTCTATCGTCTTCCCCTCTAACCTCACACATTAGGGGGCATCTATTATAGCCCAAAATGACACATCTCTGCCTGTGACCACTTTCCTATGATTTCGTCGCATGTCGGCACTTCCTGAAAGTCACTGAAAAAAACACCTATCTTGGAGGACCCATATCTTGAGTTCTTTAACTCCGTTTGACCTCATTTCTACACCGTTGGAAATTTATTTCAGTTAGCTAAAATTTTCCAGAAGACACCAAAGTCTGAAAATGCCCAAAAATACCTTAAAAATTCGTTTTTTGTGTATACGTGACTCTCCTTATGTGCAACCCGCGCATCACTCGCGACTCTTGTGTTTTGCAAGTCGTGCATGCATATATTTGCGGGTTTCTCTTGTGTAAACTTGTGTATCATGCGCGGGTTGCCCTCCTATAGACCCGTGAATCTGTTTCTTAACATTAAAACATAAAAACACGCCTTTTGAGTTAGTTTGGGTAGTTATACAACTGACTCCTTCAGTTGTAACCACTTTGGCTTTGCCCCTAACTCTTCTTCATCATATAAATATAGGTAGGGAGGTCCATGAAAGAGGACTTGAATGTTTGCATTGTTATGCTGGAGGAATCGGGACTCTCTTTGCCCACACCTTTTCCCTGGAGGTCTTCCCCTTGTGTTGCAGAGCTTGGAGGCTGAGTTCTTTGGAGAAGAGAAACAGCAGAACCAGATCAAGGTTTCGTGAGGTGCCAAACTTGAAGAGAAGGTATACTTGTACTTGTTTTCAAGATTAATAAAGATGTGATGTCCTTCTTCTTCCCAAATCATTGTTCAATGTGTGATTGAATTTCTGTTTCTGATCATATGATGATGTTATTCAGATCATTTGTTTATGTTTATTTGATTATCATTGTTTTATATATGGTCATAATGGTTTGAGGAAGGTATAACTTGTTTTGCAGGTCTCTTGGAGTGAGTGGAGCAAGAAGAGGATTGAAGAGAAAGCTCGGACCAGCCTTCAGTTAATCAAGTGTGGATCTTTCTCATCTCTGAAACTTGCTGTTATATACTTGCTAAACATTGTGCATCTCTCTTTCAACCCCAGTACGTTGATGGCCTCTTAAACCCTAGCCATAGGATACTTTCCTTTACAACAGGGGGGCGTTTATTCCCCACTATAGTTGTAAGGGGGATCCAAGAGGGGCGAGGAATATTTTGGGACACCCCCCCGTAGCGAGGGTTCGAGGGAGGCACCCTCTTAGTGAAAATTTTGGAAAAAATTGTTGTCTTCTAGATCTTATTATCTTGATTAGGATCTTTTTCTACAATAATAAAAAGTAAATCTATATGCATAATATATAATAGATACACAAGAAATCAATATTTTCACCTAGGAAACCATAATGGAGAAAACCTTGCAAACTTCCTCAAATAAGTAAGATGATCAAAGGAAGTAATAAGAAGTATTCAACGGCTATCTATCTCTCCTCCATTTCTCTCTCTTTTCTCTCTCATGTGAACTTGAGAGTGGGATGTGCGTATAAATGAAGGAGAGTGCATCCTATTTATACATTTTAAGTGATTGATCAAACATAAGACTAGGGCCCACTTGTCTTCCCTAACAGGGCCGAGTTCTTCTAGAGACACTTCAAATACACATTACATGATGTTACACTAGGGACTATTGCCTTGGATTACAATGGAGGTTGTACCTCAAAGTATTGACACAATTAAGACATCCTGCAAGGGTGTAAACAAATACCCAATGGGGGTACAACAACATACAATGATAATATACATCACAATATCTTCTGAAGTTACAAATACATCAACACTCCCTCTTAACTAGGAAGATATTCTCTCTCTTCATAGTCATCAACACATATGGTCAAGTATTCATCATGGATTCATAGAGTCACCATCATAGTTGCTGCCATCATCATCTTATTATTCATCATCGAACAATACTATCTGTCATTAGAATTTTCTACAGAGAAAACCATTTTTCATGTTGGATACAGGCCTAGTCCTCAACTAGGTTTTCATCACATCTCAAGCAAGCCATCATGTAGGAACTTTCCATGACCTTATTTCCATTACCATGAAAATAACCTACATCTTCTACCTTTATCTCTTCATATCTGAGTTATCTATTTTTTGCTACACAAAAGAAAACAAAACACACAAAGCATCCATGATCAACCTGCGTTCTATTAGTGAACCGCTTAGGTGCACCTCACGTACTTCGTGACCTTATCATCTCAACATGGGAACACACATATATAAATATATATGTAAGGACTAATTATGACCAAAAAACCTATTGCATCATGACTTTTACCTTCTAGGTCAACCCCAATGAATTAAATCTGAACAACCTGCGTCCAGGATCTTTCCATTCAGACAATTTTCAGTGCGTATTACATCTGAGTAACCTATGTACCATGCTAGGTCTCATTTTTACACTTGAACAACCCACAAGACTTATTACATTCGAATAACCTACATACCACGCCATGCCTCATTTTTACATTCGGATAACCCATTGAAGGAATGCTTATGTCCAATTATAACCTACGAGCTTAGCTAGGACTGATACATCCGAGGAAAACCTACAAGACTGATTACGTCTAAGCATCCTACTTCACAGGGATTTTTCTTTCCCAGACAACCTATATCATTTCCCATTTGATATGTTATGCTTCTGCAACATATCAAGACTGATTACATCAAAGGATAACCTGCGAGCTTTGCTAGGAATAATTACATCCAAGGACAACCTACATGATTGATTACGTCTAAGCATCCTAAGAAATCACCAATATTTTCCGCTCAGAAAACATGTATCTCTACCTATGCTAGAACACATCACTCGTCTTTCAATGGATCTCGTTCTGCATCACACCAAGTATTTCTCTGAAGTACTTGAACTTCACTCTCGCAAGAGGCTTGGTCAACACATGAGCTATATGCTCATCTGTTTCAACGTATTGGAGCTTCACTGCACCATATCCATGATATAGTGGAACTTGATCTCGATGTGCTTTGACTTGTCATGGAACACAGGACTTTTTAGATAGCTTCACATGACTCTGATTGTCACAGAAGATACAAGTCACATCCAACTAGATATCAAATAAGTCAAACAATCATTAGAGGAAATTTCAACTCAAAATGGGCCTCCTAAAATGAACTAATAAAATAATAGTTAAAATAATAAAATAATATTTATTAATTTTGGAGGAAGAAAAGAAAAAAACTACTTTTTTGTTTGTATTTTTGACATATCTCCATGTGTTTTTACTCAAATTTCGATCGAGAGAGCTCATTGGATGCGGAATTAAATTCCGCATCCAATGAGTACCCATGCAGCATACTTTTGACGCACCCCGCTACCCCAAAAACAAGAAATACTTGAAAAAATGGAATGATGACATCATCATTCTATTTTTTCAGGTATTTATTATTTTTGGGGTAGAGGGGTGCATCAAAAGTATGACGAGTGGGTACTCGTTGGATGTGGAATTTAATTCCGCATCCAACGAGCTCTCCCAATCGAAATTTGAGTAAAAACACAGGGATATATGTCAAAAATACAAACAAAAAAAGTAGTTTTTTTTATGATACCTATCCCCAAATTTATATTAAAAAAGTGTTTAAGACCTATACGGTATTTAAAATTTAAAGCAATTTCATTGGCTAACACGTGATGACATGGAATTTGAATAAAAGTTAAAAGGCCCATTTTGAGTTGAAATTTCCTCTAATGAGCTTTTGAACCCACAATGTCTCACAACTAGATGAGAAAGCAGCAACATACTCTACCTTGGTTGTACTCAGTACCACACATGATGGCTTCCTGCTAAACCAAGAGATAATTCTAGATCCCAAACTAAAGTAGCAACCCGAGGTTCTCTTTCTGACAGTGGCACTACCTGCCCAATCTAAATGAACATAACTGTGTAGGTTAATCTTTTGATTTGCATCATATTTGAGCCCATAATCCACTGTACCTTTTAGGTACCTCATTATATACTTTGCAGCTACCAGGTGAACATGTCTCGGATCCATTAGAAACTAGCTCAAGGTGTTCATAGCAAAGCATATTTCTGGTCTCATATTCATCAGATACATCAATGATCCAATTATCTAACAATACATTAGAGGAAATTTGGGGTCTAAAATGGGCCTTATAAGAAAACGTGCCAAAATAAGTTTTTGTGAGTTGGAATTCAAGAACCAATAGAATTTCAATAAAATAAGTCAACCATAATGGTTGAATTGACATATTTGTCATTAAAAAAACTATTTTTTTTGTTCGTATTTTCGACATATCTCATTGTGTTTTTACTCAAATTTCAATCGGGAGAGCTCGTTGGATGCGGAATTTGATTCCGCATCCAACTAGTACCCACACTGCATACTTTTGGTGGACCCCGCTACCCCAAAAACAAGAAATACCTGAAAAAATGTGATGATAACATCATCATCACGTTTTTTCAGGTATTTCTTGTTTTTGGGGTAGTGGGGTGCATCAAAAGTATGCAGTGTGGGTACTCGTTGGATGCGGAATCAAATTCCGCATCCAACGAGCTCTCCCAATCGAAATTTGAGTAAAAACACAGGGAGATATGTTGAAAATACGAACACAAAAAGTAGTTTTTTTCTTTCTTCCTCCAAAATTAATCAATATTATTTTATTATTTTAACTATTATTTTATTATTTTCCTTAGGAGGCCCATTTTAGACCCAAAAATTCCTCTAATGCATCATGGCATCAACTGTCTTGGATGAAGCATCACTCAGAAGCTTCAAGTTAGATGCCATAGGTGTGGCCATTGACTTGCAGTCCATCATTGAGAATTTATTGAGAATATCCACTACATATTTTCCTCGACTAAGGAAGATCCCATCTACACTCTGCCACACCTCCATGCCTAAGAAGTAGTGCATCATACGTAGGTCTTTCATCTCCAACTCTATAGAAAGTCTCCTCTTTTCTTATTTAATGAGTTCCTCTTCGCTTGTTAGAAACATGTCACCGACATATAGTAGGAGTATCACTGGTATTGCATCTTCCACCTTGAACTAGAAGCTAGAATATGCTTTACTCTTTGTAAATCCCAAGCTCATCACGAAGCTACCCATCCTGCAGTACCATACAAGGCCTTTTTAAATTTACACACATGGGTCTTCCTATCATGTGTCTCGAATCACAGTGGTTGTTCCACACACACCTCCTCCTCAATTACACCATTCAAGAAAGTTGTCTTGAAATATTTCTGGTGTATTTTGCATTTCATAACTACTTCCAAAGCAAGTATGGTCATAATGGAAGTATACCTTTCCATAGGTGCAAATGTCTCTTCATAGTCTATGCATTCTTTCTATGAGAATCCTCATGCTATGAATCTCTCCTTATATTTCTTGATGCTTCCATCTGCATCATGCTTGATATTGTAGATCCACTTTGAAGTCATGATAGATTTTATGTATCCTCTTCATAGGTGGAAGGTTTTCAGGAAATGATGTCACACACTAGAGCCACATAGCTATTGTAGGGATTTTCCCTTTTTCTATCTCTATGTAATCCTTCTAGAGCACCATACCTTTCACCTTCTCGTATGATTTCTCATTCCCATGTTGGTTTCCTCTTGTGGGAGTCCTTCTCAAATAATCTCTCTACCGTCTCTTGTGGTTCTATCATGTCATGATATTCATGGTTATCTGGAATTGCTTCTCCAATTTCCATATCTCAGACTATCGTCTCTTCTGGTTCCTTATCCTCCTGATTGAGTGTCCTCCTAGATCTGAAGTATGTCAAATATTCATCATAGTTTACATCTCTACTGATATCAATATTCTTGAATATTGGGAAGTATATAAGGTAGGCCATTGACGTATCACTATATCCTATGAATATACCCTTTTTTCTAGAAGGATCAAGCTTGGTCCTTTTCTCCTTTGGGATATGTATGTACACTGGGAAGCCAAATATTCTCAGCTAGCTAACTTCTGGTTTCTCTCCTAAGAAAAAATATTCGGGAGTCTTATTTTCAGGTACTCGATGAGGAGTATGGTGTTGTACATACACAATTTTTCTTGTTTCCTTTTCCCAAATGTGCATAGGAATATCCTGGTCATGCAGCATAGCATTTGTTTCCTCCATGATGGTTTGGTTCTTTCATTCTGCAACCCCATTATGTTGAGGATTATGTGGAGTGCTCAACTCCCTCTTAATCCTGGACTTTCTATAGAGTTCCTTGAATTATTCTGAAATGAACTCTCCATCATTAATCTGACTGTAGATTCTTGATCTTCCTATTGGTTTGGTTCTCGACTAAGGCTTTATATTCCTTGAACTTACTGAAAATTTCACTTTACCCTTTCAAGAAATATATCCAAGTCCTACATGAGAAATCATCTATAAATAAAACATAGTACACATACCCGCTTAATGAACTAGAGGAAATGGATCCACATACATCCAAGTGTACTATCTTGAGTATTCCTTTAGCCTTGCTCTCACTGCTTGGAAATGTCTTCTTTTCATTTTTTCCTTTTGCACATCCTTTGAAAATGCCTTCATGATTTTCCTAGATATCTGGTAGTCTTGAGACTACTTTTCTTGGCATCAGTTGTGCTATGTAGTGCACATGTGAAAGCCTTTTGTGCCATAGTTCACTTGGTTCAATTGACTCATGGACTAGTGCTTGTTCAAGTTATCCCTTCAGCTTGTACAATCCTCCATCTTCTTCTCCAATCATTGTTGCATCCTCTATTTTCTTTCCTCTAGTCCACATCAGAACTTGGCCATTGAAAAAAGAAACCCTAATCCCTTTCGCATCTAGTGCAGAAATGGAGAGAATATTATTCTTCAATATTGGAACATATAGCACATCTTTCATATTTAGATATTTCCCAGATTCAACCTTGTATGAGGCTTCTCCACTCCCTTTTATTGGGTATTAATAATCATCCCCAAGTTTCACCTTGTGAGCTTACTCGTGTTCATACATATTAACGAATGATTCCTTATATCCTGTTATATGTTTAGAAGCTCCACTATCCACATGCCAATAATTTCTTCCATGTGAGATAGTATCAGTAAGTGTTGAGATTAACACATACTCTAAATCATCCTTCTCCCATCTAAATCTTTTGCTTGTTGGGTCATCATCTTCAGAATATCAGCATGGTTTTTTCTTTTCCTGATGGGACAATATCTTGCAAAGTGTCTGTTTTCATCACAGGTATAACATCAAACATTTGAAGTATCTCTTTTGCTCTTCATTTGTTTCTTGTCCTTCTTCTTGTTGTGATGAAATTTCTCCTTCTTTTCCTTCTCCTTGAAGTTCTTCCTGGTGTGAACTATGTGAGCTTGATCGCCATTTTCTCCCATATTTTCCTCTCTTGTCATTAGTCTAGCTTCTTTTTGCATAAATTCCTTCAATGAATGAGTCCCATGAACTAGGGAGACCACTCCAGGTAGTCATTACAATTTATCCTTCTTCAACATTTTCTTCAACCTCTTCAAGTTATTCTTTCATTTGAGCAATCCTTGTGAAGTAAGACTATATACTCTTAGAGTTCTGTATATTCACAGTCTTCAATTGGTTCCTCAAAGTCATCTTCTGGTTGATGGTCTTTCCTTCGAACATCTTTTTCAAAGAATCATGCACTTCCTTTTGTGTATTGAATGAAGACACATGGAGTATTATGTGATCTTAGCCTTAGCCATGCTTCTCTTATGATCATCCTTATCCTCATATCCCCATGGTTCTGGAACCTCCTCAGTGATGTACTAGTCCAAATCATTGTCTTCAAGGATCGAGGAGATTCTTTGATTCCATTCCTGAAATTTATCAACCCCTCCAAGATAATCCTCAAGTCCAGTATGGTGAGTCATCTTTTCAAATGAGAACCTCAAATGGAAATAACAAAGATTCATATCTTACCGATTTGAGGTGTTCGACCTGGTTTTGGAGCTATATTACCTAGGGTTGGTTAGAGAAACCCTAATTTTCCAAACTTGGAGTTTGGGAATTATTTTTAGATAGAAATATGTTCCTCCTTGAGGTGATTTTCTTAGTAGGGTCACTTTCTGAAGACTCGGTTGGGAATCCTTTGAAACTTGACGCCCTAGTTCCTCCCAGCATGAGTGATACTGTAAAAAAATGAAACTTCTTTGATTCTAAAACTGCTTCCACCAAAATATGTGCCCTACTGAGGTGAGTTAGTCTATCCCTCTTTTCTTGATTATATGCGGACATAACACCTTAAACTAGGAATCCCTAGTTCCGATAGCTGCACAGTTCCTTCTTTCAAAGAGTCTCTTATACCATGCTAAGTTTTCTAGATCTTATTATCTTAATTAGGATCTTTTTCTGAAAGAATAAAAGGTAGAGTTAGACGCATAAGATATAATAGATACATAAGACACAAATATTTTCACCGGGGAAACCATAAAGGAGAAAACCCACAAACTTCCTCAGGATAGTAAGATGATCAAAAGCAATAATAAGAAGTATTCAACAACTGTCTATCTCTCCTCCCTTTGTCTCTCTTTTCCCTCTCATGTGAACTTGAGAGTGTGAGGTGTGTATAAATGAGGGATACCTCCTCCCTATTAATATATTTTAAATGACTGACCAAACATAATACTAGGGCCCACTTGTCTTCCCTAACAAAGTCAAATTCTCCTAGAGAGACTCCAAATACACATTACATGATGCTACAGTAGGGACTATTTCCTTGATTTATAATGGAGGGTGTACCTCAAGGTCTAGACACAATTAAGACATAATGAAAGGGGGTAAAACATCCCCAATGGGTGTACAACAACATACAATGATAATATACACCATAATATATTTTGAAGTTACAAATACATCAATAAAAATTCCTTGTAAAATGTTGTAATTTTAGAGACGTGACTTGGTCAATAATGTGTGATTTATGGGCCCATGGTTTTGGGCATATCATGGTATTTTCCCATGGAATTCCCTTCATAAAATAATTCATTGTAATAGCACTGTGTATTTTATTGTATTGTATTGTAGAATTGTTAAACAAATCTATGTGATTGTGAGAGAGAGAGAGACTATGAGAGAGTGAAGAGGAAGTGTAGCGGGGTTGTTGCATGTTGTATCCCTTCATTATGTTGGAAGGTATAATAATAAAGGAAAAGAAATTTATGTGTGGATATATCACATATTGGATGAACCATGTTATATTTGTGTCTCTCTTGTAATGTGTTTTAATATTTACATCTTTTTTAATTTTTTAATTGTTATTGCTCTGCGATCATGTTTTCTAATACATGTTTCCCAACTTGTGGTAAGATTTATTCAAAAGTTGTTATGTCAAAATAAAAGGATCAGTGAAAGTAAAACAAGCAAAACATAAAAGAAAAAACAAATATCTATCTTGGGAAATCCTCGTGGGGGAGAAAACCTAGCAAAACTTCTTCAATATATACTTCAACTAAGTACAGTGTAAGACCCAAGAAATAACACTATACTACTTACTAGTCCTCATATGGATCGTTTCTCCTCTCTCTAGTGAACTTGCTTGAGTTATCACCATGACCAAATGAAAGAGGTTCCTCTCTTATTCATACTAATCATTTGAGAGGCCTAATAACACAATAGGGTCGAATTCTACTTGCTTCCAGGACCAACTTAGCTTGGGAGACTCATAAATACATTTTAATAATACTTTTTTGGGTACTACTGACCCAACTTACAATGCAGGTTTTACCTCAAGAATTTAAATTAACAAATACAACAATAACATCCCTAATCAAAGGAAAAACATCTCCAGAAGGGGAAATAATAATAATAATAATAATAATAATAATAATAATAATAATACACAATAGAATATCTTATGCAGTTACATTTCTTTAACACTACCTGTTGCTGGAAATTATCACCTCCTGTGGAGAGGAGTTGTTCCCCTAGATCTGAATGGTATAGGTCTAGAACAAATGAGTGATAACAAGGATTGGAACTTCCCCTAGAGTTTGTATATATCTAGAATGAGTCTTTGATCCATTCTATAGTGTGATGTATCAGCTTTCCATGGTGTTAGATCTCCACAGATGTACTTGCGATGAACACATCAACCAACAAGCAAGATCAAAAGTACGAGAAAATCATCTACAGTTCTATATTAGTGACTAAGGAATCCAATAATAAAATGAGTGATTATAACACAATACATTTTATGGGATATGAACCATCATTGCATTAAAATGAAGAAGAGAGATTACAACCATTTGCCTTACTGTCCTGATGCCTCCTCACATGCCATTTCTTGTCCTTGAGAGGATAGGGATGGTTGAGAAAATGGTGGATGAGGTGGAAGGGAGATACTTCTAGGGGGGATCTCAAGTCCAAGTGGTCCACAATATTAGGGATGAGGGTGCCATGAAGTCTTCCTTCGAGAAGCTTCGTGAATCTTCTCATTTTCCCTTTAAAACTCGAGCACAACTCTTTTACTATGGAGACATAGTGTTACCAAGGTGGAACCGCTTGTTGATAAAAGAGTAAAGGTGGTGGCACCACTCATTGTCAAGAGAGAATAGGCATTACTGAAGAGGGTAACACTTATTTCATAAAAGGGAGAGGTGGTGGTGGACTTGGATATGAAAAATATGAGTCTGGGTCAATGTCTAACTTCACATTTTTGGAATTGAAGGAAATTTCTGATGTTTTGGGCCTCAGCACATGATGGTGACTAGAATTATGTGTAACAGAATCCCCCCCCAAAGCATGACACTAGAGGGATACGATAGGAAAGATCTTTGTAAGAGAAAGTTATCACTTCGAGGCAAGAAATTGCTTGATCAAAGATCATCATCAACCAGGATTCTGCAATACATTAGTACTTTTGACTCATATCCAAATGAATCCTAATAATGGCTGCAGACCAATATAAGGTATATCCATGAGAGAGATAAATAGGCATGGCTACTAGAATACAATGTAGATCCATGCAAAGAAGACTCAAACTTGGACATATCTACCATACATACAATGTATATCTATGTCAAATGGACGCAAATTTGAGCACAACCATGACCATACAAATGTGGATCCATGTAAGGACTTATACAAAATACTCCATCGCAACCTGTGGAAAGCAATGAGTGCTTAACACGTAACCAAGGTCTTTGTCTTGTCTTCCACAAAGTACGAGTCTATCCATGTGATTAAAATGTTTTGATGTAAAACATGGTAGAAACCACTTGATTACTGGTAAATGATGAGAAACGTTAACAAGTACGAGGGAAATCACCATTAATGTCAATGATTGCCAAGGTACCCTAGTACAATCTCCTGAGTGTGAATAGATTATATAACGTCAAACACTCATTTGAATATTTCGATCAAAGGTCAATGATGTGAACCTATGTTGAGAGTGAGAGAATATATCATTGATGCATACATATCTCAAGGTACTAATTTGTTTCTAAGACTAATTCCTAGATGATGAACTGACGTAGATAGGAATAGTCTCGTCAAAGGTGGGCCATGATGAATCCCACATTGATGACATGAAACTCAGAACAAGGATTTGGAATTTTGAGTATGATGTAACCATAGGACTGACTCAAAGGTATTGGTGCAAAGGTTGTTTTAAATACAGAGGTAAACTCTCAATATGAATTTCCTTTCAACATTGGTTGGCGTGACTGAAGACATGGCAACATTGACTTGACCAGGAGGATACCAAGACATAATGTGATGGTAGGCAATACATTATTTGAAAGACTCAAAGGAGTGATATGACTCATGAAAGCGGATTAACTTGGAAGCAAGATGAAAACCCAATTGACTAAATGAAATGCAGACAAGAGCCATGTTCAAAGGTGACTACTAACTACCATTATTTGCAAAATGAGATATTTCCCTTCCCTTAATTTCCCCATCATGATTGATGAGTGCCTCTTTTCATTTTTACAAGTTCAAAGAGGGTAACAAACACTTGTTGTAGGTTATCCTGATATAAGTCCATTCTCATATTTTTCACGAACCTAAGAAAGGAGGGATTCCTTCCCAAAAGAGGTTCTCTCAGTGTTTAATTTAATGAGTCCATTGAAAGTTAACTTGGTATCGTTCATGTTTAGAGAGTTTGACCAAAAACATAAGAAGACTCCAAAGGGTCCTTTTTCATATTATTTAGTCCCTAGGACCCAAAAAAGTATAAAATAATGCCCAAGAGAACTATTCTAGTCACGATTGGCTAAAGTATTCCTTTTTCATAACTAGTCAATCCGAACCGAAAAAGGGGTAAACTATCGTTATAAAGACAAATCTTCAAGTACTTTTATGAGTGTGAAGAAGACAGTTTCACTCAGTGGTCTTTTCACATTTAAGGAGTCTAAAAAGAGCTTAAAAAAGACTCCATTAGGGTTTCTTTTCGCGACGAGCAGGTTTAACGAATGTGAAAAGAAGCAAAATTTGACTTAGAACTTTGCTACTGCATTTGAAGAGCATGACCAAAATGTCAAAATTAACGCTCAATGAGTTTTTCCATTTTATGGAAGTATGAAAAAGTAAAAAAAAAAATCGCTCATAACCAACAACTTTTAACTTTTATCCCTGCAAAAACATTTACAAAGACTATTAGATCTCCAAAACATTTAAAAAACTAGTTTTTAATGACTATGTAAAAGGGCAGTTTTTAATAAAATAATGAAACAAAACCCTAAAACATTTCATATAAAAACTAATGAAATACTAAGAAACATACTATTTTACTAATTACCAAGTTGGAGAGCTATTTGGAGCAAATTGTGTGCAAAATTCAAGCAAATATTTCAGGGTCATCAACTGTCTATTTTTTTATCTGTCTATTCCATGTAGGAACTAAAACCATCCTTGACATTTTCACGGCCGCATTTTCCCTTTCCAAGCACATTTTTTGTGTTTTTGAGGTTTTTACCCTAGGATAAAAATCACACTCAAGGTAATGCTCTTTCCCTTTACGGTAAAGGCAGTGCTTGAGCAGAACCGTGGTTTTCATGCCTGAACAGGCGGTGCCGTAGAGTGATCCCAAAAGATGAACAAAGTAGCCAAATAATGTTTTTAAATTATTTTCAAAGGTTGATAATGTGTTCTAGCACTTCAATTTTGATTTTTGGCAGGTTATTTCAGTCAAAATGGTTGTGTGGAAGGAGAGACAGCATGAGGATGATGATGCCAAATATGGAGTAGATGTTGGTTCTATAGATGCTTTACGAGGTTGTGGCCTCCTAAAGTTATTCCATGTTATGAGCATGTGGTATCATGTGAGACTACTATAATATATACTAAGAATGTGGAACCCAAAGTAGCAATAATTCAAGGTGGGGGCCCACGTTCTTACTGTGGAAGTAGATGACATCCATTTCCTTACAGGGTTATCCAGGAGTGGAGAGCATATCTCACTGATAGGTCATCAGGGAGGATATGTTACAACATAAGAGCTCAGACATCATCACTATTTTCTATGCACTTAGATGTCAAGGAAAAATATCCCCATCAAGAAGGTGATGGATTTGCCTCTTCGAAAAGTACTTTTCACCATGCAGTGGGATGCATGGAGCCAAGGGGCTCACTAGGATTCCTTATCTCACATGATTTATGCCTTGGAGGCTATGGCACCTATGGTCTATAAATAGGTCAAGGCCTTACTGAGTGTCTTCATGGATAAGTTGACTAACTTTCAGCAGGGGGAGTTGAAATAGTTTGGTTATGGGACCAACTTGGCATCCTTCTTCTTCAAGTGGGTTCCTCATATGAGGCCTCGGGTGTATTTCATCAACCTGAGAGCATGGGACCCTTGCATGTTGTGGTCGGTAGAGATCATGGCCTGCACCAATGGCGACGGGGCCAAGGTCAAGAATGGGAGTGCATTTTTCTATTGGTTAGATGACCAACTTCTCATGGTGGAGGACTATGCGTATGTTGGTACTGACTTTAGGGGAGACCCTAATCTACCCTTATCGGTGGGTGCCCAATGGGGAGATATTTGTAAGAAGAATACTCAAGACATTGATTATTTTTTGCATTTTTGTTGTTTATAATTTTTATGAATGATAACGAGACTTAATATTTTCATGCAGATGTTGGAGATGCACGACCCGGGGGATATTTCCCAATTGACAGACGAGCAGGGGCCTGCTTCATTCATAGATGGGATGATGATTTGACTGACTTGGATGATAACCTCAACCAGTTAACTATTGACATTTCATATGCTTCCATAGACGACCTCCCTAGGAGGCACCAAATACATACAACTAGAGTGTCAGGATGATTCAATCACTTGCTACGGAGGGTAGCGAGAGCTATCATGTGCTACCATGAGAATCACTAGTAATTATACATGATATATACACTGAAAGCTATCTAGATTCAGGATTTTTTTCATTTTGTATATCTAAAAGCCAAAGTGCTTCAGTCGGGGTCTTGTGACCATATTTAAAAAAACACTTTATATATATATAAGACTTATTTACGACGGTTTATATGTGTTCAAATGGAAAATGATATTTACATGAGTTTCTTATGCCTTTTATTTTTTATTTTTTTTCACAATGAACCATGTTTTATTTATCAAAAGTTATGTATGGGAAATATACCAGTCCATAATGTAATTGGCCAATGAGCCTGCAATAGTGTTATAAGACCTAGGGATGTGCCTATAAGAGATTGACTCAAACACACTCTTCAAAAAATATGAAGGAGTGTAGGATTTATGATGGCATAAACATGGTTTAAATGTAAAACCACTAAATATGAGTCCATGGAGACTACCAAGTGATCAATTTCTCAAGACGCATCCTCTGTCAACAAACTATTACTTTTTGATACTTGGCGAGGTTATTGGTGTCTAGAGGTACCATAAATTGCTCCTGAATTGACTAAGTTATGAGCTGGGGAATACAAAACCAAGCAGCTGAAGCGAGGTTCAGGGTATGATGGAAAACACCATTAGTAAAACCATAAAAACCCATTTGATCTGCATAACCAAAAACATGGTATAAACAATACTGACAAGAACTCAAAACCATATTGAAATACTAAAACCACACCCAAAAATTCAATCAATGTACATATATACAAGCTACTATAAATGAAAGGACTTCAAGCATAGTGCCTCTTCAAGTACAACCCATTGCGAGGTTGCCCAAAAGGTATCCCATCATAATTGTAATGTCCCCGACCCTACGACCGGCGAAGAGGACTCTACTAACACCAGACAAATGAGCAAATATCCCCATGAACATGAACATATATCAATGCTGATATTAAAAGCTTAAACATAATACATATCAAGATGCATAATCCATCATACAGAGATGCATAGCTACTCAGCATACAGCGGAAGCAAAACCATACATTCAAGCATTCAACAAGTTCATCATAATTCATTAAACATCAATATAACTGTAGAGATGGAATATTCAAGATTACTTATCTTATGCAGTATTCATCTGCAACCAGCTACGTCACTGCAACGTTCCACCCAACCATAGGCCAGTGTGCTCATCAATCTCTCAGCAACACTGCCACCCCCGAGATGGGCATGATTCCTCAAGGAATAAGGGTCAATGCAGGCTTACACATAGCCAAGAATACACAAATCAGCAAGTCAACATAGTTGGGTTTATCAGGCCATCAACAAATCAGCCAAGCCAACTTAGTCCAAAGACCAACCACTGCATACACGCAGCAAAACCAGCGGTTCACAGCTTGGGTGGGGAAATCTGATTCTTGAGTCGTTCTTGGCCCTATCGTGGCCAAAACGTCTCAATAATAGCCACAGCAAACCCAAAATGAAAAAGAACCCACATCAAACCACTAATCATGGGGAATACAGTAGCCCCAATCCCAACATTGAAACAACGGAAATACACAGCCCGAAATAGAAGAGGTGATCAGACTTTCAGCCTGGGCAGGGAAAACATATACTTAGACCAAAAAATTGGTATGAAAACACACCCCCACAGCAGAAATTGTGAACGGCTACTTCACAAGGACATCGTGGATGGAAAAAAACGGCTCACTCAGAATCCACAATGGCCCAAAACGTAATTGAACACCATAGCCAACAAAAAACTTGGGGAAAACAACATCCCCGGTCCCACAATGAAACAACGGGAAAAATACATAGTCCAAAAATGGAGAGAAATCAGACACTTATCATGGACAGGAGGAAAACATACACAGGAAGACGAGAACGGTTTCTCCAGCTCTCTATGTGAGGAAAACGATGAAGAATCTTGTGCGTGAAAAGGTGAGACCGTGAGAGAAAAACCCCCGTATGTGTGAGGATGAGCAAGAAAAAAAAGGAATCCTCCTCCTCCCCTGCTCTCTGCGTGAGGGAATGAGCCTGCTGGTGGAGTGTGCATGTGGGCAAGGGCTGACAGTCCTACCACACAACACTTCCAAGCAATAACTATCCCAACTAATCAACAACAGTTTTAATGTGGTAGTTGATTGATGAGACAAGGAAAGTTGAGTGAGTCAAAAGGGTGGGTGACAACTAAATGGGTTTAATAGCTGACACATGGCTTTTCCCCATTGGCCCAATGTTTAATAACTCCCCCTCCTTATCCTTAGTAATCATGCCCTTTTCATTCAACGTTGCCCCATCATAGATGGTTGTGGTTTATTTTATTTGATGTGCATATTTACATGATGCCAAACTACAATGTGCCGGATAGCACGATATACCATCGGCAACTATCCCTATTGTCGAAACACACACAACCAAATCGATGATGGGGCTTTTGCCTTTAGCTCCTCACCACGATTAATTACATTATATACATCATGCAAATGGGGTCAAAACCGGGGTGCTACATTCCCCTCCCCCTTGGAATAACACTGTCCTCGGTGTTCCAATACATAGGAATACATATACAATACATATACAATTGCACATCAAAATTTCAAAATTTTGCAGATCTATCCCACGTTCAATCATTTACTTTGAACGTTCAAGACGAAGCCCCTCGGCTTCCATGAACTTCTCTTGCTGGTTCTCAGCTCTCAGCTTATCCCGAAGCCTAGGAATTTTGCGACTATTGCCCTCATCATGTTCCCTGATTGGGCAGTCCCAGCGTAAATGATGTCCTCTACATTCCCGGCATTTCACTGGCTGCTTCATATTTACCTGCCAAATTTCCTTTGAGTCTTCATGCCTAGACCATTTCTTAACGAGTCACTTGGACGATTGTCCCATCACCGATCCACCTTCCTTTCTGCTGTTGATTGCTACCAGAAGGCTTTTCACCTCCCTTTGCAAACCAATAGAGTCTTGCAAAATCTGGTGGTTCATTTCATTCTGCATTTTTTGTATCTTGAGTATCTCCCCAAGATTTTCTTGGGTCTTGGCAATCATTTGAAGGAGACTTCCATCCAAGTCCAACAAATTTTGATCTACTGCCATGATCAATGTGCACCACCAGGTTTCACTTTTCTCACCTGTGAAATGCACCATTGGAATTCTGTCAGACCAAGCATAATATAGACATTAAAATTAGTCATTTAATTACCCAATTGGCATGACATTCCAAGCCTCATCAAGGAGACTAATTTCATATTTTCCATGCCTTCCCAATAGGCACACGAACTCATTCATGTCCATTCTTGGTCAGGGAATTAACTATTCTAGCATTCACCAATTTCTTTAAGCAAATACACACATTCCATTTTCAGCCATACATGCATTCAACAATCCTTTGTTTTCACAATGTGTAAATATATATATGTATATATAATTAAAAGGGAAAGAGAGAGAAACAAGAGTTTTTCCCCTCTTTGTTTTGTTCCATCTTGGAACCCACACCACCGCTGTGGTTTTTCATGCTCTCAACTTCTTTCACTTCACCGTGAATGCTGGACCAATCCCTCTTGGTCATGAGACTTAGTGTCTTCGGTCTATTCTAGACCCCTAAACCATGGAGTCTCTCCACATGGTTTGTCTCGGCTGCTAGGACCTCCACAGTCTTACTAGCACCTTTTTCATTACCGCTCATTCCCAGCTCTCCAGGACAGTCACATGTCCACATGCACCTTTAGGATGTTCTCATAGTCCTCACTTCCAGCGATACCTATATCCAAACATTGAATAGATTCACATGTTTAGTTTATTCTCATCAATTTTTATCTCTTAAACAAGAGCTTAAAACATCATAACCAAATCATATACACATGTACATTCATAAGTAAAATAATCAACACTTATCTATATTGTGCGTTTCCTCGTTGGTCCACAGGATCCTTCTTCGCTTTGCAATCCGTGGGATCGCATATGGACTTGGATGTTAGGTCAGCATGTAGGCTACTCTACAACATCAAATAATTAATGTCCAGCCAGTACATCCACATGTCGAATGGGCTTGGAACTTTACCAAGACCGTTTCCAGGTCTAGGATCTACTATGGATCCTCAGGCATATAACAGCCCAACATACACATATACCAACATACACTTATATCAACAATAACCCTTACTCCACAACCCCTCACAACAACCATTTTCCTTTTCTCTTTAGGGTGCAACACCCAGCTGCATCTATTTAGCCTGTCAACACAAGCAATATAAGCAAACTCATTAGTGTTATTGCTCTAAAACTGTAATCATATTTCATATCATTCACTATCAAGTATTGAGACACCAGAAGTGCGTCTACTCCCTAGAGTGTAATCAATATTGAAAACCCTTTCATGATCCGACATCGAGAAAGTGTGCACCCCTTTCCGATGTGAGCCATGTAGGCCCTATTCATACTCAAGAAATCAGTCATAATGGAAATAAAATCAAAACATGTTCTGCACATGGAATTTTAATAATTTGACATGCATATTATTAGCAAGGGTCACAGAACACTTATCCATTTGTAGATGCAGTATTCCTTCATTAAGGAGGAATGGGGCTCCCTTCTCTGAGTTGACAGTCCCTCGGTTAGCCATCCCAACTCCTTATTACATTTCATATCCACACATGTCTTACTGACATAATTTATACCATCTCACTCATGTTTCTTTCCAAACATGTAGTGCAGATGAGGCATTTCCAGAATGTCCAATGTAGTTTCACCTGAAACCCATTTCCAAGATAAGGGAAAACCTTCCCATGAAGTTTGTCTCCTGCAGGCCATCACACATTATCTTCCTATAGTGTGTACCCCTGGCACATTCATCAATTAGCCAAACAGTCAATCATTATCTGATAATACAACCCAAATTGATTGTTACATAACCAATCAATTACATTAGTAATTAAATTCAATAAGAATTTGCAATTCTGTCTACTACAGAAATTAGTTTGCTTAGCAATGAGGTGATCCTCATTTGTGGGTCTCTTGTAAGTAGCACCACTATGCCCATTATAATTTTATGCTTACTAGCATAATATAAATACCCACTTACAATGCATCATCTTGACACAATATTATGCAAGCCAATAGTGATTAGTAGTTGTCAGCAATTTCTTAAATCCGAAATTCACAATTCAAATTTAACAACCCATTATGCGTACCAACTATTATCACAGCCATGAGACTCTTCTCATAAGGTTTGGCTCTTTCACATGGTAGATTCCAGCATTTGTCATGGTCTTACTCTCATTACCATGCTCTAAATAATCTACCTGAAACTTGAACTTCAATCAGCCAAACACTTGGTAAGTCTTGATGCATATAACCTTTTCATTGCTGCAACCATCACTGAAGCATCTTCAGAATTTATAAAATTCAAATACTTCCAGCGATTAATCACATCAATATTACCAAAACTCATTTACTTCACGCAATCATTATCATACTAACATTTGCAAGGTATAGTCACATCATTCATGTAATTAAATAAAATGTGTAGATACTCCTTACTTCACAAGCGTATCATTTGTACCACTTTGCTCTTCCATAGAGCATTCATGGCAGCCAATTGATCATGACTATCCTCTTTATGCACTTACTATCCTGCGTTCATAACAATTCTTGAAATGGTTCCTGAATTGTCATCAATTCATCATTTCAGCCATTAGTTATTCATAATATCACATGCACTTATCTCAATGCACTCATGCAATGCATCACAACATTTGCACCTATACTTATGCAATCAATCACTCACACCCTTCATATGTATCCATTCAATGCATGACTACAAGATTCAGAAAATATTTTCAATGCATATCCCTTCAATGCTACCTTGCATTG
Source organism: Pseudotsuga menziesii (assembly GCA_001517045.1). Classification (NCBI taxonomy): domain Eukaryota; kingdom Viridiplantae; phylum Streptophyta; class Pinopsida; order Pinales; family Pinaceae; genus Pseudotsuga; species Pseudotsuga menziesii. Next base: position 174,069 of record LPNX011135203.1, on the reverse strand, counting down.
ATTCAGGAATACTATGCCTTCAACATACGATGCATGGTCTATCCATGAATACTTCATATAGGATGCATTACTACAATCAAGATCATCGGTACTTACTTTCCTTGGGTTACTAAGCTCAATCAACATACACAAGCATGACACCTTTCTATATGAATGTAGTATAACATTCAAATATCCACATGGTAGGAGGTCTCTTACCTTTACCACTCCATGGAATTTGTCATAATCAAACTCTTACCTTCATGGGTCCTACTTACACCCTTGGCATTACCAGTTTGGTTGGTCCTTTGTAAGAGATTACAGAATTTGCTCACCAACTTTTTATCCTGGACTTGTTGCTTTATCCCTTTCTCCATAGGGTTTCTTGTCACATTCGTCAGCATCAGCAACATATTCATCCATTTCCATGTTGTCATTGGTTTTTCCACTAATGCCAACATCAATGCAATAATTATCATTAGTGGCTCATTATAAATGTATAATCCTCAATATCCTATGTATGCAAAGCATATCCTCATACATTTCATATATAAAACTTAAAATATAATATAGTTAGCAAGACGGGGTTTAGGGAAACTTCCCTTTTCAAGTCCCACATCCTCGCATGGAACTCCTCTTCCACACAGCAGCTGGTTTGACTTCATGGTTTTGCTACTTCTAGACATGCAATTCCTGGATTTGTCCATATTGACAGCAGCACATTTCTCTTTCAAGCAATTACTAGCACTTTGTTGCTCCATTCTCATATTCGGGTGATTCCCCTTTGTTCCCTGCTGGATAAGCTTTCCAACACCTATCCATATGCTTCATTTTGACCTCGGATGTGAAAACCACACCACCTCAAATATATATTTAGGCCAGGAATGTTAATTTTAGTCACCCAGGGTTTTCTTCCTTTTCAGTCCTAAAACTGTTGGAAACCCCAATGAGAAACTCATGGCAAAACCCACTAGAATTTGCTAAAGATCCCACTGCAACAGTTGAAAGCTGCTTGAAAAATCCACTTGAAACCCCAATTTTTCTTTCTCCCTGTCAGGTCTCATTTCCAATGCACCATTCATCTTTTATGAATTCTTAGTTTGACTAATTTACCCAAAACATAGATTTTTTTTTCACATGAACGACTGTCTCAAGGGATGACGACGGTCAAGGGGGCTTGCCCCCTTGTGGCTTCCGCCACTATAGGGCGGGTNCGAGGGCAGCGCCCTTGTTTTTTTTTTTTTTTGTAGATCATTGTTTTTTGCGCAATATGGCGCATAACATCACTACCACTTTTCTCCTATTCAGCCCTGAAAATCCACTGAAAAACCCCTAAAAGTCCTGTTGAAAATGGTTGAAAAACTGTTGGGAAATCCCACTAACAACTCAAAATTTTCCTTTGCCAAATAGGGTCTCTTCCCAACTAATCTTCCCATGTATCGGGTCCTTAGTTGACTAAGCTTCCGACACTTCAGCGGTATGATCTTCATCTTTCATTTGACGTTCATCAGCGGTCCAATCAACTAAATTTTTTCGACGTTTCGGGTCGATCCTCCTTGGGCTGTCGACGTATCGACGGATCGATCCTCTAATTTTCTCCGACGTGTTGGCGGTCCAATCCTCTAAAGTTTTCCGATGTTTTCTGTACTTAGAAAAAATTTTGGAATTTTTCTTCTTCTTTCTGCTGCCACATCGGCTGCTTAATCAACTATCCCTCACCGATGTTTTGGCGATATTCGGAAGATCTCCGTCGAAACCTTCTCTTCTCTTCCACCGCTACATCGGCAACCTCATCCTCTAATTATCGGTGATACCATCTTCTATTTTTCTCCGTTGCTTGCCACCGTATCGGCTGCTCAAACAGCTAAATTTCGCCGACGGTTTCCATACTTAGAGGAATTTTCAAATTTTCAAGGTCTTCAAAATTTTCCTCTTTGTTGGCTTATTTCACCCATTGGCATCGGCTCTCAACGCCTCTGCATTTCCACTGTTGCGGCTCTCTTCTGGCGAGCTTCCCCTTTCTTCTACCGCTGCCGCTACATCGGAAGACTTCTCGTGAAGCTTCCCACCATTGCGGCTCCGTTTCAAGGTTTTGTCCGTGTGCATCGGGCAGACTTCCGCCTAGCTCATCCAATGATTTTCGGTGTTAGAAAATTTTTGGAATTTTCTCCTTAGTCTTCCACTGCATCGGCTCCCCAAAGAACTAAAATTTTTCGATCAATCTACTAATCTCCTCCGAAACTGCAGGTACTCCATTCACTAAATTGCGTCGCCATTTCGGTGGCCTTCTGCTGATGGCTTCCGATGGAAGTTCCCTCTCCACCACTTTGTCGGATCTTTCTTCATCTGTCCATCGCCGACAAGCCAACACTTTCCAACGAATTCTATACTTACAAAAATTTTGGAACTCTTTTGTCTGCTGCTGTTTTGCTGGACATAGAAGGTAATTCTACCCTCTATCGGTTGCTCCTTCTTGACCCATAGAGGCCCAGTGTTGCAACCTTGAGTTCTATCACTGCATCCTCATGTCCCATTCAGGCCCATGCTACAACCTTTGCTCTGATACCACTCTGTAACGTCCCCAACCCTTCGACTGGCGAGGAGGACGCTACTAACACCAGACAAACGAGCAAATAGCCCCATGAACATGGACAGATATCAATGCTGATATTAAAAGCTTAAACATAATACATATCAAGATGCATAATCCATCATACAGAGATGCATAGCTACTCAGCATACAGCGGAAGCAAAACCATACATTCAAGCATTCAACAAGTTCATCATAATTCATTAAACATCAATATAACTACAGAGATGGAATAGTCAATATTACTTATCTTATGCAGTATTCATCCGCAACCAGCTACGTCACTGCAACGTTCCACCCAACCATAGGCCAGTGTGCTCATCAATCTCTCAGCAACACTTCCACCCCCGAGCTGGGCATGATTCCTCAAGGAATAAGGGTTAATGCAGGCTTACACATAGCCAAGAATACACAAATCAGCAAGTGAACATAGTTGGGTTTATCAGACCATCAACAAATCAGCCAAGCCAACATAGTCTGAAGACCAACCACTGCATACACGCAGCAAAACCAGTGGTTCACAGCTTGGGTGGGGAAATCCGATTCTTGAGTCGTTCTTGGACCTATCATGGCCAAAACGTCTCAATAATAGCCACAACAAACCCAAAATGAAAAAGAACCCACATCAAACCACTAATCATGGGGAATACAATAGCCCCAATCCCAACATTGAAACAACGGAAATACACAGCCCGAAATAGAAGAGCTGATCAGACTTTTAGCCTGGGTAGGGAAAACATATACTTAGACCACAAAATTAGTATGAAAACACACACCCACAGCAGAAATCGTGAACGGATACTTCACAGGGATATCGTGGATGGCAGAAAATGGCTCACTCAGAATCCACAGTGGCCCAAAACGTAATTGAACACCACAGCCAACAAAAAACGTGGGGAAAACAACATCCCCGGTCTCACAATGAAACAACGGGAAAAATACACAGTTTGAAAATGGAGAGAAATCAGACACTCATCATGGACAGGAGGAAAACATACACAGGAAGACGAGAATGGTTTCTCTAGCTCTCTATGCGAGAAAAACGATGAAGAATCCTGTGCGTGAGAAGGTGAGACCGTGAGAGAAAAACCCCTGTATGTGTGAGGATGAGCAAGAAAAAAAAGGAATCCTCCTCCTCCCCTACTCTCTGCATGAGGGAATGAGCCTGCTGGTGGAGTGTGCGTGTGGGCAAGGGCTGACAGTCCTGCCACATAGCACTGCCAAGCAATAACTATCCCAACTAATCAACAACAGTTTTAATGTGGTAGTTGAATGATGAGACAAGGAAAGTTGAGTGAGTCAAAAGGGTGGGTGACAACTAAATGGGTTTAACAGCTAACACATGGCTTTTCCCCATTGGCCCAATGTTTAATAACTCCCCCTCCTTATCCTTAGGAATCATGCCATTTTCATTCAACGTTTCCCCGTCGTAGCTGGTTGTGGTTTATTTTATTTGATGTGTGTATTTACATGATGCCAAACTACAATGTGTTGGATAGCATGATATACCATCGGCAACTATCCCTATTGCCAAAACATACACAACCAAATTGATGGTGGGGATTTTGCCTTTAGTTTCTCACCATGATTAATTACATTATATACATCATGCAAACGGGGTCAAAACCGGGGTGTTACAGCAATCCAGAAGCTCATAGGCCTCTTTTCTCTAAAACTTTAATTATGATGAAAGGCCCATGCCACATAGATTCTAACTTCCATTTACCAATCTTGTCATGCTTCTTATTATTAGTCAAAACCATGTCACCTTCATCAAACGCATGAGGTTGAATGGATTTATCATACTGAGCCTTGACATGTTTTTTATGTTCCTCATTAGCCAAGGTAGAATCTCTTCGATTCTCATCAAGATTTGTCAAATACAAAATCCATTCTTCTTAGGTAGAAGTGTTTGGGATATTCTCAAGTATGAGATTGAGATGGGATCTCATATTCAATAGGCAGTACAGCTTACAGTCTATAGACCAACTGAAACGGTGTGAAACCAGTTGTTGTTTTAACTGATGTCTTATAATCCCATAGTGTAGAAAATAGAGTAAGGTGCCAGTTGGATTTATGATCTCCAACCATTATATGCAACATAGTTTTTAGAACTTTGTTAATGGCCTCTACTTGACCATTAACCTGCGGGTAATAAGGAGTTGAGTTTTCATGGCGAAAACCCAGCTTAGAACTTAACTCAACCATCATCTAATTACATAAATGAGATACGTGATTAGTGACTATGGCTTGTGGGACTCCAAACCTAGCTATTACATGATTGAACAAAAAGAGGGCGACAATCCTGCCATCCTATGCATATGTAGGAATTTCCTTAGCCCATTTTGTAAAATAATCAACGGCTACGATGATGTAAACATGCCCCCCTGGCTTAGGTTTACAATGCATAAAATCTATCCCGCATTTGGCGAAAGGGCCAATGACAATGACGGGGTGTAAAGGAGCCAGGTGGGTGCACTTTTTTGGAGAAAAAAGTTTGTAGGTTGGGAACTTTTTAACAGCCTCATGAAAATATTTGAAGATTGAGCGCCAAAATTACCCAGCGTGAATGATTTTCTGAGCTTTAGCCATCCTAGAAAGATGACAGCCACATGCTCCAGAGTGGAAATCATTCAAAACTTGTTCATCCTCTTCGTGTGTAAGACATTTTCAAAGAACGAAGTCAATACCACGATTTTATAATGTGTCATTTAAAATGAGATAATATTCCACATGGTGACGGATGCGTCAACGATCCTCTTGAGACATGTCAGGCTGAAACCTTTGGGTTTGGAGATAGATAATCAGATCTCCATAGCATGGATTGGTTGTGCTAATCAAGAACAAAAATTCATCCAGGAATGAATCATCGGGCTCAGTTTCCATGAGAGAACAAGGATATCACACATTAAGTTTGCGAAAACTAAGGACTTCTTATAAGTAACCTTAGCGAACTTGAGATCAAATTCCTGTAGGATAACAATCCAATGGGAATACTTGACCCCTAGTATTTGATGAGTCAAAATGTAATACATGGGGTTCTGATCAGTGAGAATGGTTGTGTTGCATAGTAAAATGTAGTGACGAAATCTTTACACAGCAATTACCATGGCCAAAACTAGCTTCTCCACAGGTGAATAATGAGTTTCATATATAAGAAGAATCTTACTTAGATAGTAAATCACATGTTCTTGGCCATTGAGATATTCTTGCACTAAAATCATACTGATGGTAGTAGCGGAGGAAACAACATACAACAAAAAGTATTTCGAAAAATTCAACAGGTGTAAAACCAATGAATGTGACAGAGCATGTTTTAAATTATCGAAAGCTCTTTTGGCCTGGTTGTCCCAAAATAATGGGGTGTTATTCTTAAGGAGACACATATAACCATTTGTTTTTTCTACAAAGTTGTATACAAAATGGCCAATAAATTTTTCCTTCCCTTGCAAACTTTGGATTTCAGTGATATTAGTCAAGGCGGGTAAGGACAAAATAGCAGCTATTTTCAAAGGATCAATCCAGATGCCATATTTGGAAACCACGAATCCAAGAAGACTTAAAACCTCAACACAAAAGACACATTTGTGGGGATTCAACTGGATATGATAGTGATGGCAATGAAGGTGTTATTGGATAAATCTACTCAAGCGGACTCAAGCCAGATCTCCCTAGTCCAAGTGAATCTAGAACAAATCAAATACAGAATACAATCTACTTTCCTATATCAAACAGAAATGCAAAGCAACATATATATCACTTACCTGTAATATGAAAATCATGTTCTCTCTTTATTGATCCAAGCTCCAGAATCTTTAGATCTTCATCTGCAAAACCTTGTAAAGCAAGTCGATACAAGCAAATAGTATATGTGTATCCAATCATGGATTGATATAAGCTAATAGTTAAGGAAGAAAACTCTAAACATTATCAACACAACAAGGTTTATGGACATAGATTTGTATTAATGTAATCAAGGAGATACTTATAATTACATCGGAAAGAACATCACAACCTAGCCTTAACTCTGCAATATTCCATCCAACAATCCAAGCCTAAGCCTCCAAAGGATGATAGGGATCACCTAGAAATTCCACCAACATAATAGTACCATAGTCCTTCCTCCCTTCACAATGGAGACAAGGTTTAATTTATAAGGCTAGAGGGATGGAGTAGGTTGAGGATTATGAGGATGGATTAAAGGGATCTTCCCTATAGGTTAGGAACTGAATTCCACCTTACCTAAATGATAGGGATAGACCTCCACCTCATCCATCTTCGAGAAGGGTCTCGAAGCTACGTTTTTTTCCCTCAAAACGCGACTGACACACTTAGCAGGAAGGGAAAAAATCACCGTCGTCGCACCTAGCAGTGGGACACAGAGCACTAGCACCGACACACCTAAAATGAAAGGAGAGTGTGCTATCAGTGCACCTAGTATTAAGGACAAGACAGTAGACCTTCCTAGAGAGGGAAAAAGGGCAGAAAAAACCTCAGCATCAATCCAGTTTAGCAAAGAGAAATTTGGGATTAGGAAAAGGATTAACACACGGATCAAGAGGACAAGATTTTGGTGTAACAGAATGGCCCCCAAAGAATGAAGTTAGAGGAATGCGATAGGTGAATGCTTTGTAAAGTGAAGAAATCAAAGACAAGGATGTTGGCTGGAAGCTGTTGAACTACAACTGACTCAAATCTCATATGACTCATAACATGGTTGCCAACCAATACAATGTAGATCCATGGTAGTAGAAACTGACTAAACACAATCATGGCTACTAGAAACAAGCATAGATCCATGATGAGATGATAACACAGACACGACCAATACAATGTGGATATGTGTAACATGACTCAAACAAAATTCCATCACAACCTGGGTGAAGATATATGAAAACTCAGGGTCTTCAAGTCAAACCCACAAAGATATGAATCTAACCATGTGATTACAATGTCTTGACGTCGAACATGGTAGAAACCACTTGATTACCATTCATTAATGTAAACTGTTAACAAGCATGAGGGAAATCACCATTGATGTCAATGATTCCAAGGTATCACAATACATACCATCGAATGTGAATAAAGGACTTGGATTCAAACACTCGATGAGATATTTCAATCAAGATTCAATGATATAAACTCATGTTAAAAATGAGGTAACCTACCATTAAGGCATGCATGTCCAAAGTACTTGTCTTGGTTTCTAAGTCTAATTCTTGGATAAGGAGTTGGAGTCGACAGGAATAGACTCGTCGAAGGAGGGCGATGATGAATCCCCCATCATCGACATGGAACACAATCAAAGATGTTTTGGATTAAACCAGAGAGCATAATGATGTATGAGACTAACTCAGGGATGACCAACATGATAAAAGGTATACTGACTATAGACAGTGAAAGGATGACCAAAATTCTCTTGAACATTGGCATGGAATGACTTGTAAGTATTGACACGAGAATGATACCAGTCCCCCAATGCAACTAACAATGAGAGTATTCTGGGACATCTCAAAGGAGTAAGAAGAATTGAAAACAAATGGATTACCCAAGTGCTGAAATTCATATTCAAACGAGTGCCATATTCAAGAGTAACTATGTACTACCATAACAAAATAAAAACTCTTTCCTTAATTTCCCCATCATGATTGATGAGTACCTCTTTTCTTTTTAATGAGCTAGAAAAGGGCAACAAATGCTCGGTATAGTTCGTCCTTCGGATGAGTCCAATGTCATATATTTTATGAACTTATGAAAGGAGGGGTTCGGTCCCAGAAATGGTCCTTCATCATTTTGTTTTACGAGTCTGACGAAAGCAAAACCATTTGTCATTTCACTTTTAGAGAGTCTGAAATGACTAAGAAGACTCCAAAAGTTCTTTTTTCGTAAATAAGGCTAGTCAGTCCGAAAAAGAGATAAATTACCCCCAGATAGTCAACCATTCTATTTATTTTGCAAGCGTGGACGTAACAAGTTCGCTTGGTAATCTTTTTGTGTTTTTAAGGAGACTGTAAATATAAATCTGAAACAAGTTCTTTTTTCATAATCCAATTTTAATGAGTCTGAAAAATAGTAAAAGTACACTTGATACCTCTTCACTGAGTTTTTAACGAGCACATTGAAGGTATAAAAGGCACTCGAAACCTTTTTCATGTTTGAATCCAGAGCACAAAAAAGCGATAAAGTAAGCTCAAACCAATTTTCATATTTTAACCTGAGCATGAAAAATGAAAAGTAAGCTCAAACACCATCTTACTATTTTTAACGAGCTCAAAGATAGATTGAAAGAATGCTCATGGTATCTATTTCATTTTTTAATGAGCTTGGAACTGAATAAGAACTATGCTCAAAGGGTCATTTCATGGTTTAACAAGCTTGAAACTAAAAGAAATTATGTTGAAAATGGATTCCATCGATGGGTTATTTCCCAACATGATGTCGAGTGGTTGGTACTTTCCCCCACTATAAATTTCAAGTAGCTAAGCACCAATAAAGAGGTAGGGTACATGCCCCACAAGCTTCATCAAGTCTTGACACAATGGAAGAATTCGTTTCATTTTTTAATGAGCTTGACACGAAAAAGGAATTCTACTCAAAGTTGGTTTTATTTTTTAACAAGGTTGAAACCAAGAATAAACATTGCTCGAGGTGACCTGTTTCATTTTTACAAAATGTTGAAATAGAGAATAACTATGCTTGTGGGGACTTGTTTCATTTTACAAAAACTTGAAACAAAAAAATAACTTTGCTTGAAGAGACCTGTTTCATTTTTACAGAAGATTGAAACAGAAAAATAACTATGCTTAAAGAGACCTATTTCATTTTTACACAAGCTTGAAACAAAAAAATAACAATGCTTGAGGACATCCATTTCATCTTTTAACGAGATTGACACAAAATGAGAACTATGCTCACAGGCATCTGTTTCATTTTTTAACAAGCTTGACACAGAGAAAAGGAACTATGCTCACCAACAGTTCTAAGCCAACATGATTTCCGTAGGTTGGTGGGTCGCCCCCTTACATAAGAAGCTATCAAATTAACTCCAGTATGATGTCCAGAGGTTGGAGCCATGCCCCCCATTTTACCTATGATGGGAAGAATCTAACTAGAAGGGGAAGGAACCACAATAACATGCAGGACATTCAGGGAAGTCTGATGGCTAGGAGTCATACGATGATCAGGTTTAATGAAGGAAAGCTGATCAATGGTCACAATCTTCCCATCATGGGGAAAATACATCACTTGAAAAAGTGTGGAAACTACAACTTTCATGGCATAAACATAATCACGCCCAAGGAGCAGATTAAAATATAAGGGACCTTAGACTACCATAACATCGATACAGATAGGTTTTCCTTCCAAAGAAATAGGAGAGTGAGGAAGGATCCCAAAAGGTGCAGTAGGTCTTTGATTAAAATCTAGTATCTAATCAGTGGTTGGCACAAGTGGAGGAGAACCTATGGTTTTCCAAGCAGTAGAGGATAGAATGCTAACAGAAGCCCCTTCGTCAACAATAGTGCGAGGTATGACCTTAGAAGTAACTCGCACATCTATATGGAAAGGAACACTCGAACGAAGATGAGATTTTGTTAGGTTACTCCAGTCAAAGCAAATAACCTCACTACTTGGAGATGGTTCTATCGAAAGAGACATAATTTGACCTTGCATAGAATAATCAGAAGTAACTACAAAAACTTCAGCAAGATGGTTTTTACTCTCAACTAGAGGAGGTGGATAAGACTAAGACTATGTCAAAGAGACTACTTCAATCTCAACACTCTCTGACGAAAGAGTTGTATTGGATGAAGATAACATCGACTCGACCAATTTAACTTCACTCCCCAAAGGAAGAGTGGGATCAACCAAGGATGGACTTGGATCGACCGCTTCAACTTCACTCTTCAACAGAAGAGTGGGATCAACCAAGGATGGACTTGGATCGACCAATTGATCAACCAATGGAGTGTCAAGGGAAAAATTATGATAACCAATTGGAAGATGTTGCTGAGGAACAGTAATTTCTTCCAATAAATTTGAAGCTTCATCCATGCAAGGACAAAGGTAAGTGCCGTGCATATCCTTACATAGCAAGCAAGGATACCTAACTTTTCCTTTTCGACTCTTAACCAAAGATTCACTTGTTGAAGGGGACTTGTCAGCATGATGATTAAAGATTGATGACACGGGATGTTTAGACCACATTTTTGACACAAGGGAAAGACCAGGATAGTTCTTGAGAAGGTGATCACCCTTGCAAAGTCTATAAGGGAACTTAGCTTTAAAGGTGTCGAAAACAGGTACATCAATACTCCCAACATGATGATCAGTGGCTGGTGGGATTCCAACATGAATATTATAGGTTGGGGATATGACCTTCTGCTTAGTGTTCTTCTTCTTATCCTTCCTTTTTGTCTTCTTCTTACCTGCCCATTTACTAACATTAGATTTTTCAACAGGTGAAGAGTAAGAAAGGGAAGTTGATTCAACATTCAAGGAGGAAGGAGAAGGGTTAACATGAGGTTGATGCTCATGTGGTAAAGGACCAGATCTGACACAAAGGGTGCATTTGGTATGACAGGATTGGAGAATAACCATACAGGTAATCCTATAGTCCATCCGAGAAGGTTCAAAGTGGCCATGAAGGGAGGACCAATAGCTCCACAAGGGGGAGAAACACAAGACATGCCCTAAAAAGGGTCCTCTTGACTGGTGGTCTTCAGAAAGTCTCCCATATTTGAACTCTCTAAGAATCTCTAAAGTTGTTGGTTATCTCTGGGCAAACCCAGGTTTACTTTACTGTACCAACAATACCCCTAGGTCACTGGCCCTTTCGGCGACAGACCGTAGAACGTCCTGAAGTCTCACCCGAAGTGATCTTAGATGGGGTGGCTAAAGACTCAGGTGTCTTCAACTAGGTTCTATAACATCCTGGGGTCTCGTGACTCTTCTCAGCCAACAGGATCTCTCTCTCTCTGAGGGCGATCTCTCCTTCTAGCTGGCGCTCTTAGGGAGTGGACTCTTATCGCATCGTAGCTTCTATGGTGATGCGCAAACTTACCCTTGTACTCAACTCCTTGCCTGTGATATCTTACACCGCTGCTCCTCAAATGCTGTGATATCACCTTTCTATGCTGTAATATGTCTTATAATGAGGCTCAATAGGTGTATCACTTTCAAGGTCCTATGACCTCCTTCCTGGTCTAATACTATGTTAGTCTTCACAAGGCTGTTTAAACCTCTTCACTTAAACTCTACCATTTAACACACTAACATCAACTACACTGAACTCGTGGAACTCATATACCGTAGTCACTTTACGCTGTAACTATCAACTATCATGAATCAAGCATTGATAAATTCATACACAGGATACCTGATACATTTAACTTGCTTTAACCTTCTATGCACTATAACTGAAGCATAGCATACATGCATTCATCACTGATAAGCAACATTCATGTAACAGATAACAGATAGCAAACAGGTAAAACACAATCACAAGAACAGTCGCACAACACATGGGTTTTACGTGGTTCACTTCCAGAGGAGAAGCTATGTCCACGGGAACTGGTTTTTATCTTATATCTTGAGAGGGTAAACACAGTTCCGCTGCAACCTATTATGCAGCTTGAGATCTTCTGGGAAACTCCACACACACAACCAGGAGCCCTTCTCTCTTAGATCTCTTCTCTTCTTATATTTCCTTCTTACAATACACTCTTTCTCTCTGTCTCTCTCTCTCTCTCAATACCTGCGGATTGTTACATTCATGCTCAAGGAGCCAGCTACTGGTTACAGTAAGATAAATACAGACTAAATAGAAGAACAAGAGCTCGACTTAAAGAACAACTAACTGACCAACTGTCTAACTGACTATTTTACCCACTGTCTAACTGACTATTTTACCAACCTTTCACAATACAAAATACATGCTTATATAGGCAGCCCGAAGGTCTCGCCCTATTACAACAGTGTCGGAATTTCCCAACAGTAACCCAAAAACCCTAACTATGACAATTGGTGCATCTGTACTATGGGCTGTCCCTTTCCGTCACACCACAGCTTCCTGCAGTCTTCCACACTTCCCGGCACTGATCATGGGTATGGGCGCCGCTTCCTTTACAGTCCTCTTCTATCCTTTGTCTTCAATACCTCGGCCTGTTTCTCATTTTCCTTTATGAGGGTAGTTGAGCCCTCCTGTCTTCGCCGCTGCCTTAAGTGCAGTGGTTGAGCTCTCTCTTCTCGGTCGCTCGGGTACTGTTTCCTTTGACTCTCTTCTTTCTATATAGCATCTTTTCCTGTAGCTGCAGGGCCCTCCTCCAACAGTCCCCTAACACTTACTTCTGGCTCATCCCTAAGCCACTAACAGCTGGTTTCTCTTGCTGTAGCTTCTCCTTGGATTCCTACAAATTCCTTGTAAGTCTTTCCCTGCAAAATGACCTCCTACGGCACCTGAATGTGCTTCTCTGATAATGGCCTCTTTCTCGTGTGGCATAACGCATCTACGCAAGACTTCATCTGGTCCTAACTTATACAAATATCCTGCGATCAAAGTGAAGTCTGTTGCTTTCATAACTAATTGTTTCTTTTGCTGCACGACCATGGGACTAACCCATTTGCTCTCTTCTATAGGTTCAATGATGCCTGCTGCTAGCATCTTATCGATTTCATCCTTAACTTTTTCTTTATAGCGATGATTCAATCTGTATGGATGCTGCTTAACTATCCTAGCATCCTCTTTCAATGGTATCCGCATTACTCCCAAATCTCCTACTATTCCCTTCATCTCTATGAACTTAGTGGGAAATAGGTCCTGATAGTCATGTAAGAGATCTGCGATGTGTCCTACTGTTTCATCATCCCAATAGTCTCCAATAGAGGAAAAATTAGGTTCTGTTTCTGTGCCAATATTGATATTTTTAATCTTGATAGGTTCTTTGATAGCGGGATTTTTTAGTTTCGGTCCATCAATGTCATGAGTCCCTTATGACTCTGGAATGTTAACACTGTGAGGATTCTCATCCTCATCTTCTAGTTCTTCTGTGAAATTGTAACATGCTAGTGCTTGTTCTAACTGGATGGCCCAATCAGGCTGAGCAGGCACTGATAGGGTACAGTCATCAAATACCTTAGTCTTTATTACATCTAGAGCCTGATCAATGCTTGGATACTCAGATTCAAAAGTGAAAGTGAGTAGGAAGCTGTCTATCATAAGTGGCCATGTGACGGTTCCTCTGCACAACTTTTTCTCAGTGTACCAATTCCTTGGAATTGTGTCTAAAGTGTGAATGAATAGGTGAACCCATTCATCCTCTGGAATGTTCGACCAACTCTGTTCGCAAATCTGAATATGTGACCTGGGGTCACTTTCCGCTGTGTATTTCTGTTGTAAGGGCTCCTTATCCCTAGAGAATCTAATCGCCATCAGTCTCTTAATATCATCCCATGATGCGATATGTTCTTTATGTACATGCCACCATTTTGCAGGTGTGGCTTTTACTGCAAGGTTAATAGTTTTCATCCTCTGCTCCTAAGGAATTTCCTGCTCAAACTACTGTAAAGAGTTATTGACATCCGCTAAGCCATGAAACGATGGAATGTCAATGATCTCTGCATCGATCCATCGCAGTGACTTAGTCATAAATGCACATCTGTGAGTTGAGACTTCGTAAAGTCTATTCTGCCAATTTTCTAAACCAACCTTCGAATCTGATGCGCATGAGCTGTCACATCGCCAACTGATATTTCATTTTGCGGTGGGGTTGATGTAATCACTCTAATTAGCGGTCATCTGATAAAGGATTTCCATGTTGCGCACCTCCTCCTCTGCTCTGATAGGTTCAATGTAGCGAGGACCCTGGAAAGGATCCAACGGTGTGATGACCCGAATCTGGTTATCCTCAAAGGTCATTTGTCTTTTCTTTAATTCGATAACAACCATGTTATCGATTGCCCAATCAATGCCTAGTAAAGCTGGGTACAGTCTGCTATCGCCAATGATTTCTATGACTTCAAAGTCTGCAAAGCTATGAACTCCATCAATATCAACTGGTACTTGTGGTAATCGACCCAGTGGTGATACCCTCTACTGATTAGCTAGTCGCAGATGGATAGGTGATCTAGCTAACTTAGGGCTACCCATATGTTTCCATGTCTTCTTAGTTAGAACATTTACCTCTAATCCTAAATCTAGGATTACCTCATCCATTCCAAATTCTCCAATTTGCGCTGTGAGTCTCATCTCTCTTCCTGTTCTTGTATGGACCATAATATTATGAACAACTCGCTATGCACTGTTCACGAAAGAAGACAGTGGACACTAATCTATGATGCGCTGAAGCTCTCTGACGGCTTTCTCATTTCTGATGAGTTTCAAACAGCTCCACAGGAAGGATTGTACACTTCCTGTCGACTCATCCTCTTCACACCTTCCTGATGTGGTAGCCTGCGGTATCTGCACAGGACTAACGCCACAAGGTGTTTGCTGTTGTGGTACGCTCCTACAAGGCAGTACCTACGATCCTAATGTTGTAGGTTCAGTAAAGAAATTTTTTGCTTGCTGAAATGTTTCTTTGTTGTTCTGCAGGTTAAGTGGTGTTGATTTGTTAGTTTCTTTGCGCACCCACTCTGAACCTGTATTCTTTTCTGCATCCTGCGATGTCCTACTAGTAGAAGCACCACTGCGAATCACAATATTGACTCTTGGTTCTGGTTCTTTCTTCTCAGCAGCAATAAGTTGAATGTTTTGGTCTAGTGTTGGCTTAGGATCCCTAATCTTGGCTATCAAGATCGGACACTCTTCTATAGGGTGATCATAGGACTTGCAATATTTACATGTCATACTAGGGTTCTGACAGTCCCTAGCATAATGTTCTACAACTCCACAATTGTAACAAGTAATCGGTCCACGGCCATGGCCAAAGCCTCCTCCATGGCCTCGTCCTCTGAATCCTCCACCACGGCCATCATGAGCCAGTTCATGCTATGGTCCTACTGCTGGACCTGCTATTTCTGACTGGACTCTGTACAAGTCACGCTTTCTCTTAATCATGAGATCATAAGCTCGGAAATTATGTTCATCATGACCTACTGACTTACATAAGTTACAATATTAGTTCTTAGGGGTTTGTACATACTTCTGAAGTAAAGGGCATTCCTGTGGTCTATGCCCTCTTGTTCTACAGAGTTCACACCATGGCCCTTGGTTCTGTATTAAGGGGTTCGGATCCCCGCTTGCTAAATATTCAACAAATACTTGACAGTTATCTTTAGTATGGCCCTGTCCTTTACACTCGGTACACCATAGTTCTTGTGCAATCTCTTTCCCTTTCTTAATCTCATGTAGCTATAACGTGATATTGGCTAACTCGTTATGTAGGTTTGTCATACCTGTACTAGTCTCAGCTAGAGGTGAAGCCTCTAGTTTCATTGCCATCTCCAATGCTTCATCCTGCGTACGGAGTCCCTGTTGCATAAGAGGAAGTTTGATATGCGGTAGCAGTGCTACGATGAACCATTCCTTATGCTGCTCCGGCACAAACTCAAAGCTGAACTGGTCTATAAGAGCTTTGAATTTCTGATCAAAGTCCCATATTGACTCTGTAGGTGACTGTTGAATGTCTTTAAGCTCTGTGATACACTGTGACTCAGACTTAGGTTTCTTAAATTCTTTGATCATGGCGGTCCTGACTTGTATGAGCGTTCTGGGCTGTGCTGTTGTATACTTCATATACCATGTTAAGGCTCTTTCTCTAAGTGTAGTGGCCAACTGGACAAGTTTAGTATTATCATCTTGAATTTGTTTAATGGTCCATATGGCTTCACATAGGAACCAATGTTGTTCTGGGTCTTCTTCCCCTGTACCCTTAAAGGTAGGTAACTTCATGTCGTCCCCCATTCTGTTTCTATGTGGTGGGTTCTGATTTGCTGTGTTACTACCACTTGGCGGTGTAACTATAGTGTGTACTATGTGTGAACTACTAGTAGTAGTTCCTACTGGATTGTTCTGAGTCCGGATCATTTTCTATGGGGTATAAGGGTGGTAAGGGATACCCCCTACTGGTCTTTCTATATTACTTTGGCTCTGTTCTCTAGTATGGTCTGAATTATCTTCCATGAAGGAAGGGATGAAATCTAATTTATATTTCTTACCACTATGTGTACATCCAATTTCATCAAAATCACTCTCAAACTCTTGTGACATTACACTTACTGAACTTATGCATCTGAGAACATATCCATTACTCCTTTTTCATGTAATAACATCTTAATAGACGAGTTTAAAGAGTTCAAGTACTTACCGTGATATCCTTTGAAGAAGTACCTCTTGGCTTCACTGAAACTTTTTCTTTGATCAACTACAAACTTGGTAATGAAGCCTTCCAGCAAACTTGCAAGCCAGAAGTCTACGACTCATGAAATGGGATTGTCTATGCTCCTCATGGTCTGAATCAGCTCCGGTGTCCATACAATGTTTCTTTTCTTCTTGAATATATTCTTATCAGTCAACTTTGATAACCAGTCGAACAACTTGTTTGCATAGGTCGCAAAAAATATCTCATGCAGATCTGTAAAGATATGTTTTTGTAACCAGTCCTCTGTACTGATCCTAGGACTGTTGTTTTTTGTCGCAGCAAATTCTCTTTCCTTAGACCCAACCCACTGGTTGAGTTCTTCTTTAGTAGGATTCCAACAGAACATTAGCTCTTCAATTTGTTCAAAGCCGGCAATGGAACCATTTGTTGGTTATCTCTGGGCAGACCCAGGTTTACTTTACTGTACCAGCAATACCCCTAGCTCACAGGCCCTTTCAGCAATAGACCACAGAATGGCCTAAAGTCTCACCCGAAGTGATCTTAGATGGGGTGGCTGAAGACTCAAGTGTCTTCAACTGGGTTCTGTAGCATCCTGGGGTCTCGTGACTCTTCTCAGCCAGCGGGATCTCTCTCTCTGCGAGGGCGATCTCTCCTTCTAGCTGGTGCTCTTAGGGAGTGGACTCTTATCGCATCGCATCTTCTATGGCGATGCGCAAACTTACCCTTCTACTCAACTCCTTCCCTGCGATATCTTACACCGCTGCTCCTCAGACGCTGCGATATCTCCTTTCTATGCTATAATATGTCCTATAATGAGGCTCAATAGGTGTATCAATCTCAAGGTCCCGCGACCTCCTTCCTGGTATAATACTTTGTTAGTCTTCACAAGGGTGTTTAAACCTGTTCACTTAAACTCTACCGTTTAACACACTAACATCAACTACACTGAACTCGCAGAACTCATATACCGGAGTCACTTTCGCTGTAACTGTCAACTATCATGAATCAAGCATTGATAAACTCACACATAGGCTACTTGATACATTTAACTTGCTTTAACGTTCTATGTGCTATAACTGATGCATAACATACATACATTCATCACTGATAAGCAACATTCATGTAACAGATAACATATAGAAAACAGGTAAAACACAATCACAAGAATAGTCGCACAACACACGGGTTTTACGTGGTTCACTTCCAGGGGGGAAGCTACATCCACGGGAACTGGTTTTTATCTTATAGCTTGAGAGGGTAAACATAGTTCCGCTGCAACCTATTATGCAGCTTGATATCTTCTAGGAATCTCCACACACACAACCAGGAGCCCTTCTCTCCTAGATCTCTTCTCTATTGCCTTCTTACAATATACTATTTCTCTCTCTCTCTCTCTCTCTCTCTCTCTCTCTCTCTCTCTCTCTCTTTCTCTCTCTCTCTCTCTCTCTCTCTCTCTCTCTCTCTCTCTCTCTCTTTCTCTCTCTCTCTCTCTCTCTCTCTCAATCCCTGCAGATTGTTCAATCCCTACGGATTGTTACATTCATGCTCAAGGAGCCAGCTACTGGTTACAGTAAGATAACTACAGACTGAATAGCAGAACCAGAGCTCGACTCAAAGAAACCCTAACTGACCAACTGTCTAACTAACTATTTGACCAACTGTCTAACTGACTATTTGACCCACTGTCTAACTGACTATTTTACCCACTTTCTAAATAACTATTTTACCAACCTTTCACAATACAAAATACATGCTTATATAGGTGGCCCGAAGGTCTCGCCCTGTTACAACACTGTGGGCCTTTCCCAACAGTAACCCAAAAACCCTAATTGTGACAGTCGACGCATCTGTACTGTGGACTGCCACTTTTCATCACACCACAGCTTCCTACAGTATTCCACGCTTCCCAGTGATGATCGTGGGTATGGGTGCCACTTCCTTTATAGTCATGTTCTGTCCTTTGTCTTCAATACCTCGCCCCGTTGCTCCTTTTCCTTTATGAGGGTAGTTGAGCCCTCCTGTCTTCATTGCTTCCTTAAGTGTAGTGGTTGAGCTCTCTCTTCTCGGCCACTCAGGTACTGTTTCCTTTGACTCTCTTCTTTCGATATAGTAGCTTTTCCTGTAGCTTCAGGGCCCTGCTCCAACAGAAGTACCACATAATATCAAACACTACTCAAGTCTAAAAGCCACAAGCAAACTATGTGAATAGGGGTGGATCAAAATTCAGGACTCTCACAGGATTATTAAGGATTCACAACTCTGCAATGCCAAGACAAATAAAAGGTTAACTTAGTTGGTCATAGAAATACTAAGAGGGTCTTTTGATATACTCAAGGTACTTGGGAGCTCAAATCCGTAGTGGTGTTGTCTAATGCACAACTGTACGAAAGGGGCCTTCCGATATACAATCGAGTACATGAAGTACCTTTTGATATACCTCAAGGTTACGTGAAAGACTGTTTGATATATCAATGGTACATGGAAGAACCAAACAGTCCCCAGGATGGAGTGCAGGCAATAAATGACAGTTGCCATGCTTAACGACGCCGAAACACGTCACTAACTTACACACAGTTACTAAATGATTTTAAACCTAATCTAGTGTTAACTTTATCTTGAGCGATTAAGTGGATGCATTATGTGTATATAGGAAATGTAAAAAGAATGCAAATCCTAGCTACATGAAAATGCACATTTCTCTTTCGATGAAAACTACCTAAGGTAGGGAAAGAGCTTCTCTATTACGGGAGACAAAAATCAGAGATCTAAGGAAAACAAGTTCTAGTCAAAGGAAACTATGAATCTTAAAATATTAACATCAATAGAAATCTTGAAAATACCTATGGATTCATACACGTGCAAGGGGTATTTGAGGGGAGGGGTCCCCCCCCCCCCGACTTGAGGATTCTTTGGGGGTTAGGGGCATGAGCCCCCGAGAAAAAAAAATTGGCTTGTTTTTTATTTTTATTTTTTTTAAATTTGCTTCTCTTTTGATTTAGTTTCCTCTTCAAACAAACATGAATCTAAACAACACTCCATTCATTTAAAAATGAAAAGGAATATGACAAGCACCCAAACAACTCCAAAACAATCAAGAATTGCTCCAAAATAACCAAAATGCAACCAAAAATCAATGATTGGGAGGAGGAAGGGTTTGGAAATCATATTTAATAACCAAAACATATTTGAAGAGGTCTAGAAATGTTATAAGGAATGGCAAGGAAGAGCTAATAGGTGGAGGATTGAAATTTCCTACCAAAACAAAGTCATTCACTTGACTAGTAAAGCATCCCAAATTAACAAAAACAACTCCAAACAGAGATAATGCTGGGTCTAGGGGCTTTATGACTATCATATGCAGCCTAAATTCCACACTCCATCAAAACAAAACCCAAAAATGAAGTAAAATCAGGCTAAAAACTGAGTTTCAAAGGGTCAGCACACTTCCCTATACTGCACCATAGCGCCTTCGGCGCACCTACTGCACAGTACAAAAGCGTTGTCAGTGCACCTACTACACAGCACAAGAATGTTGTCAGTGCACCTATTACACCACACAAAATCCTCATCGGTGAACTATCTCTTAAGGAAAAGAGTGCCTATGGAGACAACACTATGGCGCTTTGTCTACACAACCCAAGTGCACCGATGGAGAAACAGACATAATAAAAGCTAGATTTCCTATGGAAGAAGGGAAGAAGGTTTGATAGCGATCCAAAGAGTATCAAGAGGATGCAAGACACTCTTCAAAGACAAAATCTAAAGGAGGGAAGGTCTCTAGAGGCTAGAAAAAGTATTGATAAACATATATGAAATCAAAAATAAAAGAAATCAGATCTATGTACGTTCTCCAGCGTAGTCGCCGAATTTGTTATCGAATAAATCTACTCAAGTGGACTCAACCTAGATCTCCCTAGTCCAAGTGGATCTAGAACAAATCAAATACATAATACAATCTACTTTCCTAGATCAAACAGAAATGCAAAGCAACAGATAGATCACTTACTTGTAATATGCAAATCCTCTTCTCTCTTTGTTGATACAAGCTCCAGAATATTCAGATATTCAGCTGCAAAACCTTGTAAAGTAAGTGGAAACAAGAAAATAGTACATGTGTATCCAATCATGAATTGATCTAAGCTAACACTTAAGGAAGGAAGATCTAAACATTATCAACACAACAATGTTTATGTAAGGAGATTTGTATTAATGTAATCAAGGAGATACATAGA
The DNA here is from genome assembly GCA_001517045.1 of Pseudotsuga menziesii. Lineage (NCBI taxonomy): Eukaryota > Viridiplantae > Streptophyta > Pinopsida > Pinales > Pinaceae > Pseudotsuga > Pseudotsuga menziesii. Next base: position 152,950 of record LPNX011135203.1, on the reverse strand, counting down.
ATTACATGGGAAAGAACATAACAACCTAGCCTTAATGCTACAATCTTCCATCCAACAATCCAAGCCTAGGCCTCTAAAGGATGATAGGGATCACCTAGAAATTCCACCAGTAAATTAGTACCATAGTCCCTCCTCCCTTTACAATGGAGAGAGGGTATAACATATAAGGATAAAGGGATAGAGTAGGTTGAGGATTGGGAGGAGGCATTAAAGGTGTTAGATTTTTAACATTAAGCTAGCATTATATTAGGATATTTAATTGAGAGAATAACAAGCACAACAATAAAAAACAAGAGATAATGAACGCAGTTTTTTTCCTTGAGGAAACCATAAATGGAAAAAACCCCACAACTTTCTCAGAGATAGAATCAGCACCAAAAGTAAAACCCAAAATAGTAAGATGATCTCCCGACAGTAGTAGCCTCTTTCTTTCTAGCCCCAACAACTTCTTCTCCCTCAACTATGCTCTACAACTGAGTGTGAGTGAGTGTGTGATAAATAGAGAGAATCACTCTATATTTATACTAATTCCTGACTTGACAATGAATCACTAGGGACAACTTCACTATGTGAGTCTAACAACCTTAGGGCCCCAGAACTGCGGGGACTTTAAACCTTGAACAATAGGAGGGCTACCGACATTGACTTGAAATGACTTGTTTACATTATAGAAACTCTCGATCGGAATAAACATCGAGGTACAATACATAAGAAATACAAGTGAATACATTCTGAAGTTACAATTACATCAACACTTCCTCTTAACTAGGAAGGTATTCTTTCGACACAATTTATCAGCACAAGTCTTCTACTCTGTACCATCTGGATCATCATCGAGTACTCATCATCTTCAATTCATCTTCATCTGGATCTGGATCATCACTCGATCTGGATCATCTCTGGTTCTGGAACATCTCTGCTAGATCATCATTATGGGTGTTATCTCTTTATTCTTCTCGTCACAAGAAATTATATAGAGCCAACCCTTTTTCATGTTGGTTGTAGGTCTGTCCTCCATGTAGGTCTTCTTCCAGCACTTATATCTAACCCTAAGTCAAAATGGTCCACCCAACACTTATATCTGATCATGTAGGAACCAATACTATAATCATATCAAAAAGGTATACTCAGCACTCACATCTGACCATGTGGGAACACATCCCACAACCCTGTCAGAAAGGCCCAGCACTCACATCTGACAACCAATGTCAGAAAGGATCAGCACTTACATTCGACCATGCAAGGAACCAATCCTCCATGCCAAAAGTCTCTGCACTTACATATGACAACCAATGTCAGAAAGGATTAGCACTCATATCTTACAACCAATGTGAGAAATGCTCAGGATTTATATTCAACCATGCGAGGAACCAATCCTCCATGCCGAAAGGGCTCTGCACTTACATCTGACAACCAATGTCAGAAAGTCTTTGTACTCGAATTTTATCATGTAGGAACCAATCCTACAGTCACATCAGAATGGCCCTCAGTTCCAGACTGAGCTTTCCTCGTAACTGATCAGGTGCCTCCATTCCAAGAATGGAATTCAATTCTTATATATGATCATGTAGGAACCAATCCTACAGTCATATTAGAATGGCTCAACACTCACATATAACATGGAAGGAACCAATCCTCTCACCATGAAAGAATGGCTCAGCCCTTACATCTAACCATGGAAGGAACCAATCCTCTCACCATGTCAGAATGGCTCATGGGCTCATCACTTCACTTTGGAGGGAACCTCGATCTGGAGAACAAAACGCTTCTCCCTAAAGTACTCAAAATTCACTCTAGCTAATGGCTTTGTCAACACATCAGCTATATGTTTGTCCATCGCAACATACTGGAGCTTCACTGCTCCTCTCTGCACCATATCCCTAATATAGTGATACTTGCACTTGATATGCTTCAACTTGTCATGGAACACCGGGTTCTCTGACAACTTCACACAACTTTGGTTGTCACAATATATACAAGTAGCATCCAACTGGAGATCAAATAAATCAGACAGTAGCCTTCTCAGCCATACTGCCTCACAACTAACTGAACAAGCTATGAGATACTCTGATTTAGCTGTACTCAATGCCACATGGGATTTCTTCTTGCTAAACCAAGAGATCACACTTGATCCCATACTAAAGAAACACCCTAAAGTTCTCTTCCTATCGATGGCACTGCCTTCCCAATATAAATCAACATAACCCTCCAGGTTAATCTTCTAATTTGCATCATACTTGATCCCATAATCAACTGTCCCCTCAGGTACCTCAGAATATGATTTGCAGCAATCAAGTGAACATGTATTGGATCTGTTAGGAACTGGCTCAAGGTGTTCACAGCAAAGCAAATATCTAGTCTCGTATTTGTCAAGTACATCAAGGACCCAATCATCTGATGATACATCATAGCATCAACCACTTCTAATGAAGCATCACTCAATATCTTTAGGTTCGATGTCATAGGTTTGGTCATGCCCTTGCAGTCCATCATCTTGAACCTCTTTAGGGATCTCTACTTCATACTTCCCTTATCCAAGGGAGATTCCTTCTACATTCTTCCACACCCCCATGCCTAGAAAATAGTGCATCATACCCAAATCCTTCATTTTGAACTCGGCAGCAAGATTTCTCTTCATATCAGCAATCAACCCATCCATACCTGTTACAAACAGATCATCTGCAAATAGTAGGAGCATCACTAGTTCGCCATCTTCAACCTTGTAGTAAAGGTTGGAATATGCTTTAGTAAAGCCCAAACTGGATAGAAAGCCATCAATTCTACCATTCCATGTCCTAGGTGCCTGTTCCAAACCATACAAGCCTTTCTTCAATCTACACACATGAGACTCCTTGTCATCTATCTCAAAGCCGACTCGCTGAGTGTCTGCTCCATATACACTTCTTCTTCCACTACACCATTCAAGAAAGCAGTCTTGACATCCATTTGGTGTATCTTCCATTTCATCACTACAGCCAGAGCAAGTATTGATCTGATGGAAGTGTATCTGGATACAGGTGCAAAGGTTTCTTCATAATCTATTCCTTCTTTATGTGAGAAACCATGAGCCACGAATCTTGATTTATATTTCTCTATGCTAGCATTTGTAGCATGCTTGATCTTGTAGATCCATTTGGAAGTTACAACAGATTTCCCTTCTGGTCTTGGGACAACATCCCAAACATCATTCTTGTAGTGAGAATTTCTCCTCGCTACAGGGGTAAGAATGGATCAGTTATGCCTATAGGGCACAAGGGAAGGTTCCTACCCTTAGAAAGTAGTAAACAATGGAAGTAGAAATGATGTAAACAGAGCTGCAGATTGAAACTAAACTAATCTAAGAAATAACAAGTAAATGGAAGCTATTGTAAACTACATCTAAGAGCAAATGACGGAAAAGAAGAGGAGATGAAGAACTATTGAACCGCTCTGCACATAGTAGGTTAGGGTTTCACCTCCAAAACCTGCAAAATAAACCTAAGCTACCATGGAGAAAACCTGCAAACAATTGTTAATGAAAAACTTGCAAATGAAAATATGAGTTAGAAAACAAAATAAGCTAATAAACATAAACAGAAATGAGATTATACCTCACTTAGGTGGAAATGGGCCACCATGCCCTAGCTCATGGGAGCACCTCTCTCTTGGTTGGGAAGTAATGGCTTAGAGAAATGAAAATGTAGGAGAGGTAGAGTGGGTGGTTTGAGAGCAAGAGGTCTCAAAGCATCCACAAGAAGAATAACAATAGGTAAGTGAGAAGTGTTTTGAGAGTGACCCCCCACCCTTCTTATATAGTTTTTCCAAGGGGTTTTAGGGTTTTAAGCCCTTGGTCAAGGCTTTAGCCCCTTTTTTGGGCCTTTAGTCCCTTCCACCCTAAATTTAGCCCCTTTTTTAGGGCTTTAGCTCTTGGGGGTCTATTTTGGGCTCTTTTGGAGGTGTGGGGGTCAAATGGAAGGTCATGGAAGGTCTTATGGAGTGAAATGAGTGTTGTGGGATGGTGTCCTTGGGTGGTGTAGGCCACTTAGAGTTGTGTGGGGGATTTTTGGGTTAACAGATTGCCCCCTGATGTGTGAGGGTAGGAGCTCAACGTATGGCCGACGGACATCATAGGATTTGTTGTTGAGAGGTGGTGCTTCCGGGGATGGGGCATGGTGGCTTTTGGTTTTTGTATTAATTTGGTTCCCATCAATGGGTGAGATACAATAAATGTGTGACATGTATATAGACGAGGCGGGCATTCCCATGCTCGTGATAATGTCAAAAGAATCATTTGATCTATGCTCTAAAATACAAGAGCTGATCATATACAACTGATGTTACAATGTTGGTTGTCTCTATGTGAGGCTGAATACAATACTGATCTGGTACATTGGAACCATGGCATTCTCATGGAATGCTATATCTTGATGATTGATGGTCCACTAGATTTGGTACATAGCTGTGTGGACTCACTAATTAAGAGTCAGAGTCTCTGCAGTACAAGTATGTTGGTTCAATCATAAAGGTATACCGAAGCACTGTTGGGGCTTCTGAACACTGTCTCCAACAAAACCTGGAAATCACAAGGGACATAACCTATTTAGGTACGTCGAGTGGACTCACCAATGTGCTAGAGTCGGGTGACAGCTGGGGTCTTCGACCAAGTCCTGTACGTATCAAACCCTATATGAATCTCAATGGTGCGATGATGGAGTTGAAGTCGAGCACGTGAGAAACAACCATCCCAAGAGACACTAAGGACTCCTCTCAAGTGATCCAAGTAACTCATCGATGATGTCAATGAAACCAAGGTACAGGGACATCTGGGTCTATCCTCTGGAATATGTGTGTTGGTGTCGACAGAGGGAGACCTGCCCCTAGTCAAGGCAATGATGTTTCCTTGACCAGGAGCATGAGGGATAACCGAAAGATGTGGAGCAATCTACAGACTGAATCACTAAATTTGGGGGGAGGGGAGGAAAGGGAAAAAATTGAACAAGGGTAGGGGGGGAGTGGGAGACTCAAAATTCCTTTGTTCAGAGTATGATGGCAAGGCAGACCAGGAATCAAATGAAACTTAACTCATGGGAATGGGATCATAGCTGTAATACCGAGAATGTCGCTGCAGATAGGAAATACTTGGAGGAAGTGGACACTTTTGATATTGATGGGATCCAATGAAGTCACATTGCAAAGTACTCTGAACAAAGGCGATCCAATGTGGGAATGCCGCTGAACTATTTTTTTTGTGGGGAGGTGTCTAGGGAGACCGTTGTGGTACGATCTCATGGATTTTTGGCGAGCCCGAGAAGGTAAGTGCTCGATGGTGCTTTCAATTTTAGAGAGTCTAAAAGCACAAAGAAAACTCCAATAGGGGGCCTTTTTTGTTGGTAGTATCCTATGCCCTAAAAAGGATAAAAGTATACATAGGAGAGCTCACCCATCCTCGAGGGGATGAGAGACTTCTTTACCATTGGTATTCCACTCAAGCCGGAAAAGGTTAAACCTATACTAACTGGATGGTCATTCAAATACTTTTACAAGCATGAACGAAACCAAGTTTGCTCGGTGATCTTTTCTTGTTGAGACAGCTGGAAAAGAGCTTAACGACAACCGGCGGTGAGCTTTTTTGTAAAGTGCGGCCCCTCTGCCCAAGAAAGTACAAAAGTATGTAGAGGGGAATAGTCTTGGCTTGAGTGTGCTAAGGAGGTCCTTTTCATGGAATGGTCTACATGGTCTCCAAAGGAGGTGAATGGGACGATGTAGATGCCCTTTCCTATACTTTAGTGAGTAGGAAAGGAAGCAATTGTGCTCGATGATCTTTTCATTGTTTTAAGGAGTCAGAAAAGAGCTTAAACGAAACTCCAATGTGGTGAACTGACTACGATGGCATGGGCGATGCCCCCTGTCGGGACAGTGAACAAAGGTCCAAAAGTCATCCGCGTAGTAAGGACGGAGCAAAAGGCTCTCAAACATACCAATACATGCGTGGGATAGATCATGGAAGAGGCCTGCGAGATGGTGCAGCAGAGGCATGCAAACTGAGGTGGATCTCGGATAGAGGTCAGGAGACCGTGTGTGTGTGTTGTGGTGGACAAAATTGACTACATGCAATGTGAGTACAAGTACAGAGGCATTTATATGCCAAAAACGTGCAAGAAAAGAAATCATTTTGTGGACAGTGGTCCAAAGGTCTGGGTAAGTTGCGGTAAAAAGAAAAGACAATCTATGTGTTAAAAATACAAAATAAAAGCTAAAATTACATTCCTTAATGGGCAGTGGCCCGAGGACACTTCTATGTCGAATACATGGAGTAAGAACAAAGGATTTTGTGGATAATGGTCCAAAGATGTCCGCATAAGGTGCAGTGAGAAAGACAATTATAAATACAAAAATAAAAGTATGGTACAATCCTTAATGGGTGGCGGCCCGACAGCTTGTATGAGTAGCGGTCGGGCAGGGTGATATAAGTACTGATCCATAGACACTCGCATCATCATGTCATGGCTCATGAGCTGAGGTGACTGGTGGGAAATGGTCCCAAAATTAACTTATTAAACATGATATGATGGTCCATTAACTAGATAGAGGGCAGAATTCTGAAACCAATGGCATGAACGGCGTCTCAAATGGAGTCCGTATGGTCCTGTTATGTCGATCGGAAGAAATTAGGTCAAATGGGGCCTATAAAAGGGGAGGGTCCACATGGTGAAGTGTCATTGTCACTATTCATTGTGGAGTTGGAGAGGTGGGCCCTAATTCTTCATTTACTGATTTCTCTTGATCCGATCGACTATTTTGCGAGCCACGACTTGCAGGTAAAAGCTCTCATTGAACCTCTTCATTTTGATGTATTTTTTACTGAATTTGACCACCTAGAGGCCCCCCATGAGCTATTTAGGGTTTCATGTGCATTAGGTCACTCATTTCGAAGGGAAAGGTGCACTTGTTGGGCCATTATGAGTGCCCTGGGTGCTCCTTTTGCTCAGTTAAGTGCACCCTAGCCTCCTTTGGGTGGTTTTTTGATGGTAGGGAGGTCTGACATCAAGGTTTTTGCTTTGTGTAGGATGGTGGAGATCAAATGGAGGGAGAGAGACTGAAACCCAGTCAGGGATGCATCATTGCGAGATGGGGGTGTTAGAGATATTCTAGCCCACTGTGGGTTACTAAAGTTCATGTGGATTCCGCTTATGCAGAGCTTGGGTTTGCTGATGCAAACTCTGATCAGTTTTTAGGATGTTACTGAGGAGGTGTTCCTCTTCCAGGGCCACGTATTGAGATTACGCTAGAGGATGTGTACTTCATTACTGGGCTCCCCATATTGGGAGTAGTTGGTGACTTGGCTCTTGTACTGTCTCGGGGGGAGACATTAGAGGATTTATGTGAGCATCACTATTATGCTACGGCGTATGTGCATGGTTCTTACATTCTGATGTGTGACATTGAGGAGTTGTCCACACAAGTGGTGGGGACTTTACTACACTGCATCTTGGGTTCCACGGGGAGCCACAATATTTCTGGTGGTCAGCTGCAGTTAGTTGAGAGTGCCATTGGTGGCACATATTATGCATGGGGCCAGATGTACTTACAGGTTGTTCGGCATCAGCTGAACAGGTCGAAGACTAGTGATGCTCGTTTTTTCTTTGGCTGCTTTCTATGTGCTTTATTCTTTGAGAAAGTACCTACAGTTCATCCTCATCGGGCTGTGGAGGACAGTGGTCTGCGGGAGCTGAGGATGTATAGGTGGTGCCAAATGATGATTCACAAGGGGTGGTGGTAGAGTGGGCTGATTCTTAAAATAGGAATTGTTTGAGCAGTGGCTCTAGCTTCCTATGGTGATCGAGGAGTACCTGTACATGAGTATGGACTTCTAGGGAGATCTAGAGATGCCCCGACCTCCTGGTCAGGATTGGGGACAAGCTGGTATGTATGCTTGATGTTTTTATGTTCATCTTTGTGCATAGTATAGTTGAGCTGGTTAGTGATTTTTATGTTGATGTATGTGGACTGATGGTGTCCTTGCTTGTGTGTGCATATGTTGGCCCTCGCCTGCCACCTGGGCATCGAAGGCAAGTTGTTACCATACCTCCTACGGTAGCTTTTGTGGCGGCCCCTTCTAGGAACTCTTGTAGGCGGTAGCGGGATATGGATGGACTGGTACCATACATGGAGGAGGTAGCTACTCGAGTGTCAGATGTTGGTTGGCAGCACCTGAATACCAACTTTATTGCTGCTGTTCACAATCTTCCTCCCGAGCTGACGGGCGTTATGAGGAAGATGGCAGTGGCACGCGAGCACTTTCATCAGACGGCGAGAGGTGGTGTTCTTGCATTGGATTTGTCTTCTTCGGAAGATGATGAGTCTGAGTTAGATGATCTGTCTGAATTAGATTAGTAGCCTTGTGGGGCTGACCCTTAGTGCATAGGTGCCCTTAGGGTTTTTTGTGTCGCTTATGTATATCTTGTTGAGAAAGCATATGTGGCTTCTCATTTTTGTATTGGACATGTTGTGGACATGCGACTTATGGATTTACATCTATATATATTTTTGAGGCACGTGGATGTGCTTTTATGGTTTTATGATGTGAGTCTTTTTATTATGTTGTGGAATGCAAATGCCTATGTGATGTATTATTACACTGTCTGTGTATTTTTAGACATGATTATGCATTGTATTGTGGTTGTATGTTTCCTATATGTTGTTGTGGATGCGCCAATTTAGAATATCATTAGCCATTTGATATGCAGCATTATTGAGGACCCTGGGAACATGTGTGAATGTGATGGATTCAAATGTTCTAACCATGTGTTTAGTGCACAGGTAATTTCTAAAGATGCAGGGATTGGGAACTCGGTAGTGGTTGTTCAGTTGAGAAACAAGCAGATGAGAGTCCAAGAAAACATCAATATGGTGAATTCCTAATTGTAGAGCAATAGCCAAGAGGCCATTAACACCATCATACTCTTCCTGGTTGTTGGTCGCGATGCCCATGCATATTCCATCGATGTGGGTCAACTCGTGTGACAGGGAGTAGATTACCCATGCAGCTGAGGCAAGGTTCGGGTACCATCTACTTGCTCCATCTATGAACCCCATATACTGATCTGAGGTGTGTGCCATCTGAAGAAATGAGAGGAAACGATACATAAGACTCAATTGGTAACAATGTGTAAAACAAAAAATGAAAATACTATAATACAATTAAAAAAACTATCACTCAAAGGGGTGACATTAGGGGGAAAGTCGTTTGGACTTTCCCAGGATCAGCGGTCGTTCCTTTGTGTGACACGATGAATCCTTGGAGACGGTCCGTGGGGACATAGAAAACACCCTTGAATGGGTTTAAGCAGATCCTATACTGGTGACATCACATTAGGACTTGATGCAAGTTGTCTATGTGTTGTGTGTGGTTTTGCGACTGCACGATTAGGTTGTCGAAACAAACCAACATAATGTGAGTGAGATCATGGAAGCAATGTTTCACGGCGCACTGGAAGGTGGCTCCAGCATTTTTGAGGCCAAAGGGCATGACTCGGTAGGAAAATGTTCCCCATGGGGTTGTGAATGCCATTTTTCCATGGTCTTCTTTCTGGATTTAGATTTGGTTGTATCTGAAAAAACCATCCATGAAGGAGAAGGCCTCATGTTCGGTGCACGCATCGATGATCTAGTCGATGACCAGTGTGGGGAAGTTGTCTTTGGGACATGCCCCATTGAGATCATGGAAGTCTTTGCAAATGAAAATGGTACCCTATTTTTTATTCACGGGAATAGGATTAGAAGCCCAAGTTATGTATGCAATGGGAGAAATGAAGCCGACTGTGTGTAGCTTCTCTATCTCAGCTTTCATCGTAGCCACTTTGGATGGATGGATGGTCCATTACTTCTAGCTGACGGGTGCCACATCAGGCCATTTGTTGATGTGGTGTTCCATGATTAATGGATCTAAGTCGGGCATTTCAGTGTATGACCAGGAAAAGATGTTGCGGAATTATTGGAAGAGAGCGGTATAGGCATTGACCTTTCAGGGAGCAAGATGCCCCGAGCATGATTTCTTCAACGATCTTAGAGTTGGTTGAGATGTCGATTTTAATGGTTGGTGAAATTTTCACCATGTTCCCCTCTTCGAAGGCATTGGGTGTTGGGATTGGGTTCTTGAACCAGTCAACCTTCCCATGGATGAAATCTTTGGTCTCCATCAAAAACTACTCAGACTGCGACACAAGCTCTTCCAGGAGGAAGAACGAGCTATGGTGCATGTCATCCCATGGGTATTCCAAGGCAGTCAGAGCTTTAAGGATCTACTCATCATTGTTGAAGCAACAAAGTGACAAGTCTGACGGATGTTCATTGGAGATGGGAATGAGCTAGTCGGGGGAACTAGACATCATGTAAATGGACATGGTGTTGGAAAAAGGAGGTGGTGGTGGGTGAACTTCTTCAATCAAGGTGATCTCAGACTCAAGGGAATGGTGATGGAGGTTAGCAAGAGCCATTTGAAATTGGGGCAGGTCTTGGCAATGGTGGGATTAATTTCCATACAAGCCGCAAAGGGTGCAAGCATGGTTTGTCCTCAACACCTTGTTCTTGACTAGTCGCGTAGTTGGGAGTTCAACCACGGGGATTTTTTTGCTCGTATCCATGGAATCTAGATGCGGACGGATCACTGTGATTTCAGGGAAATTCTGAGTTGGATGGCCCTGTTGTTCACAGACAGCACAAGGTGGGACTTATCAGGGTTCTGTGGTGGCTTTGGTGTTCTTTCCCCTAGCCCTTTTGGGTTGGGGTGGTGCAGGTGTGGGTGAGGTGGTTGGTTTATACGGACTGGATGGGGGGTGAGACTCAACCGCAATAGGTTGCACTGGAGTTAACACAACCTAGGGCATTACTAGTTGCGCTAGTCGATCAAGATACCACACTAGGATCCCCAACGTAAATTTGGGTAGGCTTAGGGTGGCCATGACCGGCTTGCTTATGACACTAAGTGGGGGAAAGAGGAAGGGAATTGTATGGACCAGAGATGAGCCCACATAACTCCCAGCTGGTTGCATGTGGGGGTGAGGTTCTGGTTGCAGCTGCGTGTAATGATGCTGATGTGGATGATGTTGTGGATACTCTTGGCATTGCGGCTATGGACGGTGTTGTGGTTGGGGTTGGGGTTGCGGCTGCAGTTGCTATTTGGGTGCGGCAGTGCTTAATGAGACCATGCATAATTCCACAGTTTGTTTTTGTGTCGGTGGTGATGACACCAATGGGAAAGGAGCCATCATGGTGCGATCGATAAACAACCCAGGGCCCACATTCAACGGTGAGGAGGCTGGTGTGTTTTCAACCACAATGTTGGTTGCAGGGATGACGTTAGCATGTGCGGTCGCCCCTTGCGGCTCGGTGGTGGTGATGGTAGGGATAACATTGGCAGGCACTGTTAACCCTTGCGGATCATGGTAGGTGAGCTGGTCAACCATCACAATCTTTCCTTCATGGGGGAACATCATGAGGTGGAAGATAGTTGACACTATAGCTCGCATGGCGTACATGTAACTCCTCCTGAGGAGGAGGTTGTAATCTAGTTGAGTGTTGACAACCTCAATCTTGATCATGACTGTCTTCCCACCTAACATGATGGGGACATGGGGGAGGATTCCTTGAGATTTAGTGGGGTGTCCATCATAAGGCTGCAGAGTCATGGAGGACGGTTGTAGAATCAATGATCCAAGCTTCTACCAAACCAAGGTAGACATGATGCATGTGGATGCCCCCTCATCCGCTATGCATTGGTGCACAACCAAGTTATGGATGGATACCGTGATTTGGAAGGCGATAGTGGAGGGCATGAGTGGCTCTCCGTTCTCTATGTCAAATGTGATTAGCTTTGAATCGAAGGGGTCTACTACCCCTAGAGTGGCTAGTAGGGATTTCCGCTACGTTGGGAACATTTTAAGTACCTCAAGAGCAGACATGGCGATTGACGTTTGGGCCAAATCATCCACAATGCTATAGCTAACTGTAGCTCTAGCTATGGCGTTATTGGCAATTCTACGTAGGGGGGGTTACGGGAATGGGGGTAACTGGAGAGGTAGGTTGGTTGTCTTAGACGTGGATGTTGCTGATGAGTCAGCAGGTTTGGTAGTGGTACCGTACTAATTTCATCTAGTCTATAAGTTGAACTCTTTAGTGGTCATGGTCATCAAGTGGTGAACACCTATTTCGGCAATGGGCAATGCCCCCAAAGCATTTGGATTGGCCTGGGGAGGGGGAGCGATTGCCACCAATCCTTGAACTAGTAGTGGGTTTTGAAGCACCATGGGAGGAGGTCCTTGTGGTGCCTGGTTGGGTTGTGCTTGAGTGGGGGAATTGGTGGCCTGTTGGGCCTCATTTTGAATGGCCTACTTACATGATCTATGAGAGTACACTCAAACATGTAATTCCCATAGACATCATAGAGTGTACATGGCCAGTTTATGCAAAACAGTGCATTGCATCTTGGTGGATTCTACCGTGGGGGATTTTAGGTTGTCCAGTTAGCCGCGACATTATTGGGAGGGTTCGGTTGCTAACCGCCTCCCTGCGGTTGGTTGTTGCCTTGGTTGTGGGGCCTATTGTTTCTAGCTTGCCCTTGTTGATTGTTAGGGGTAGGCTGGTTGGGATGGTTTTGTTGTGTGAAGACTTGTCCCAAGGGAGCAGGTGGAGCAGAGGCGAGGGCTTGAACTTGTTGCACTGGTGGTGCATAGTATATTTTTGGGGGTGGTGGTGCCACGAATGTGGGTATTTTCCCCACATACTATTGTGTTGGCCAAGCCATGGCCTGAGCCTACTACGGTGGTGTAGGATATACATAAGAGGTTGTTGCCCCAGACTGGGACATCATTCTAGCATAGTCTAGAGCTTGGTTTTATTAAGCAACATTAGTAGTGGTGCAATGGCCGGTGGTGTCAATCAAGGCTGTGGTTGTTGAGAGACTGACCCTATGATGTCGTCCACTGCGGGGGATGCCCCCAGTGCATCACAGTAGGAGGTACTCAGACGAGGAGAGTCTGGGATGACAATATACAAGTATCTTGACTTGGTGTAGATGAGGTCAAATTGTTGGGCCTTCAGTATGGCCTCTTCTTCAGATTAGGGACGTTCAGATGCAATGTCCTTTGCGATGGGGGGGAGCAAAGTCTTGAGGAACCAATCCAAGAAGATCTTATTGTCAATTTGGATATTACACAAACTACGGCAGCGCCTCCACTCATGGATATGATCAGTGATGTGAGTGGTGGTGTTTTGGCGACAGGATAGCAGGATCTCCACCCCCTTGTCATATTTGACAGGGAGTTGGAAATATTGTATGAAAATGAAGGCTAGGGAGTTGAAGTCGAGGTACTTGGCTTGTGGCAGCTCAATCTACCATTTGGTCGTGGCACCTGTAAGGGTGAGTTGGAATAGCCTCCGCCTGATGGAGTCTTCTACGATGCTATTGGATGAGCACCATAGATGGAATGTCATTATATGATTTTAGGCACATTCCCTGGCATTTCCCTCAAACTTTGGGATGTTTGATGGCAGCTTCGTTGGCATAGGTGGGCAGAAAGCTTGGTGGTGGATGGGATCATTCATTAATCTAGCCAATGCAGGCAAGTTTAGACAAGCCATGAAGGGCATATTTGACCCCAAGTTGATGTGGGATGGGGCCACAATGGGGGTGTGGTTTGCAGGTGTATAATGCATCTGCATGGCTGGGGGTGCTTGTGGTGGCACCATGGTGGATGGGCCTGTTAACCCAAAAATCCTCCACATAGCTCTCAATGGCCTACCCCACCAAAGGCCACCACCTCAAAACACTCATTTCACTCCATAAGACCTTCCATGACCTTCCATTTGACCCCCACACCTCCAAAAGAGCCCAAGGATGAAGAAAAGGCCTAAAAACCCCAAAAAAGAGCCCAAAATAGACCCCCAAGAGCTAAAGCCCTAAAAAGGGGCTAAAACTCTGAAAGGGGCTAAAGTTAGGGTGGAAGGGGCTAAAGGCCCAAAAAAAGGGGCTAAAGCATTGACCAAGGGCTTAAAACCTTAAAACCCCTTGGAAAAACTATATAAGGAGGGTTGGGGGTCACTCTCAAAACACTCCTCATTTGCATATTGTTTTGTTGCCCGTGGATGCTTTGAGACCTCTTGCTCTCAAACCACCCACTCTCCCTCTCCTCCATCTCCATTTCTCCAAGCCATTGCTCCCCAACCAAGAGAGAGGTGCTCCCATGAGCTAGGGCATGGTGGCCAATTTCCACCCAAGTGAGGTATAGCTTCTTTTCATGCATGTTTATTTCCTTGTTTTGTTTTCGAACCAATATTTCTAGTTGCATGTTTGCCATTAACATCATTTGTAGGTTGTTTCATATTAGTATAGGTGATTTTGCAGGTTTTGGAGGTGAAACCCTAACCCACTGTGTGCAAAGGGGTTCAGAAGGGTTGCATCTCTTCTCTTTTATTTTCTACTCTTAGATCTAATTTACCATAGATTCCATTTACTTGTTCTAGTGTAGCTTAGCTTAGTTTCAATTCACAGCTTTGTTTTTACCATTTTTACATTCCTTTTTTTTTACTGTTTTCTAAGGGTAGAAACATACCCTTGTGCCCTATAGGCACAAGGGAGCCATTTTTAACTTTGTAGTGACGAGAAATTCTCACTACAGGGCCAATGCCCTCAAATGTTGTGGGTGGGACGGTGTGGATAGCGGGGGTATTCCCCCCATGCATGGCAGTAGGGGCAATGTGTGTGGTTGGTGCACTGCCCCCCTGTGTGGCAGGGGGGACAATGTGTGTCGAGGGGCCACTGCCCCCATGTGTTACCACTGGGCCAGCTTGGATGGTCACTATTGTAGGTGGAAATTGGCTAACGATAGTTTGCATGACTGTGCTTGGACCTCTTGCCACATTGTGGGTGACAGGTTGTGACGTGGACATGGGTCCACTTGCTAAGGTTAGGCTAAAAAATGGATCTGGGTTTGCAATAGCCATGGGTCTAGATGGTGTGGTGTGGAAGTCTGGTTCAGACTGATATGGGTTAGAATCAGAAACAGAGGTTGTGTGGTCCTCCGATGGTGTGGGAGATCATTGAGAACAACTACGACGGTGCAGACTTTGTGTTCCAAATGGTGGTGGTTCACCTCTTAGGCATGAGGAAGATCACAGAGGATCAATTGTGTTCACTTTGGTGTATGAAACTGGTGGGTATGAGATTTGGACCCCAGTTTCAATGGCTTCCTATTGGCTAAAGGTGGTCTCTCAGACACCAAGACTACCAGAAGATAGCGCTTGGCTTGTTCGTCATGGGTGTTTCTACTCAATCAGAAGGGGTTGTTGCCTGTTTCGCTTGGCAATTCCTCTCAGCAGCCAGCTACTTTTGGGTTCCTGTGGTACTCCTCACAATGAGTTTCTAGGAAAATCCCAAGTACTTCCCATAGTTGAAGCAGTCAAGGACTTATGTCCTCAAAGACTACAAAATTGATTGAACTTAGTGTAAATTTGGTAAATTTTAAGGCTTACTCAGCGTCATGAACTGAGTTGGGTTAATTATTTGGTATGGTGTGTTGGTTTTCTTGTTTGTTCTGGTACTTGGTTTGTAATATGGTTTATGAATTCATGGTAGATTTCATATCATGGTTTTGTATGCAAACATAAACAAAAAATTTTAAGCAAGTCTAGTGATTAACCTTGAATTGTGGGCCTAACTAAATGTCTACCTCTCAGTGATACTCTTCTTCAACCAAGAGAAGGTGCTGGGCTCTCAACACAATGGGACTAAGCCCATCTATAGATCCTCAGGTCACCTCCCAAGTGCTAGGTTGGTCAACAGGGAGGATGCTTATCGCCATGAGAATCCCTCCTTCTCTACCCTCTCTACCTTCTAGATCACCTGGTTTTAGTGGTTTAGGAAAAGTACCATGGAGTTCCTAGATATATACTAGCTTTCCCTTCGTCGTATCCCATAATACGCCAGAGGGTGACGACTGGGTAGAGGAGGAAGGGGGATGGAAGATGGTTAATTTTAAGTTACTTTTAGTTAGACTAATTCATTTTATTAGGCCTTAATGGTTGATTTAGCATATACACATTGTTCATGGATTTATTTGCAGAAAATGAAAACTGGAATTAAAAGAGACCTGCAATGGTGGACAGAGGCGGCTGGGAAGCACTAAAAGTCATTTGAAACTGAAAATTACTGTTAACTAAACTCAAATACAACTTCTATGTGATAGGCTGCACATTTCTGACCAAATCCCACGAGGGGGCCGCGATATTTTTCTAGAAATGAGCGAGGGGGTCGTACAAAATGTCAAAACAGCCACAACTTGAGCTCCTGGGCTGAAGTTGTGCCTTTTTAAGGATTAAGTGCACCCTGGGCATGCCTGTCTGGGGATTAAGTGTTCCTTGTCTCACATTTTCCCTCGATAAGAGCAACCTGCTCCAGAAAGGGGTGTTTTTTGGTGGTGCGAGGTCAGATCTGGCCGACAGTAACTGGTACTAGGTTAGTCTGAATCAGCTCGACCTAATAGAGGATTTGGCACTGACTAAAATAGGAAATAAATTAGATTTAAATATATCTAACCTAAGATTTCTAAAACTAGGGTAAAAACTGAAAAAACTTGAAAATTTGAAATTTTTGGCCTAGGGATCCTGTGGAGTCGACCCAGGGGAGTCGCCAAAGCTGTAGTGATAATTTCTCCTCACTACAGGGGTAAGAATGGCTCCCTTGTGCCTATAGGGCACATGGGTAGGTTCCTACCCTTAGAAAGCAGTAAAAAAACGGAAGTAAAAATGATGTAAACAGAGTTGTGAATTGTAACTAAACTAATCTAAGCAATAACAAGTAAATGGCAGCTATTGTAAACTACATATAAGAGAAAATTATAGAAAATAAGAGGATATGAAGAAATATTGAACCCCTCTACACACAGTAGGCTAGGGTTCTGCCTCCAAAACCTACAAAATAAACCTAAGCTACCATGGAGAAAACCTGCAAACAATTGTTAATGAAAAACCTGCAAATGAAAATATCAGTTAGAAAACAAAATAAGCAAATAAACATAAATAGAAATGAGATTATACCTCACTTAGGTGGAAATGGGCCACCATGCCCTCGCTCATGGGAGCACCTCTCTCTTGGTTGGGAAGCAATGGCTTGGAGAAATGGAAATGGAGGAGAGGGAGAGTGGGTGGTTTGAGAGCAAGAGGTCTCAAAGCATCCACGGGAAGCATAACAATAGGCAAGTGAGGAGTGTTTTGAGAGTGACCCCCCACCCTCCTTATATAGTTTTTCCAAGGGGTTTTAGGGTTTTAAGCCCTTGGTCAAGGATTTAGCCCCTTTTTTGGGCCTTTAGCTCCTGAAGGTCTATTTTGGGCTCTTTTTGGGGGGTTTTATCCCTTTTCTTTATCCTTGGGATCTTTTGGAGGTGTGGGGGTCAAATGGAAGGTCATGGAAGGTCTTATGGAGTGAAATGAGTGTTGTGGGATGGTTTCCTTGGGTGGTGTAGGCCACTGAGAGATGTGTGGGGGATTTTTGTGTTAACACTTCTTCATGATTGATTGATACTCTTCGATCATGGAATCCTTCCATTCTTTTCGTTATGTCGCTTCTTCATAGTTGGAAGGTTCTTTATTGATAAAGTCACACAATAAATATACATACCCGGAGCAGGACCTGGTCCTCTTTCTTTCTCTATGATTCTCTTCTGGAGTCCCGTATCTTTTCCAACCTTGGATAGCTTCTCATACCCAAGCAAGTTTCCTCTTGTGAGGATTTTTCTCCTAAGGAGGATCTACAGGTTCTTGAGGTTATTCAAATTCTTGATCTTCTTCTTGAGTTTCTTTGTTCATGGTTGTGTCATGAATTCTGGGTGCTTCTAATTCTTCAGGATCTTTAGCAATTCTCTTTCTAGATTTGTTGTAAGATGAGTCTTCGTCAAATGTTACATCCCTGCTAATTTTGATCTTCTTGAATCCTGGGATTTATATTATGTAAGCCTTTAAGCTTTTAGAGCATCCCACAAATATACCCTTCTTTCCTGAAGGATCTAACTTTGTCCTCTTTTCTTTCGGAATGTGTATGTACACTGGACAACCAAATATTCTGAGATGGATGACTTCTGGTTTCTTACTGGAAAAGACATCTTCAGGTGTCTTGTTCTTGAGTACTCTATGTGGAGTACAGTTATGTACATACATCATTGTTATGGCACCTTCTTCCCATAGATGCATGGGAAGATCTTGATCATGAAGCATTGCTCTTGCAACTTCCATGATAGTTCTATTCTTCCTTTCTACAACCCCATTCTATTGTGGATTATATGGAGTGCATAACTCCCTCTTAATCCCTGAATCTTTGCATAACTCTTTGAATTCATTTGATGTGAATTATCTGCCATTATCTGATTGAAAGGTCTTGATCTTCTTTTATATGTGGTTCTCAATCAAGGCTTTGAATTCCTTGAACTTGCTAAAAACTTCATCTCCGTTCTTCATAAATTATATCCATGTCTTCCTAGAATAATCATCAATAAAAGAAACACAGTATACATACCCGCTTAAAGAATTGGATGACATTAGACCACATACATCGGGGTGAATGATTTCCAATATTCCTTTTGCTTTTATTTTGCTACTTGGAAATGTCTTCTTTGTGTTCTTTCCTTTCACACATCCTTTGCAGACTTCTTCATGTTTTGCTTGAGTTTTTGGAAGACCTTCAAAAACTTTGCTTGCAAATGATAGTGCTCTATAGTGCACATGTGCAAGCCTTCTATGCCAAAGTTCATTTGGTTCTACTGTGTCATGGAGCAAATCTTGTTCTGGATGGCCCTTCAATTTGTATAATCCTCTTTCTTGTTCTCTAATTACTATTGTATCATCAATAGTCTTTCCTCTTGGCCACATGAGGACTTGGCCATCTACAAATGAAACCCTCATGCCTTTTGGATCCAGTGCCAATATGGAGAGAAGATTCTTCTTTAGTCCTGGTACAAACAAGACACCCTTCATTTTCATAGACTTTCGAGAGTCTAGCTTGTAGGAGGATTCACCACTACCTTTTATGGGATATTGGTAGTCATCCCCAAGTTTCACCTTATGGGGTCAATTATGTTCGGATAGTTTCTCAAAATATTCCTTGAATCATGTCATGTGTTTGGAATCCCCGCTATCAATAAGCCAATATTTGCTTCCATGAGTGACAGTTCCCGTGAGAGCAGAGATCAGAACATATTCTTCATCACTTGAAGAGTCTTCACTTTCTTGTTTTACTTTCTTCCTGGGAGGATCATCAACCTCAGCAGTGTGAGCATGATGTCTTCTTTTGGAGTTATTATTCTTCTTGTATCCACTCTTATTCATGGGACAAATTCTAGAAAAGTGTCCTCTTTCATCACATGTATAACATCTGAGTTTGGATGGATCCCTTCTTACAAAATTATTTTTCTGATGAGAATGCTTACCTTGGTGGTGATGATTTTCCCTTCTTCCTTTCTTGGAGTGTACTCTGAGAGCTTGATATTCACTTCCCATATTTTCTTCTCAAGCTTCCATTCGAGCTTCTTCTTGTGAACATTATTCCCACAGTCTACTGAACTTGATTAGGTTCTTCCCAGAACAGATTCCTTGGATGAAATAATCCCATGACCTAGGGAGACCATTCAAGGTTGTCATCACAATTTCTGCATTCTCCACTTCTTCATCTACTACTTCAAGTTGTTCTTTGATTTGGGAGACCCTTTTTAAGTATGAATGGATGGTCTCCTCATTCTGGATCTTTACATTCTTCAATTGGTTCCTTAGAGTCATATTTCCAGTTTATTTTCTTCCCTTCAAACAGTTTGGTTAGGGCATCAAAAATAAAGTTAGGTTTCTTGAGGGAGGACACCTGTGGTATGAGGTGATCCTTGATTAAATCAGCAATAATCCTCTTTTCCATAACCAACTTCTTCTTATGTAAGGCATTAGCCTCATCTTCCTCTAGAACTAGAACCTCCTCATTAATGTAGGAGTCCAACTCATTTTCTTCCAGGACCAGGAAGATCCTATACTTCCAGGCTTGGAAGTTATCAGCTCCCTCCATATTTTCATCAATATTGGTGTGATGAGACATCTTAACTGAGAACCTCAAATGGAAATACAAAATATTTAGATCTTACCAGGTCAAGATGTCAGATCTGGATTTGGAGCTGAATTTCTGTAGTGTTGGTTCAGGAGTAGATTAGGTTTTGAATTTTTTGGAGTTTTGTCTAACCAAATGCTTTGATATTGATCTCTAAACTTTGATTTTGCGGAGGAGATCAATCCAGGCTTGGTATCACTCAAAAATTCCACCTTTGTGGAAATCCCTAATTTCTGGCAACAGTGTCGGGTCCAAAACTCAAAAAGATCATAATTAGATTCTACTTCGATAGAAAGATGCACCCTAGGGAGGAGAGTTAACCCAACCTTATTTTGCTAAAAATCTGTAGAGATAGATCAAAAAAGTAGGAATCCCTAGTTCCCACAGCTGCACAGTGTCTTCTTCTCAGGTTAGCTCTGATACCATGTTAGATTTTTAACATTAAGCTAGCATTATATTAGGATCTTTAACTAAGAGAATAGCAAGCATAGCAATCAAACACAAGAGACAGTGAACATAGTGTTTTTCCTCAGGGAAACCATCAATGGAGAAAACCCCGTAACTTCCTCACAGAGAGAATCAACACCAAAAGTAAAACCCAAAACAGTAAGATGATCTCCTGACAACAGTAGCCTCTTTATTTCTAGCCCCAACAACTTCTTCTCCCTCATCTATGCACTACAATTGAGTGTGAGTGAGTGTGTGATAAATAGAGAGACTCACTCTCTATTTATACTAATTCTAGACTTGACAATGACTCATTAGGGCCGACTTCACTAGGTGAGTCTAACAACCCTAGGGCCTCGAAACTGTGGGGAATTTAATCCTTGAACAATGGGAGGGTTACCCACATTGACTTGACATGACTTGTTTACATTATAGAAACTCTTGATCGGAACATCGAGGCATGACATGACTCAATTAAATTACAAACACTTCCCGGAATAAACATCGGGGTACAATACATAAGAAATACAAGTGAATACATTTCAAAGTTACAATTACATCAACAAAAGGGATCTTACCTATAGGTTAGGAACCAAATTCTACCTCACCTAAATGATAGGTATATACCTCCACCTCATCCACCTTCGAGAAGGGTCTCGAAGCTCCATTTTTTCGCTCAAAATGCCACTGGCGCAGTTAACATGAAGGGAAAAAAGCACCATCTACGTATGTAGCAGTTGGAGACAGAGTACCAGCACTAGTGCACCTAGAATGAGGGTAAAGAGCACCATCAGTGCACCTAGAATTAAGAACAAGAGCATCGGCCATCGTAGAGAGGGAAAAAAGGTAGAAAAAACCTTAGCGTCAATCTAGTTTAGCAGAGAGAAATTTGGGGATTAGGAAAATGGTTAGCACATGGATCAAGAGGACAATATTTGATTGTAACAGAATAAAAATGTCCCTAAGGTTTCTTGGGTGGTCCTCATGTTTCTACAAATGAGTAGGGAGGTCATCTAGATAGGGTTCCAGAATGTGTTTAACATCGTGAAAAGTGTAGGACATGGTGCCCTGGAATGTATCCCTGATGTTCTTTACACAAAAGGCTAACTTTTGATAAACAAAGGTTCCCCACTGACAGATGAATGTCATTTTATGGTGTTCGACGGGTAGTATTTCTATCTTATTGTAGCAGGAAAATTCATCCATAAATGAGAAGATGATGCTCTCAACATAGTTATCAATGATTTTATCAATATGTGGAGTAAGAAAGTTATCCTTGGGGAAATCCCTATTCAAGTCTTGAAAATCGATGCAAACTATAATATTGCCATGTTTCTTAGCTACGGGGACAATATTAGACACCCACTCAGTTAGCGGTACGGGATAAATAAAACTTGCTTTCAGAATTTTCTCAACCTCGCCTTTTATTTTTGTAGCCTTCCTAGGATGGACTTGACACAATTTTTGTCAGACTGGTCTCGTCATGGGATAAGTCTTAAATTCATGTACCACGATTGATGGACAAATCCCAGGAATTTCTTCATACGTCCAAGAAAAAACATCTCGAAATTATTTGAAAAGAGAACTATAATTTTCGGTTTCTTCAGATGAACATTCCTAGCCTACATGAACATATTCAACATTTTCAGGCTTCACTGATATGTCAATAGGATTTTTCTGAGTAATGTTACATAGGTTCCCTTTAGAATCAATTTCTTATAACAGTATAGGTATCTGAGTATTTTTTATGATATCAAAGATAATGAGAGTGACAAAATTAGGATCTGCCAAATTGGAATTGGGAAGGAAAGTGGATTTATGATGATGATCTTCCCATACAGGTTCATCCACACTCATGATATCCATAATAGACTCATTTTCCAGGAAAGTCTGTGAGAGATAATCTAGGGTGGGGAGAGGGGAATCTAACCAATAAGGAAGATGGTAGGGATCTGATGCCACTAGATGATGATCATCATAGTGTGTATCAAAAACAGACTGAATAACATCATAGAGCGCTGTGTATGGGCCTAGAGAAGATGTCTCAGCAACTTATTTACATTTAGAACTCTGGTAAGTCATGGATATCATGTTAACAGTTGTCACTTATGTATTAGGGGGGGCTAAGGGAAGCACGCCCATAAGGGTTGAATCCTTCAACATTCCTACCCCTACCGATTGATAAGGCGGAGGGGACTATCCTAACATAGGAATATTATTTGTAGTGGGGGTATTAACATCTGGTGAACAAAAACCGAGGTGATCGATGGTCACAATCTTTATCAAATGAGGGAATTGAGAGTATGAAAAACTATCGAAGAAACAACCATCATAGCATAGAACGAGTTCCTCCCCAATAGTATATTGTCATCTAATGGAGCATCGAATACCTCCACTTGAATGGAAACAATATTTCCCCCAAGCTCGACCAAGAGGGTTGGTAACATACCATAAGTTTGGAAACCTCATCCATCGAAAGCTTTTAAATCTATGGGTGACATTGTAAGTTCAGGAGAACCAATGGCTCTCTAACAAGACACAGACAAAACTGAGGTGGAATCCCCTTCATCTAAAACGGTCCTATGGACCCTTTTCCCAACTAATCTGGTCACGATTTGGAATGTGAGCTGGTGGGGTAATCTAGACTTGTAATTCTCCACATTAAAATGAATCAAATTAGTATTATCTAGTTCTAAGGCTCCTAAATACGTCAACAGGTTTTTGTGATATGTAGGGAAACTTTAGAGTACCTCGAGGGTAGACATTGCAAAAGGTGCTTGAGCTAAATCTTCAACAACGTTGTAGAATTATGCAGCTCAATCATTTGGATTAAAAACATATTTTCGAAGAGTACTCTTAGGTGGGATAAAAATCAAGTCGAGTTTAGTTTTCTCAATCGTAAGAGGACAATTAGACAAAGGTGGAGGAGATAAACTAGTAGAAGGATCCTTCTCGAGAGAAGGACTCTCATCCTGCTTCTCTGTGGGTTTTTCATATGGCTAACTACAATTAGTCAAGCTAATAGTTTCTAAGGACATCATTCGGATTTCTTCAATAGAATTAGAGGTTCCTTGTGAAGACATATGGTCAATCAATTGTTGTTGAGATGGAAAAGGGTCGGTAAGTACTGTTGGTGTAGGGTTACTTTTAAAAAAATTACTAATTTCTCGTGATGAGGGAACTCCTTCATGAATTGGTCACTTCCATACAGTAGGAAAGGATACTTAGCATTCCTCTTTCCTTTGTTGTCATTCTATGAGGTCGTAGTATTGGGTTCTCCTGTTGGTTTCCCAATTTTTTAACATTTCCTTTTCCTTTATTTTTATTATCAGGTCTATGTGTACCTTTAATAGCATTCACCTCTATGGAAACCGTAGGAGCAAAAGGAGTAGTAGTAGAATTACTTTGTTGCTTGGCAGTATTAGCTACCAATAGGGGTTGGATTGAACCTAAAACCCTGTCAACAGGAGGTTTTGCAAGTGGCTTGGTAGGTTCTATGCTAGGACGAGGAGCTTGAGGGGTTAGAATATACAAAGTTCTAGAGTAGGAATAAACCAAGTCCAGATACTGAGCACAGCTGACAGCCTGCTCTTCAGTAACACCACCCATAGACACATCACGGGCAATGGGAGGCAACAAGTATTTTGTAAACCAATCAGCCAAAATTGTTCTAGGATAGGATCTTTAATAAGTCATCAACGTCTCCTCCACTCATGAATATGATTTGATATATGCATGGAATTATTCTAACGAAGTGACGTCAAAAGATCCATACTAGTTTCGTAATGGATGGGTAGCTCTAAATGAATAAGAAAAATTATTTCTAATGAGTTGAAGTCCACAAATGAATGTTACGAAAGATCAATGTACCACTTGGAAACCATACCAGTCAAAGTTTGCTAGAAGAGCCTCAAACAGACGGAATCACCCATCAAGCAGTTAGAAGAACACTATAGATGGAATGTCATAACATGATTTTGGGAATCTTTTCCCTGCTTCACACCAAAATTTGGGATGTCATATGGTAGCTTAACTCGAATTGCACATCACGAAGGGTTATGCTGCATGGGGTCATTAATCACCTTGGACAGATCAGGAAAGTCCAAAGTTTGCAAAAAAGGAAGTTAGCAATTAGTGTTGACATAAAATCGGTCAATAAAACCAATCGATAGGGGTTCCCACTTTGTCAACACCTTAACCATTATGATCTTCCTGAGCACTGGCCCAGACAGGTTTTACCCCATCCAGCAAAACCCATAGAGTGGATGAAGTCTCATGCGAGATGTTCAAGGGAGAGCTGACAGAACCACGTTTCCACAGAATGAGAGAGGAAAATGTGCATCTACTTATCAAATTGGCACAACATTAATAGATCTTATCATTCACTCATGCATTAACAGAATCATATCATTATTCAATAGATCACATCATTATATCAGAACTGCCATAAACATGTCGACGTGCAAAAAGATCCAACAGAATAACATCACTTAAAGCAGGGAAACATCACATCATTTATAGATCCATGTCGCAGATACACATTGCATTCATAATTTAGCTGCAAGAAAATAGGAAACCATAAAAGAACACAATGATTCAAGTCAACTTCCGTCGTGTCATATTAACTTCCGCGCAAAATCACTGGTTCTCCAAAATAGTTCACAGATAAAGAAGTTCTCTCCAAACTTACTTTCAGAAAAGATGATAAAAGTCCTCTGACACTTATAATTGAACATCTAATTATAGGCTTGCGCCTTTACTTTCAAGGTCCACTTAGACAACTTCCTAACTAACTCGTAAGTAATTCTACAAAATAATGACCAATATCCACAAAATATGGTCCAAAGCTACAAAATATTACATAAAATATATAAAATATTCCATTATTCATCTTGTGTGCCATCTTCCATTTGCGCGGTGTCTTTGAGCTTGCGCAACATTTCACGATGTTACAAAACTACCTTATCCCAAAATAGTATGCCAACAGGCCCTCAACACAATCTTGTGGATCACCCTTGAGCCACTTAAGCTAGACATGGTGTACTCCTTGATCTTCAGCTTGAATTATTCGTATTGCTGAGTAATCACCTTCACATGTTCTTGAACCTTCTCAGCAATCTACCGAATTCCTGACAAGTCGTGCTTCAATGGGTGCTCCACCATCTTCTCAGCAACCTCCTTTTTTCCTTTTTGCGTGGTATTTGGTGCAGCAACTTCATTAACATAAATCTCTGTACCAATATATTGGAACTCATCTAGCTTCTCATTGCACATCTGTTGTCTTTCCCTCGCTTTCCCAAAGCACTGTTGCAAATCTTTCAGCTTCTCAGACCTTGCAATCTGAACAAATAGTGGCATTGATCTCAATGTCATCTTTAGTGTCTCTAGATTCCCCTCTATCTCCTGCAACTTCTTGGTGAGTTGTGCCAGTTGGTCATCCTAGACTACGTTTCCCCAAAATCTCATTATCGCGTCTGTAACTTTCTTTGCTTCCTTCTCCATCTCTTTGAGCTGTGTAGCCACATCCTCTATGGTGCTCTTTCTCTCTGTGATTTGTTCAAGTGGTGTGTTTGGATGCACCAGAGAATTCAATATATTGTTTCTACACTCCAACTACGTGAGCATCATCCTAAGCTGCTGCACTTTGGATTTTTCATCCTCATCCGCAGCATCTTTCGACACTTGTTGATATAGGTCAAAGATGACATTTTCCAATTGCACCCTGCAGTCCCAAATTTGTGCCTTCTCAAATACTAGTCGATCTTACTCCTTTTTCAATTCCTCAATCTCCTTGGCACTCTTGGCCCTCAACTCCTCTTGTTCCATATTTAATGCTTCAACTTCTTTCTGTGCTTCTACTTCCTTCTCCTCCGATCGTAAAAACTGACCGTTGATGTTCTTCTATCTGTCTTCTAACTCCTGGTTGGCAATTCTTTGAATATGTACCAACGTCTACATGGATAGCATGTTGATGTCAATAGACTGGTCCTACAACTTCTATAGGATGGCGTTCAAGTCCTCATTGTCAGTATCAATTGCAGTCAAGGGAATTTTA
This sequence comes from Pseudotsuga menziesii, assembly GCA_001517045.1. Lineage (NCBI taxonomy): Eukaryota > Viridiplantae > Streptophyta > Pinopsida > Pinales > Pinaceae > Pseudotsuga > Pseudotsuga menziesii. The sequence continues at coordinate 126,338 of LPNX011135203.1, read as the reverse complement.
GCATTCTAAACTCGCGTCCCAGTGTTGATTGAGCCAAAGTCCTCCACTGTCACTCCTTCTAGTGCTCTCTTCAGAACAAAAACATACAAAGAATGAAATTTTGTTCTTACCTCTGTGAATCCCTTTTGTGTGGATTTCATCATTTCCTTTGCATCCACATCTACTGCATCTTTAACCACCTTGACAAGACGATTCATATGCACTTCCATCCCTATTTCTATGCTACTAGTCACACCTTGTTCATGTTGTTTCTTCATCCTTGACTCGTCAAATGTGCACTTTGCTTCTAGGTCAGTGGGTGTCTCTGACAAATATGTATCAAATTCATGGTGACTCTACTAGTAATCCTTATGCATGGGATCAATAGGTGCATGTGTTAGGGGTCCTATCAATACTTCCTCCAAACTGACCAGTTCTCTCCATGTCGTAGGACAATCATTACCAGTCGCCTTTAATTCCCCATTAGACAACTTGTAAGGTGTCAGAAACCATTTCTTTTCTGATTCATGTTGCACTTGCACATCAATGGCATGTGTGCTATATGAAAACTGAGTAATCCATTCATACTTACTCGCAGCTTCCTCATATTACCAAGGAACTTTCACAACTACCTCCTGCAGCGCTTCCCTATAGACCCAAAATTGGATCACATAGTCCTTGAATCTTTTAGGTTCCCTTACCCACCAGATATTTTGGTAATGTGCACCCTTACAGACTTTTAATACTTTTTACTCCATGCCTTGATAGTCATTTGGCTCCCTTCAAGCCACAAGTGCAATCAAGATCAACAACCAACTGTATGTAAATGGCCTTTCTCCCTCCTATACTACCACTAAATCCTCTACCAACTGGTTCATTTGTACAATGTTGGGTGTATTATAATTTCTAAATTAATCCACCTATTCTTTAATTATCAACTGGGGTTGGTAAGCTTAGAGTTGACACAAAATATATGCGAAGGTAGAGGGTGTCGTGTAAATAGTTTAACAAGCAAAAGATCGAAAGATATTTGAAAATGGGAAATCGAGTCAAACTCCAAAAAATGCAATTATTAAAGTAATTAAACTGAAACAGAATAATAAACTAAATAATTGATAATAAACTTTAAACTGAAATACAATCAACAATTAACTATTCAAATGGAAAACTAGGGTACAAGGAAAACTTAACTTATAAGCAACTAGAAAACTTAATAAGACAAGCAAGTAGAAAACTTAATAAAAGAAATATCTTTAGGTTCTGTCCTAAAAGTTCTTTCAACAATAACATGACATAAAAGAGACAACCTAAAAACATACTAAAGAAAACACATATAACACTCAATCTTACATGCAAACGAATAAATCAATCTAAAAAGCATAAACACAAAATAATAGAGTATTAAAAGAAAATCAGCAATAACATTCAAGAAACAAAAACAACTTGACACACATTCAAGCAAAAAGAAATAAGGAGAATAATAAAACTTTAATAAATAGCCTAAAACAATTAAACTTTAACTTTAATGTTAAACAAAACTAACATCTAAATATGACAATCAAAACATAATTCATACATTAACAAAACTAAACTAAAAACAATCTCAAAATACATAAAAAACACTAAAAATAGAACTAAGCGCTGAATGACATCCTGAACTATGGGTCTAAAAGGGGTGGTTGAATAACAAACTGAACAAGTTGTCCGAATGACAGGATGGATAGTTAAAATGGTAAAAACTAACCTAAATGATCTAATCTTTAGCTAAAGCCATGCAAATGTAATTCTAATGCATAAAGCAATAAACAAATCTACTTACTAATAAAATCTAACGGTAAAATAAACATAAGCAAATTCATAAACATAAGCATAAAGAAACCGTTGCATATTAATAAACTGAAATGTAAATTGCATAAAATTATAATTAACATAAATGAAAGACATAATTATATCTACTTAATTTGATAAACAACAATCTATTTTATCTAACTTGCAAATAAAATGAACAATAGACTGAAAATGAAATGACTGAAAGCAAAGCTGGAAACAAACTATGTGCGCAATTAACTATCTAATTCCGAAATCAAATTGCATTACAGAAATAAAATAGACTATGAATTAAACTAGCTACAACAAAAATGAAAGAAATAAACAAGAAAAGAAACCTTTGGTAGTGTTTGATGAGGGGCCCTCTCAGCAATCAAGGGTGATGCCTAGATGACTTCTACTTAAATGCAATCTTCAACAACAATGCATATAGCTCTTTATTCAAATGGTGGAATAGAAATACAATGTTCAAGAGTAAATCATAGCAAGAACTCTTCTCCTAACTCTGCTAACTGACTGATTTTTCTAGCTAAATCCAGCTCTCTCATATAGGCTACTATATATAATGATTTATAGGGATGAGCAAGTCAACATTTTAGTGGTCGAATTCTCTCTAAATTCAGTCAATCTTAAAGGCACATAATAGATCGCATGCCAACTCGTAGGCATCTCCCTTATTCAGCGTGAATGATCTGCAGAGGTGGCGCACAGGTTCCTTCCTGAGTGCAGCAAGTGACTAATGACGAACAGAGGAAAACGTAGTGGTGAATCTTCTAGAGCGTGGGTTGAATGCATCAATCCAAGGCATGGATGGTTGATGTTGTGGCGAGAAAAGGAGGATGTAGGTTGGAAAACATCTAGAACACAACTTCATCACCCAAACGCATGGATAACAGTTCATTTGTAGTTGTTTCATGTTTTAAATGCCCAGAATTAATTCTTATCAGTGCACGGTCTAATGGGCGATCTGGATGGAGAGCTGAACGGGAGGCTGGGTTGTGAGCTGGATAGTTGGGCATTGATCTAGGGAAAATAGAGTGTCTATATATTGGCACCCTTCAGTACTGCGGTCTACAGCAACACGCCTCAACATCTGGAAAACCACCAGTGAGTTTCACACAACGAGCTGGATGACGAGCTGGATGTCAAGCCGGACATGCTGTGCGAAAGGTAGGATGAATGTGTTCTGTTTATTAATTTAGCCCTAAAAGATTATAAAGTATGCAAACAAATATATAAATCAGTTAATATATCAAATAGACTTTAATAATGTTATTTTTAATTAATAAAACCATAAAAAATGATAAATAAAAATATTTCATATAAACCTTAAGTACACTCATACCTGAGGTTGAATAATGATCTGCATGTCATAAAATATACAAAATATAATAAAATATGTTTTTAAATGAATAAGTTAACTGCCAAAAATGATACCAAATCTAGGATCAACATACACCTTCCCCACATTGCTCTACACACACAATCACCCCTACATTGAATGGGGTGGTTCTTCCTGACCACTTCGTTGGCCAAAATCCTTGCATTGATACGCACCTCCTGGTCATTAATACTATCGATACAGTAAGCCCACTTGTTGCACTACAACCCATAGAGCTTCTTCAACCTTGTCGAAATATTCTTGTCATTATCCTTATCTCTAAAATATTGCGAGGGGTCTGGCCCATCCTTAGGTAGCCCCGTGATGTCAAAGATCAATTCCACCATGATTTTGACTAGTGTGTCCAGCCACAACGTCCCTCAGTGAAAACAAGCCAAAAGTTTCTTAACACATGAATTCGCCTCATTTAGCTGTCCAAAGCGTGGCTTGTTAATCAACCCCAACACTCCCACATTATTCAACCCCCTTTCCCAATCCTATGGAATGCATTCTATTGGGCCGCCTCCTTCTACTACCATTGGCACATATGGTTCCTTCATAACATCCTCCAATGCAAGCAAGTCATGGTCATCATACTTCATTTGCATCAGCATAGACACGATATTTGTGGTGCATACCATCCCTTGTGGTATCACCGACATATTCACTTGGTACTTATGATTCTTGGGGAGCTTCCTGGGTTGCCCATCGGGGATACAAGGAACTATATACCCAGGGATATCCTCAGCGAGCACCCCTACGCAAGATTCTAACGCCATGACTCCTGAGCTCGATGGAACCATCTGTGTAGCTTCCTCTACTTCCCTTGCAACTATTCTAGTCTGCCTCTTCTTCGGCATCAAGGAGATAGGATTCTCTCCCTTCCTCTTCTTCTTCAGCACTGACAATGATCCTATTGACATACTTGTGATTTCCTCCTCAATGGTTACCGGTCCGACTGGAGAGTCTCATTCACTTGAAATATCCACCATGATTGGTTCACTTTGCATGTTGCACCAGTTCCCTACAATTCTCAACAGTCGCTCACCTTCACTTCACTTAGAAACTCACTCAACGCATGCTGACTCTGCTCTACAACTCTATAACTCTACTCAATCTTTCACAATGGTGTCTTTTGACCACATCTATCCCCTTCTTATAGCATCAAGTCAATCCATACCCATCATGACCAAATAAATGTGATCTGCTTTAACTCATCATGACCAAATCATGCATTGACTTCCTGAATCCGTTGTCGATCCTAGAAATCCAATGGTCAGATCTACCATTAATATGCGTCGCTTAAACAACCACCACTGGTTAACTACTTTAACTATCTATATTTATTGTTGATTTGACTATGTCACAACCCTATGATGTTGGAGAAAACCCACCAACAAATCCTCATCCATAGGGATTTTCACTCTATCGATGCCCAACCAGCGCGATCTCCATGAGCACCGGCCCAAATAGGTTTTACCCTACCCAGCAACATCCGCAGAGCATATGAAGTCTTACCTGAGATGTTCAAGGGAGAGGTGTCAGAGCCAAGTTTCCAGAAGTAAGAAGGGAAGATATGGCATACAAGGCTTCAACAGTATAACTATCATATTACTCCAAGTCACTCGATAGAACAAAAAGGTTATCACGATTCATCTTCACAACTACATATCTAACATATCACATCATTCATTTATCGCAGTAGTGTTATCGCAGCAGTATCATTAACAAACAAATTTAATAAGCTTCATCATATTCATCAGAATTGGGATAGATCGCATCATCAGTTCATTACAACAACATCAGTAAATCATAAACATATCAAAGACACTTCTCATTGACATCGCAACAGAGAAAATAGGAAAACAGAAAATATTATTTAGGCAACAACCGTCATGTCATATCAATTCTGTGCAATGGATCCAAAATAGATAATTATTCTCCATAGCAGGAGACTGATTGCATCCCAAAATCTAGTATCTGATAGAGAGAGATCACAAATTGTTTAAAACAAAAGACTCATCAAACCCATAGATAGATCATGACAAATTGATCACTCCTAGACATTGACTGGACTCGTATTGCACTAATCATGATCATTCTATCTCTCTTCATGTGTTGTGTGTTGTGTGTTGTTACAATTGCAAATGTAGCTCTATATATAGTCTTGTGCCTTACTTCAAAGGTCCACTTCTAACTAAATTCTAACAACTAATGACCTATGTCCACTAAACGTGGTTAATTAATACATTAAATATTCAAAAACGGTTATCCTTCCACCCATCATGCTAATCTATCCTTGCGCAGTATCACATGAGGTTTCATAATTGCCATGATGCTGTGCAACTCACTAACCCAAACCCTTGCCAATAGGCCCCCAACAAATTCATATGGCTCATCCTCAAGGCACATCAAGTTGACAGGGTATAAACTGATGTCTTGGCCTTGAAATATTCAAACTGCTGCGAGATCTATCAAACCTGGAGCTAGAATATTTTGGCAGTGCTTTGATAGTTGAGCAAATCCTACAGCATGGGGTGTGCCTCCCTAGCCTTTCCATTGACTATATACCGACTTCCTTGCACCTCCTGCAATGATGCGACTACTTTGGCAGCCAGCTACCCACCAACTTCTTGAAACTCATCCAACTAGGCACGATGCTTTTGTTGGCATTCTTGGGTGTGGGTAGTCCTCTGCTATAGGTCCTTCAACTGCTCAGACCACCTGATATGCACCATGAGCGGCAGTGCTCATAGAGACACCTTTAGTGTCATCAACTGTCCTTTAGCTTATTGCACATGCTTGGTCAACCGATTGAGCTATTCGTCTTGGACAATGCTTTTCTAGAACTGTGTTGTCGCCTCCATTATTATATTTTATTCTTGCTCCATTTTTTCAAACTAGGCTACTATGTCCTCAATAGTAGTCTTCCATTTGACAACCTGCTCCGGCGGTGTCATTGGATGGACCAGGGCATTGAGTAGAAGATTGATGTCCTGGAGCTTGACAATGGTTTCCCCAAGTCACTTGGCCTTAGCGACTATAGTAAGCTCAGTCGTGGTCTCAAAAATATGTTGACGGGCCTCATCGACAGCTTGCTTGACCGTGCCACAACTTTCACACATCTGTGTCTTCTTAATGATAAGGCGCTCTTACATCTTCTTAAGGTCGATGATTTCCTTGGCAGCCTTGAGCTGCAGCTTGGCCTGTGCTACCTTCAATGCCTCAATATCCCATACCTTCTCTTCCTCCATCTACACCCTGACCTAATGTAGCTCCTCATCTTCTTTCTCCATCTTCTCAACTGTGCTCTGCAACTACACATACTCATCACTAAGCTCCTTCTTCGCAGAAACATGCTACAACTCCACTAGTGCCTGAGTAGGTAACTTGTTAAGATCCAAGGTAATACTCTAGAGCAGTCGTAGTAACAGGTTCACTTATTCACTCCCTGAGTCGATCGCAGTCAGGAAACTTCAATGTTCCTTGCCCGTGGCTCGGTGCTGATCGACAAGAATTCTTTCATCACAACTTTATCATGTGTATTCATGGAAAAAACATCATAAATATAACTCAACTTATCTCTTACCACATTAAACTTTTATTTTTTGGACTCTCGTATCGCTTGCGTCGTAGCCTCAAAGGAGTCTGTGACTGCCTTAATGAGCTACTCCAATTGATCCTTCATCCCTGGTTGGGTACGGCTGCCTGCATCATATTCCAGGAACCATTTGGTTCGAGTTTCCTCCCATGTGCATTGTTCTTCAACATCAGGTTCCGTCAACAATTCATTCTCATAGTCATGAACACTTATCTCCTTCTAGATAGGCTCATCCGGGGAATCAACGGGTGGCTACTTATATATTTCCTCCTGGCTCAAGTGGTTGTGCCATTCAGCTGGCCACTCCTAAATGAGAGCATACAATTCTTTAGTGGTGACTTTTGTAGGCCAGAGGTAGTCACTACTTGTAGGGGTCCCTCCGTGGCTGGATATAAATGGAATGAGGCCCGATAGCAAACTAAAGGAGCCACTAATACTTGTCTCCTGCATAATTGGATAAGTGGGGAACTTTGACATATGCGGCTTGCAGTGCTTCCCAATAGACCCAAAAATGGATCACACATTCCATTTTTCAACTGGGCTTCTCAACCCAACACAAATTTTGATAGCGTGCACCTCGACACACCTTCATCGATTCGACTGCCATCGGCTGATAATCTTCTAGTTCCATCCATGCAACAAGCACAATGAGAATTAATAGGCAACTATAGGAAAATTTCTGCCCATCCTTAGTAGCGAGAGCATCATCAAGCAACTGGTTGAGCAGAAACAAGGACCAGTTCATTTTCACACCCTCTAGGCATTTTTGTGCACTGCAACCATGCCCAAGTTACACTAGACCGGTCGATTCCCCTGAACAATCTTTCTCACCAAAATGTGTGCCTCGATCCACACTACCTATGCATTAATGTTGTCGATACGATAGGCACGGCCATCATGTTGCAAGCCAAATCTCTCCTTCAGCTGCTTGGAAAGCTTCTTGTCAGTATCCTGCCTGTGGATATACTGCATCAGATCTTCCCCGGCCTTCGGCAAGCCCGTAATGTTTGCAATTAAGTCGACCATGACAGGAATAGGCTCATTCAACTAGAGCATCCCACCATGAAATCAGGCCAATAGTTGTTTGATGCATGCACGAGCTTCGTGCACTCACCCAAAGTGAGGCATATTAATGAGCCCCAACAATCCATATTTATTCAACCCACTCACCCATAGTTGAGAATCCTATGAATTGATGCTCCAGGCCCCATTAGAACTGATTCGTATGGCTCATCCTGGATGTCTTTGAGCAATATCAAATCGTGGTCTTTGAACTTCAGCTTGATAAGGCAATGATGATATCTACCAAGCATGTCATCCCTTCTGACAGTGGCAACAATTTGGGTGGATACCTCTGATTCTTTGCGGGATACCTCGACTTCACTCCCAGGCCTGTTGCAGAGACATATCCCGGGATATCATTGATAGAGACACCTCTGGGCACTCCATACTCTATAGTTCCCGATCTCGATGGCTCGGTCTGTTTAGTCCCCTCTGTTTGCACTCTAGCCGAAGTGCGGGTGTGCCTTTTCTGCGATGGCATGGAACTGGGATTCTGAGCCTGTTGCTTTCTTTTTGGGATCAACGAAGAGCCTACCGACATGCTCATGACTTCTTCCTCAATGGTCATGGGCTGAATGGGGGATTCCTACTTGCTGGAGATATCAATTGCATCGGGGTCACTCAGCATGCTGCACTCCCCAAACATTACTATGCACCTGATGACTCTACACCCCTACTCCAAAACTCACACTCAAGACTCTTCAACTGTACTCTTCTCAACACTCACTTGACTGAAATGCTATGAACAATACATTCCTTCTGCATCCCACTCACTTTTTATAGTCACTTCCCAATTTGAAATCATTATTACCAAATCCACCATGTCCATCATGACCAAATCTAGTAGTAATGACACCAAATCCATCGACAATATCACCCTACCAATGGTTGGATCAGCCATTAATGCATGTCGCTTCAACAAGCACTACTATCTAACTAGTTTAACGACCTACATTTATTACCTATTTGACCAACCCTCAGCCCTGCAAGTGTTGCAGATGGTCTCCATTTCGTCGCTACTAACTCCTATCCTTGCGTGGTCTCTTCCCCTAGGCTCGCCTTGCTAGTATCTAACAATTTGTTTTTTACTTGCGCAGTGCCTCAAGCATTGTGTAGCTCAAGCCCTGTCCTATAGGAATTCATGCTACTGCCATTCACAATTTTTGGCAACACCACACCATCCAATTACTGTAACTGAACCGCACCTCCAGAAGTAAAGGAATGAACAAGATACAGACATAACCAATGCATCTGTAACTTACATAGTTGCTTCATGAACTTACTATTGTATAAAAGCACCAAATATCCTTCTGCAAACTGTTTATACTTAATGTGGTGATCATTCCATGCCTTATATCAATCCTTCGCAATGTGTTGGTAGAAGCCTGCAATAAAGTGGTCCTCTTCAAGATGGATCAATAGCACAAGTTTCTCTTCTAATGCTTCTGCATTATCCATGTTGGTTATCGCAGCGATGCGCAAAATAGGAACAATGTATTCCATGGGAATGACTGCCTCTTTCCCATATACCAGTTTAAACAGTGTCTGTCCTATCATCCATTTACAAGTGGTGTGACAGGCCCATAGCACTACTGGAATTTTCAAGTCCCAGTCATCGTGGTTAGCATTACATACCTTTGTCAACGTTGTTTCCAAAATTTTGTTAAACGCTGCAACAGTCCCATTAGCCTACGGATGGTATGGTGTGCTTTTCTTATGTTGCACCTGCAACTCCTCAGTTAGCGCTCTCACAGTGTGGTTGATAAAGTGACTATCCTGGTCACCATCAATATCCTAGGACACCCAAACCATGTCACAATATTCTCAAATATGAACTTCGCTGCTCTCACAACGGTACAATCTACAACTGGTGCAGCCTCTACCCACCTGGTCATATAGTCAGTTGCAGTAATGATGTATCGCACACCATTCCTCTTCCCCATGGATTAATTAGACCCACAAAATCCATGTCCCATTTATCAAAAGGTTGTAGAGTTACCTACGGTAAAGCAACATCTCATCCCACCATGATGGTTTACCGATGCGCTAGAAAATGTCACAACTCTATGCATAGTCTGCGACACCATTATGCAACGTAGACCACCATAGCCCGACGTGCAACACCTTGTGCATAGTATCCCTTCCTCCATAGTGACCTCCCATCATTCCCACATGTGCTTCTTCTAGAATAGGTCCCTTCTCATGCGGTAGGATACACCGACGCAAGACTTCAATTGGTCCAAGCTTATATAACTACCCAGTAATCAGCTGGAAATTTGAAGCCTTTACTACCAACTTCTTCTTCTAACTTGTTGATAGGTTCTCAAGAGCAACACCAGTGGCCAAGAACTGAATGATTGGGGCATAATGATCATCTGCAATGTTGACACGGAACAGTTGCACATCTGGAAATCCGTCTTCAATATTGGTAGGTTCTTCTCCGATATCAATGCGAGATAGGTGGTCAGGACCAGCATTCAACCATCCCATCTTCACAACTATTTCAAAGTTAAATTCCTGAAAAAGTAGCAACCACCGACAGATCTTCCCACCCAACACAGGATTATTTACCAAATATTGCAAGGTGGAATGATCAGTGAACATATTGAAGTGACCACCTAACAAATAGTGCTTTAACTTTTGCAAGGAATAAACCATCACCAAGCCTTCTCTTCCAATTGTTGTGTAATTTCGTTCAACAAATGACAACTTCCTAATGGCAGATGCATTCGGGTGATCTAGGTATCCCTCACCTGGTTGCTTAAGAACAATCCCCAACATAGCAGAAGAGGCGTCGACATCTACATGGAGCTCCTTTTTCCAATCAAGTAATACCAGTATGGGTTTGGAGGCCATCTTGGCCTTCAGCTTGTCAAAACTTCCTTGAGATTCCTGACTCCACTCAAATGCAGCATCCTTTTTTAATAGCTTCTCCATAGGGGCAGTAATCGCAGCATATCCTTTTCTGAATTTACGATAGTACCCCGTATGCCCCAACATTGCCTGAAGCATATTTACATTATTTGATGGTGGAAAACTAAGAATGAGCGCGATCTTCACTGGATCAACCAATAGACCTTCCTTACATACTATGTGTCTGAGCAGCATTCCAAACAACACACATAAAATGCACTTCTTAGAATTTAATGCAATTTGATGTTGTCGACACCTTTCTAGCATCAATCGCAAGTTGTCGAGATGGTCCCTAATTATCCCATAGACTTCCCAATCATCCATATATACTTCTAGGGACTTTTGAATGAATTCTTTAAACACAATGACAACTACCCAGGAAAATATTGTTGGTGCATTCTTCAGGCCAAAGTACATGACTGTATATTGAAAACAACCCCATTCAGTGACAAACGTTGTCTTATGGCGATCCTCCTTTGCAATTTGGATCTGGTGGTACCCCAAAAATCCATATGTGAAGGAATACATCTCCTAACCGCCTACTCCTTCAAGGACCTCATCTTTAAATAGAGTCAGGAACAATTCATGCATGCAGGCATCATTCAACATTCTTAGGTCGACGCAAATGCGGACTTCACTAGTTGTTTTATCCTGAACCACCATGGGGCTTATCCACTGTGATTCTTTGATAGGATCAATGATCCCTGCATCCATCATCTAGTCAATATAATCCTTCACATAGTCCTTGTAGCGTGGGTTCATTCGATATGGCCTATTTCGCATATATTTTCCATCTGGTTTCAATGAGATTTTCATCTCCCCTAGGTCCCCTAATATCCCCTTCAATTCTGAGAACTGCGTCAGAAAAAGATCCTAGAATTCATGTAGCAGGTCTGTGATTTTGGCCATTCTTTCCTCGTCCCAATAATCCCCAATATTGGAAAATTTTGGGTTCTCTTCTGACTCAATGTTGACTTTCCTGATATTTAGTAGATTTATCGAATCCGTCGGTATGTCTGGTGCTGCAACATCATGACTTCATTATGACTCTGGAATATTAACATTCTGCAACTCGTCATCATCTTTAGATTCCCCAGATAGATTGTAACAGGTCATCGTGGATTGCATCGCACAGTGCACATGTGAATCAACTGGGTATGCGACAAGGACAACCTTCAGCATTATGTCGTAGATGATTTACAATGCATTATGTACCGCTGGTTTGGAATCCTAGAAACTGAATGTCTATGTAAAGAAAACAGAAAAATACTCCCAAGTGGTTATCGTTCTGTGCATTTCTACTGCTACATATGAGGATCTCGGCATATCTTCCAGAGTATGAAAAAAAGAATGGACCCACTTATCTTTAGTTCGTGATGCCCATAAGGCCTAACATTCCATCAAGTGACTGGCGGGGCCATTTCGTCAATCGTATCTCCCAGCATGATAGACCTCTGAATCACCGAAGAGCACTATCATCAATCTCTGACACCATCCCCAATCATGGATCGTCTGTTGTGCATCTCCCACCATCGGGATGAGGTAGCCTTTAGTGCCACATCTAGGGCCAACACCCTTTGTGGTTCAAACACTTTCTCTTCAAACTCTCGAAGGAATTGTAATATCTATGGAAGCCCTTCATAAATTGGCAACTCGGTAGTCTCATCTGCTACGTGATGGAGAGACTGTGTGATTGACCCACATTTCCTGAATGACACCTCATGCAACCTATTTTGCCAATTTTCCAAATCATCATCAGAATCAGAGGATGCAGAACTATCGTCGTGCCATCCAAGTTCACCATCGACAGTAGAGTGGATATAGTCTTCAGAGATATTATAGGCGTGATCCCAACTTCTACTGGCTTCATCCCACATAGGTTCAATATATCGGCGTCCTTCCTAAGGGTATATGGGAACAATGACCCTGACATCCTAGTTCTCAAATGTCATAACCCATTTTTTGAAATTGATAACCGCCATGCTATCATTAGCCCACCTAGTTCCTAGCAGTGTGGGATAGGAACCTCCATCTTCAACCACTTCTATCACGTCAAAATCAGCATACATTTTCATACCTTCAACATTGACAACCAGGTTTGAGATGCGACCAATGGGCTGAACCTTTGCCTCATTTACTAGTTGCAGTTGTACTGATGACCATCCCAATGTCAGCTTCCCCATCAGCTACCAAGTTTGCTTAGTCAGAATGTTTACATCTGATCTGAGATCCAGAATAATGAAGTCAACCTCATAATCTCTTATCTGTATATTCATCCTCATCTCCTTGCCTCTCATCCCCTTTTGCAAGGATTTCACCATGGAATCCTTCAATGTCTTATCCCGATGATACTACAACTTCTCAATATCGACAAGAGATTGTGGATTCCTTGCCAATGACAGACAAATCTCAAAGAACTGCTGCAATGTACCATGCTGCCACGATGGTCCTGCCTCTATAGATGGATCAAAAGCAGACGACATGTCTATAATAGGTAACTTACCTGGATTTCTCTCAATTGCATGCTTGGCCTCGAAGAAGGTGTCTTTCTCCATTACAATATCAAATTATACCTTTTTCTTTCCAGTGAACTGAACTTCTTGACATGGTCCATCTTCTCCAGTCATCGCACCAGCACGAGTGACAATCCCAACGTTGACATCCATCATTCGTGGTTCAACTTGAATTGTTGCAACTGTTGATCCTTGATTCAGTTTCTAGGCTAGATTCAATGGTGGGGTCTAATTCAATGGTGGGTTAATTAGATAATTCTGAGTCTGTGGAGGGATCTAATTCTGCATTGTCAGTTGGTTTTGCACTTGGAACATTGGCTGGTTCTGATTTTGCGCATTCTGTAACTAAGGAATGTTTCCAGCCTGCCATCTTGCAATCAGCTGAGGGAAATTTTCAACATTATGTTTTTTGGCTACACAGTATGTACACTGCGCATGAGGACACTCCCTCTGGTATTTCTTGAATACACCATAGGTATAACACTAGATTGATTCTAGACCTCATCCTCCTCCTTGACCGAAGCCTCCTCCTTATCCCCTGAATCCTCCATGAAATCCTCCTTAGACTCCTCCTTGCTAAAACTGAGGCTCAACAAACTATTGTTGTGGGGGGTTTGGTTGCTACTGGACATAGTGCATGGCTTGCACATATTGTGGTTGAGGCTAAATAGGCAGTACTTGATTATACTATGGTCATGGTGCAAATTGTGGTTGCACTACAAACTGTGGCTGCGATGCAAACTGTGGCTGCGATGTAAATTAGTGTTGTGGTTGAGATGGGATAAAATACATGTAGGGTAGTGGTGTATACTGCACCTATGCTGCTGGCTGCGCCATCTATGGCTGCACTTGCATTACCCAAGGGTCCTCACCTTTCACAAAGTATGAATCATATGTCCTTTCCTAGAGCAAGTCATAAGCGCGACAGTTTTTATCGTCGTGTTCTACTGACCAACAAAAGGTATAGTACAGACTCTCTACCTTGGTAACCATCTTTTTCATGTAGTCGTAGTTCTCTTGTCGATGCCCATAGACCTGACATATGTGGCACCATGGTGCACCAAGGAAACTCAATGGGTTCGGGGATCTTGAAAGCAAATAATTTTAGAATGTTGGACATGTATCCTTGGTGTGTCCACCTACATGACATCGGGTGCAGCAAATGTCATCATGATCTTCCTTAGACTTATTTATCTCTTGCAATTGGAGCATTGATTGGCCAACTTTGCTTGAATCTATTTCATCCTGACCACGGTTTCTCTTATCGGCGATGCTTCTAATTTCATCATGATTTCCAAAGCCTCGTTCTATGTCACAATATTTTGCTGCATTAGCGGTTGTTGATATGTGGGACAAAAACAGCAATGAACCACTCCTTTTGTTGAACATCGCTCATTCAGAAGTTCACTCGATCCATCAACATCTTAAACCATTGATAAAAGTCCCAAATTGTTTCATTCAGGAACAGCTGATTTCTTTCAACTCGCTAATGTACTGAGCCTCAAAATTCAGCTTCTTGAATTATTCAAATAACCCCTCATGGATCTCATCCAATGTTTTCAATGTACCTCCCTAAGGAACTAGCATGAATCTCATGTACCAATCCAGCGCACGACCCCTGAGGGTGGTTTCCAACTGGCTTTTATGGACATTGCCATCCACAGTCTATTGGGTGGTCCAATTCTCCTCGCATAAGAACCAGTATTTCTCTGGGTCATCGGTTCCATTTCCATGAAATATTGGTAGCTTCATTTTGTCGCCCACCATTCTAGGCCTTCTTCCTTTAGCTAGTACCTACTGCTAGATAGTTGTTGACACATCGGGCAAGTTGATGTAGAATGCATGTTTCTTCCTAGAGGTGGAGTAGTGCGCAGAGGTGTGGACATGTTACTGCTGGGGTTCGAGCCTTCCATTATTCTGGGAGTAGCTTGGGATTGGTCATCCTCATTGTCACTAAAATTTTTCTTTGTCTCATGTGGTTTTTCTTCGTGGTATCGCACTTCAATCGCAGCAAGACCTTCTCCTATCCTCTGCCTCTTCTCTCAAAACCTTACACCTCCTCTTGTACAACCACTTGTTTCCTCAGAGACCTTCACAATAACACTAGAACTCATGCCCATCTACCCCTTACCTTTTCATGCATCTCCTCCCTTTCGTCGTGGTGTCCACATCCTCCTCACACCAGAGTTCTACTACTCTTGGTCCATCTTTAGAATACCTTTTTCCTATACAAGTTGTTTAATAGATAGCTACAAAGACAGCAAAAACCTACCTCATGGTCCATTGAAGAACTCCCTGTCTACTTCACTAAATGACTTATTAGTATCAACTACAAACTCGGTAAATATCCCTCCAGGATACTGTCCAACCACACCTCAACAGACATCGATGCCTTATTGTCTATTTCTTGTAATTCCTTATTGTCTATTTATTGTAGGTTTTACCTTGCCTATCAACATCCACAGAGCAGGAGAAGTCTCACCCAAGATGTTCAAGGGAGAGTTGTGGGAACCAAGTTTCTAGTAGGAAGAAGGGAATATATGACATCTGAGGCTTCGACAGCATAACTATCAAATTACTCCAAGTTACTCGACAAAACAAAATAGGTATCATGATTCATCTTCACAACTACAGATCTAACATATCACATCATTCATTTATCGGAGTAGTGTCATTCATAAACAACTTTAATAAGCTTCATCATCATTCATCAGAATTGTGATAGAATTTGGATAGATCATATCATCAGTTCATTGTAGCAACATCAGTAAATCATAAACATATTCAATAGACTTCTCATTGACATTGCAGCAGAGAAAAGAAGAAAACAGAAAACAGTAATTAGGCAACAATCCTCATGTCATATTAATTCTGTGCAAAAAATCCAAAACAAATAATTCTTGTCCATAGAAGGAGACTGATTACATCCCAATATCTGGTATTTGACACAGACAGATTGCATATTGTTCAAAACAAAAGACTCATCAAACCCATATATAGATTGCGACAGATTGATCACTCCCAGACATTGACTTGGACTCGTATCCCATTGATCATGATCTTTCTATCTCTCTTCATGTGTTGTGTGTTGTGTGTTGTTAAAATTACAAAGTGATATCTATATATAGGCTTGTGCCTTACATTAAAGGCCCACTTCTAACTAACTTCTAACCACTAATGACCTATGTCCAATAAACGTGGTCAATTAATACATTAGATATTCAAAAACGGTTATCCTTCTGCCCATCGTGCTGATCTGGCATTGTGTGGTGTCGTGTAAGGTTGCGCAACTACCGTGACGCTGTGCAAATCACTTATCCAAACCCCTACCAACATATGGCTGTTGTGACATACCTTCCAACTGTGCTACTGAATCCCCTACTTTCACATCTTCTTCTCCTTCTTGCATCATCCTTCTATCTATCCATCCTTCCTTTTTTTTCATTACAGAGTTCCTCAAGCATCGCATGGTTCTGGGCCCATTTGATAGGTCTTCAACCTGCTACCATTCACTAGCTTAGGAAGCATCACTCCATCTAACTACTGCAGTTGAATTGCACCTCCTTAAGTAATGGAATTAACAAGATATGGACCTAACCAGTACATCTGTAACTTACGTGGATGCTTCATGAACTTGTTGTCGTATAGAAACACCAAATATCCTTGCTAAAACTTTTTGTTCTTAATATGGGGATCATTCCAAGCCATCTGTCAATCCTTCTCAGTGCGCTGGTGAAAACTCGCAAAAAAGTGGTGTTTCTCAAGCTGAACTAGATGGTCCAGTCATTCTTCCAGTGCTACTTCATCATCCATGCTTGTCGCTTTTGCAATCCACAGACTTGGAACAATGTACTCCATAGGCATGACTGCCTCTTTCCCGTACACCAATTTGAATGGTATCTTCCCTATCAATCTCTTGCAAATGGTGCGATATTCCCACAAGACTACTGGAATCTTCAAATCCCAGTCATCATGGTTTGTGTTACATAATTTTGTAAGTGCATGCTCCAATACTTTGTTGAATTCCTCCACTATCCCATTCACCTGTGGATGATATGGGGTATTCTTCTTATGTTGTATTTGAAGCTCCTCTATCAATGCATTGATTGTGCGATTGATGAGGTGACTATTGTAGTCACTCATCAATATCCTTGGGAACCCAAAATGATTCATAATTTTTCAAACAGGAACCTTGTTGTTGTCGCAGCAGTCCAATCCATGACCGGTGCGGCCTCTGCCCATCTTGTCAAATAATCTGTCGCTGTAATGATATATCATGCACTAGTTCTCTTCCTAGGTGGGTTGATTGGTCCCATGATTTCCACCGTGCCCATTTATCAAACAGTTGCAATGTCTCCTGAGGTACCAGCAACATCTCATCCATCATCGATGATTTTCTAGTTCGTTGACATACATCGCAGGTCTGTGCATAATCCACCACATCAGTATGAAGGGTGGGCCACCAAATCCTTGCACGAAGCAACTTCCTCATAGCATCTCACCCTCCATAATGTCCACTAGCAACTCTTGCCCTTGCTTATGTGATAGGACACATCGGCACAAAATCTCATCTAGTCCTAGTTTATATAGTTGTCCAGTGATCAACTAAAAATGTAAGGCCTTAACAACCAACTACTTCTTTTGAATTGTAGTCATGTCCTTTGGTGTAGTTCCTGTCGCCAAAAACGGAATGATTTGATCATAATAACCATCAACATGTCAATTATGAACAAATACGCATCTGGAAATTCATCTTCAATGTTTGTTGGTTCTTCACCTATCTCAATTTGGGATAAATGATCAGGGCTAGCATTTAAGCGACCGACTTCACAATTATCTCAAAATCAAACTCCTGAAATAGAGGTAGCCAACGACATATATTCCCCCCCAACACATGCTTATTGACTACGTATTTCAAAGTAGAATGGTCTATAAACATCTTGAAATGACTACCCAATAGGTAATGCTTAAACTTCACTAGCGCATATACCATCGCCAGACCTTCCATATCTGTGGTCGTATAGTTTTTCTCTATAGATGACAGCTTCCAACTAGCGAAAGAAATTGGTTGATCAAGATCTCCTTCTCATGGTCGCGTGAGCACCACTTTCAGCGCAACGGATGATGCACCCACATGAACTTGGAACTCCTTGTTCTAATCAAGAAATACTAGTATTGGTGTGGAAGCCATCTTGGCTTTCAGTGTATCAAAAATGTCTTGACACTCTTGACTCCATAAAAATACAACATCCTTCTTCAACAACTTTTCCATAGGAGCTATGATCGCAGCATAACCTTGTATGAACTTGTGATAATACCCTATGTGCCCAAACATCACTCTAACTATATTTACATTCATAGGCGGTGGAAAACTCAAAATCAGTGCAATCTTCGCAGGGTCAACCAACATTCCTTGCTTGCAAATGATGCGGCCTAACATCATTCCAAATGGTGCGCAAAAAATACACTTCTTTGAGTTCAGCGTGATATGATGTTGTTGACATATTTCTAGCATCAGTTTCAAGCTTGCTAGATGGTCCTTGATCAATCCATAAATAACCCATAAATCCATATAAAATTGCAGAAACATTTGAATAAAATCTTTGAATGCAGTGACAAAAACCCAGGAAAAGATCGCAGGTGCATTCTTCAACCCAAATGGCATCACAGTGTACTAGAAACAACCCCATTCAGTAACGAATGTTGTCTTGTGGTGATCTTCTTTTGCAATCTTGATCTAGTGATAGCTAGAAAATCCATCCATGAAAGAATATATATCTTGGCTGCCTACTCCTTCTAGAAATTCATCAGTGAATGGTGTCGAAAATGGATCATGCATACACGCATCATTCAATTTTTTGAGTTCGACGCAAATCCGAACCTCATCCATCTTCTTATATTGGACCACCATAGGACTAATCCATTTTGACTCCTCGACTTGCTCAATTATTTCGGCATCCAGCATCCTATCAAGCTCAGCTTTGACCCTCGCTTTGTATCATAGATTCAGGAGATACGGCCTCTACCTTATTGGTTTTGCATCTGGCTTTGATGCAATAATCATCTCTCCTAAATCTCCCAGTATCCCCTTCATCTCAAAAACCTTCTTAGGGGAAAAATATTTGAATTCACGCAACAAGTCTTTGATCTTTGCCATCGTTTCTTCATCCCAATAGTCCTCGACATTTGCAAACTTTGGGTTCTCCTCCATCCCAATGTTTACCTTTCTAGTATTTAATGGTTGATTCATTGGATCGGTCTGTACATCATGTGGTGCAACATCTCGACTCCCTTCTATTTCCAGAATATTGATATTCCGCAAGTTATCATCATCATTTGGCCCTCTTGACACATTATAACATTCCATCATCAATCACATCTGACAATGCGCATGCGGATCCACTAGATATGCGACCGCCACTACCTTTAGAGAAACATTGCAGATGAGATGAAGCGCATTATGAACATCTGGATTGGCATCCATGAAACTGAAGGTGTGAGTAAATAAAACCATCAATTCCTCCCATGTAGTCATCTCTCTATGCAACTCAGCTGATACATACCAATATCGCGACATTTCATCCAACATGTGGATAAATGCATGGACCCACTCATCCTTAGGTCGCAATGCCCACAAAGTCTGACACTTAATCAAATGATCCCCAGGACTATTCCATCCATCGTACCTCCCATCATGGCACACTTTTGCATCTCCAAAGTGAACCATCATCAATATTTGACACTGCAACCATCTAGTGATTGAGTTCTTATGGGTCTCCCACCAACGTGCTGGGGTATCCTTCAATGTTTCTTCTGAAGCCAGCAATCGTTGTGGTTTTGACACCTTATATTTGAATTCAACAAGAAACTGAGATAACTTAGGTAGTCCTTCTTAAAATGGTAACTCAATGGTCTTAGTTGCGATGCGACACAGTGACTGTGTAATCAAACCGCACTTTCTTAGTGACACCTCATGCAAGTGGTTCAGCGACTTCTCTAAAGAATCATCAGAATCAAAAGACGCAGAGCTAGTGCTGCGCCAACTAAGTTTCCCATCGATAGTCAGATGGATGTAATATTCTGAAATATTATAGGCATGATCCCATCACCTCACAACTTTGTCTTTCATTGGATCAGTATATCTTCTCCCTTCATTTGGATCCATCGGAGCAATGACTTTGATGTCTTCATTCTCAAATGTCATAACGCACTTCTTAAAATTGATCACCGCCATACTATTGTTGGCCCATTCAATCCCCATCAATGCGATATAGGAGCCTCCACCATCAACAACTTCAATCACATCAAAATCGGGATAGGTCTTCATGCCTTCAACTTCCATAGCAAGGTGTGGAACGCGCCCAATCGGTGTTACTCTGGCCTAGTTAGCTAGTCGCAGCTACACAAGAGACTGCCTCAGTGTTGGGATCCCCATATTTTTTGAGGTTTGTCTTGTCAGAATATTAACATCTAAAACTAGATCCAGAATGACTGAACTTACCTCATAGTCCCCAATATGAACATTCATGTGCATCTCTTTCCCTGTTGTTTTCTTATGCGAAGAGTTCACTATGGAATCCTTCCACCCCTCAGCCGATTGATGCAATATATTCTCAATATCGACAAGAGAATTGCGATCTCTTGCCAGCGACAAGAAACTTTCAAATAATTTATGCAAGGTACCACGCTGTTGCGATGCTCCTTCCTCCAAAGTTGAATCAAAATCAATGGGAATTTGATAAATATGTAACTTACGAGGATTCCTTTCGATCATGTCACATGCTTCAAAAAAAGTCCCTTTCTCAGCATCAATGTCGAACTACACCTTCTTCCTCCCAGCCAGCTGAATTTGTGGATATGTCATACATATTGGTTGATAATAAAGTATGGCAAACATTGCTTTTATACATTCTATTGAAAGTACTATCGTAGTAACCATTTGTTGTTTTCTTTAGTTTATTAAGAGCTGATAAGTAAGTGTCATAGTCTTACTTAGCCTCCCAGGATGATGCATCAAAAGCCATCTTCCCTTGGTGTAGGTTAAACAGTTCAACCTTGACTCTAAAAACGAGCTTAGACTACAATACTTCAAGCTCACAAACAAAAAAGGGCCACCAAGGTTTTAAAACACAACTTGCACCTAGTCCACACTATACTAAAAAGCTAAACTATGTGCTTTAAACTCTAAGGTAAGGACTTATTCCATCGAAATTGGTTTTTAAGGTTATGTGACAGTTGACTTAGGCATTAATCATTCGATGGTGACAACTGCATATGAAGGATGCGTCATAACTCTATCCTTATGCAATCCATGTGACTGTATTAAAAACACTCCTCCATGGAAGAAGGACAAAAAGTGAATCCGTAGGTTTTTAATGACCCTCAAAAGATGCAACCGTCATTTTGATGGTGTCTTGTTTGGTTTTTATGATGTTCCTCCAAACACTCTCAGCTTCTTGCTCCTTTTCTCTGCAACACTCTTAAAAGAGAATAGATATGGAGGGGTAAATAACTCGACCCTCATCTCCTTCAGAAATTGGCCATGGTTGTTTTGCTTGTGGTGGCAATTGATGGATGGAAAACTAGTAAAGGTTGGGTGACTCTGTCTGGTTATAAAAATGCCAAAGAGGTAAAGTCTCCATTGTTAAACCCATGCTTTGTAATTTAAACTTTTGAGGGATAGTTTTAAGCTTAGTTTTCTTTTATTTTCACCTCTGCAAATTGTGCATGTAGGAAGCAACAAAGAGGTCATCTGCGATGAGATATTCACTGGGTATTTAACTGAGGAGACACTTTAACTGGTAAGACTTGTAGTTTTAACTTATCGTGGATATGTGGAGAAACTGGGTTTCTTGGCATGTGTTAATACCTTCGTAGTTTGGGTATCATCTTTTTTTTTCCTGTTCATTGTTATGAAAGTGATAAGAATGACTTTGGTATACCTGGAATCAATTCTCTGTGGAGTCTTAAATGACTATGCCACTTCTTAAAGGTATAATGTATATATCTTTTAGTTTTCTTACCTACTCTGATAATGATCTTTTCTCTTAACCCTATAAGAACCCTTGAGTATTTTGATATTGTAACTTTGTTTACGAAGTAACTGTGTATATTTTCAGAATGTAAAAGAATCCTTTCCCATGGATCCTTGCGACTATGCCACGTTCATTTGAGAGGTATAGTGTTAAAAGTTATTCTATTTCAATTATGTCAATGGTATTTATACTGTACATACTTTCAGGTAGTGTGGCCCTATGACGGCTTCAAGTTTTAGTTTAATTTACAATGCTCAATACTGTGGCCATGAGCCTTACTCTGAAGATTTTGTTATTGGGCTTTAGAAATCCATCCTTGCTACTTTAATCATAGTTTTTGTTATTAGTTTGATAATGTAATGGATACATTGTTGTAAAGACCCGTCAGGGCTATCTATGAGCAATACCAAGGTTGTATTATGGTTTTCTTATAGTGATTGTTTAAATGCTTATTTCGTTGTTTCTTTCACTATTTATGTTTGTTCTAACACGATAAGGTCGTGTAGCCTTACTGTCGATTCTTGTTTTGGCCGAAGAAGCCATTTTCATAAATTCATTACTATTTTGATATTATAATGGGTATATGGTGGAACAATTCTCATGAGGGTTTGGTGTAAACCCAAAGCTTTGTTTGTTGCATTTTAATTCGTTTATCAAGTCCTCCATTTCATTTACAAAATGAAATGCTAATATTACGGTGAAGTCGTAATTTAATAAAGGAGTTTGTTGTTTTTAAAAGCATATATGGTTATCTTATTGTTCATAGTTTTTTGTAGTTAACCTACTTACCGAAGGGATTCGGCTGTGGAGTCTTTGCCTTTCCATGTAAGCTTTGAGATAGGGGTCGTAAGGCCTCTGTCAAAAGACTTCGACTGCTAAATAAACTCTATAGGCTTTTAGGTAATGTTGTAAATAAGTTTTTAGATATTAGTTAATTTGTTACACAGTCGTTATGCTTCTATTCACATTTAGTAGGGTTTTGGGAAAAGTTAAAAAGAAAAGGATTTAGTTGTGAGACCCCCATTGATGTTATTTCAATTTGTAAAATATATATGAGGGAAAATGATGGCTACTTGTTAATAGTATGACTGTGTAGAGAAAAATATCCTAGGGTTTTGTTGTTTTTCTTAAAGACCGTGAAGCTTTTACTTTGAGTATTTAACTTGTTTATATAATTTTAATAGGCCATGAGACTGTAGGTAAACTTCCATTACTATTGAAAATAATTTAAACTTTGTTTAGTTAACCAAAGTGTTTCAAAATTAATTAATCCTTAAGGTTGTTGGTAACTTCCTTCTGTAAGCAAAATACTATGGAAATAACACCATCCTAACCTGAACCCTATAACCAGTGCTACGACCTATCGATAATCTCGACTTGGTGTTATTAAACAATTTAATCATTAAGAAACTGGGCTTAAGATGCCCTTAAGTGAAATAGCTTTGTTAATATTGTTTAATTTAGAACCGTGGTTATTCTAGATTAATTCTAGAGTTTGTTTTAAAGAGACAGGACACTTATCTAGGAAATTTTAATGTAAACAAAAGTATTAAAGAGGAAACCTGGATCTGAACATTAGATAAGT
Organism: Pseudotsuga menziesii; assembly: GCA_001517045.1. Classification (NCBI taxonomy): domain Eukaryota; kingdom Viridiplantae; phylum Streptophyta; class Pinopsida; order Pinales; family Pinaceae; genus Pseudotsuga; species Pseudotsuga menziesii. The sequence goes on along the minus strand of LPNX011135203.1, from coordinate 102,442 downwards.
TTCAAGTTATGTTTAATTTTGTATAATATTATTTTAGGTTTTAACCTTCAATTGTTTACAGTGTTGTAGACATGGTTCTGTTCTTAAGTGGATATATACAAATTTATTTCCATCACTCCATTAATTATAAACTTCTCATATCAGTCGAGAAGGTTGGTCGATAAATGGACACAAGCATCTCTTGTTATGTTTCTCCAAATAGATTTGACTCGATTGATCAAAAAATATATGTTATGGACCTTGAATCCTATTGTAGGAAACTTTACAGGATCAGGAGGATTCTCTTAGGCTTAAGAGTCATGCCATACAGATGCAACAAGGTGACCGCAATTCAAAATATTTCCATCATTTCATCAATCATATAATACATGTCAACTCGATTTGGGATATATAAGATGAGAGAAAGAACATGGTTATAGGTCTCCATGAGATTTGTAACATCCCTCAATTTCATAAATAAATAAAAATATTATCTACTGCATGTAACGTTAGAAATTCCTAGAAAATACTTATAGAGATGTTATACTTCATAGATTTATATTGTAAGGATAAGGGATTTAGTAAACTACAAGGTTTATATAATTATGTTTAGCATTCATCATTAATATGTTTTCTTACGACCATTGGTCGATACTATGTCATACATATTGGTTGATAATAAATTGTGGCAAACATTTCTTTTATACATCGTATTGAAAGTACTATCGTAGTAATCGTTTGTTGTTTTCTTTAGTTTATTAAGAGTTGATAACTAAGTACCATAGTCTTACTTAGCCTCCCAGGCTAACGCATGAAAAGTCGACTTCCCTTGGTGCAGGTTAAAGAGTTCAACCTTGACTTTGAAAAGGAGCTTAGACTACAAGACTTCAAGCTCATAAACAAAAAAGGGCCACCAAGGTTTTAAAACACAACTTGTACCTAGTCCACACTATATTACAAAGCCAAACTATATGCTTTAACAAGGTGAGGACTTATGCCATCGAAATTGGTTTTGAAGGTTATGCGATGGTTGAATTAGGCATTAATTATTCGATGGTGAAAACCGCATATGAAGGACAAGTCAACTCAATCATTGTGCAATCCATGTGACTGTATTAAAAACACTCATTCATGGCAGAAGGACAAAAAGTGAAACCCTAAGTTTTTATTGACCCTCGAAAGTTGCAACCGTCATTTTGATGGTGTCTTGTTTGGTTTTTATGATGTTCCTTCAAGCACTCTCGGCTTCTTGTTGCTTGGCTCTGCAACACTCTTAAAAGAAGATAGATATTGACAGGCTAAAGAACTTGACCTTCATCTCCTTCAAAACTTGACCATGTTTTTTTTCTTGCGGTGGCAGTTCACAGATGGAAAACTAGTAAAGATTTGGTGACTATGTTTGGTTCTAAAAATGCCAAAGAGGTAAATTCTCCATTGTTAAACCCATGATTTGTACTTTAAACTTTTGAGGGACAAGTTTAAGCTTAGTTTTCTTTTGTTTTAACCTCTACAAATTGTACATGCAGGAAGCAACAAAGTGGTCCTCTACACTGAGATATTAACTAGGTATTTAACTAAGGAGATGCTTTAACCAGTAAGACTCATAGTCTTACCTTATCATGGCTCTATGAAGAAACGAGGCTTCTTGGCATGTGTTAAAACCTCCGTAGTTTGGGGCTTATCTTTTTTTTCCTGTTCGTTGTTATGAGAGTGATAAGAATGACTTTGGTACACCTAGACTCAATTCTCTATAGAGTCTTAAATGACTATGCCACTTGTGAAAGTTATAATGTATATATCTTTCAGTTTTGGCACCTATTCTGATAATGATCTTTTCTCTTGACCCTATAAGAACCTGTGAGGGTTTCGATACTATAACTTTGTTTACGAAGTGACTGTGTATATTTTCATAATATAAAACAATCCTTGCCTGTGGAGTCTTGGAAACTATTCCATGTTCCTTTGATAGCTATAGTGTTAAAAGCTCTTCTATTTTGATTATGTCAATGGCATTTATAATGTACAGACTTTCAGCTAGTCTGACCCTATGAGGACTTCAAGTTTTAGTTTAATTCACAATGCACAATATTTGGTCATGATCCTTACTCTGAATATTTTTTATTGGGATTTAGAAAGCCATCTGTGTTACTCTAGTCACAGTTTTTGTTATTAGTTTGATAATGTAATGTATACATTATTTTAAAGACCCGTCAAGCCTTTCTGTGAGCAATACCAAGGTTGTATTATGGTTTTCTTATAGTGTATGTTTAAATTCTTATTTCATTGTTTCTTTCACTATTTATGTTTGTTGTAACACGATAAGGCTATGTAGCCTTACTGTCGATTCTTGTTTTGGGCTAAGAAGCGAGTGTCGTAAATTCATTACTGGTTTGATATTATAATGGGTGTATTGTAGAACAATGCTAGTTAGGGTTTGGTGTAAGCCCAAAGCTTTGTTTGTTGCGTTTTAATTCATTTATCAAGTCCTCCATTTCATTTACAAAATGAAATGCTAATATTACGATGAATTTGTAATGTAATAAAGGAGTTCGATGTTTTTAAAAGAATATATGGTTATTTTACTATCCATATTTATTTGTAGTTAACCTATTTACCGAAGGGATTCAGTCGTGGAGTATTTTCCTTTCCATGTAAGATTAGAGATAAGAGTCGTAAGGCCTCTATCAAAAGAATTCGAATGCTAAATAAACTCTATGGGGTTTTAGGTAATGTTTTAAATAAGGTTTTAGATATTAGTTAATTTGTTACACAGTCGTTATATTTCTATTGACAATTAGCAAGGTTTTGGGAAAACTTAAAAGGAAAAGGATTTGGTTGTGAGAACTCTATTGATGTTATTTCAGTTTATAAAAAACATATGAGGGCCATGATGGTCAGTTCTTGATAGCATGAGTGTGTATATAAAAGGATCCTAAGGTTTCGTCATTTTGCTTAAAGACTGTGCAGCTTTTACTTTGAGTATTTAACTTGTTTATATAATTTTAATAGGCAATGTGACTGTACATAAACTTCCATTATGATTGAAAAGAATTTAAACTATGTTTATTTAACCATAGTATTTTGAAATTAATTAATCCCTAAGGTTGTCTGTAACTTCCTTTTGCAAGAAAAATACTACAGAAACAACACCATCCTGACTTGAAGCATGTAACCAGTGCTACAAACTGTCGATAATCTCACCTTTGTGTTGTTAAACAATTTAATCATTAAGAAACTGGGATTAAGATGCCCTTAAGTGAACTGTTTCATTTAGAACCTTGGTTATTCTAGATGAATTCTAGAGTTTGTTTTAAAGAGACAGGACACTTATCCTGGAAATATTATTGTAAACAAAAGTATTAAGGAGGAAACTTGGATCTGAACATTAGATAAGTTCTAGGTTATGTTTAATTATGTATAATCTTATTTTAGGTTTTAACCCTAAAGTTTACAGTGTTGTAGACAGGGTTCTATTCTTAAGTATATATATATATCTTATAAATGAAATATCTATGTTGTAGTAGGTCTCTGTGTTTTGTTTACTATGGGACCTTTACAAGTCCTTACTGTGTTACAAAATTTACTTGATTTAAGCTTAGTCTACAAAATTATAACCTTATTACTAACATTTTAATAGTTTTTAATACATGTAGACAATATAAAACCAATACAAAAAGAACATTCTTTATATTATGAAATACTTTTACGGAGAATACTAAACCAATAGATCTATCCATTAAATTTAAAACTAATAAGCATAGTGTTCCTAACAATAATCAAATAAAGAGATTATAATATATTCAATCATCCTAATTATATTTCCTACGCATATTCCAAATGAAAGTATAGATTCAGAAATTAAATAGCAATTGAACCTAGATAGAATACAGAAAGGGACAAACACCCACGGGAGACTGTTCCACCCAAGCTTCTCCTGAAGCATCCAAAGTTACTTGATTAGAACCCCCGAGCGTGTTCATTGAACCACTAGGATGAATATATCTACCACACAACAGACTTCTACAACAAAGCACTCAATAGCAGGTCCTTAACGCAGCAAATCAATTTAGTTATCCCCTCATCAAATTCCTTGTTTGCCTGACCTTTCAGTTTGCACTAGTCACAAGGTTCATTCTCTCAAAAATCAGAATGAGTGGTGAGCCTCCTGCTCAATTTGATGGTTTATATAAGATTTCCTAGGTATTTGGGTAATTTTTGAAATTAAATGAGCCACCAGCTCAGTTCCCCCTCTTAGGGAACATGACCACTTTTTTAGGGATTATGCTCCTGCAACAACTAGAAAGTGAAATGCAATTGCTGCCACTTGTCAACCAGCCTTCTACAACTACTCCTTCATCCTATTGGATCAATGAACACTCATTTAAAATTCTCCCCTAGATAGGTGTCTCTTTTTATAAATTATTAAAATAAATAATTCTTCAATTACAGTCATCCTTGACCCACTTGGTCATAAAATTTACAATAAATTTAACATAATGTTTTTACTGACATAAATAATAAATATTTATTTTTCTATTCTGGGTACATTACAAACTCTCCCCCTTAAGCTCAACATTGTCCTCAATGTTGCTTAAGTTACTCGGATTCCTCTTGGAACAGAGCTAGATATGCAACTCGCATATCACTCTCTAATTCTCAAGTCGCTTCATATGGACTGAAGTGTTTCCATTGCACCTTTACCTGTCTAATAGTGCGATTCCGGAGAAAAATTTTCCTCATGTCCAAAATACAATCTAGTTCCACCAAAAAATCTCCTTTTGGTTCTACCTGAATCACATGAGTAGCATCATGTATATACTTTTTCAAAACAGAAACATGAAAGACTTTATGTATTCTAAGATTAGGTGGCAAGGCTAACTAATATGCCACTGGCCCCACTTTGTCCAGTATTTCAAATGGTCAGCAATACTTGGGTGCTAATTTAGCACAGCGCCCTAGTTTAAAGGAGCTCTTTCTAGGTTGCACCTTAACAAACATATTCTCACCTACTTGAAATTCCTTCAGAGTTCTTTTAAGGTCGGCATGACTCTTTTTCCTGTCCTCAGCAGTTTTCAAGTTGCATTGTTTAACAAGTAAGGTCCTAACATCAAACGATCAACTAGATTACTCCAGGTAATAGGAATGTTACATTTTATACCATATAATATTTCAAAAGGAATAAGCTTTGTTGAATATTTATAATGTTTATTATAAGCAAATTCAACTAAGTGCAAATAGTCTTCCCACTTCTTCGGATAGTCTCGAGCATACATTCGTAATATGTATTCTAGTACTTGATTAACTCTTTCTATCTGTCCATCTGTTTGCGGATGATAAGAAGTACTAAAATTCAATTTAGTATATAGACCTTTGAATAAAGATTTCCAAAACTTACCAGTAAATTTAGGATATTGGTCAGAAATTATTACCTTTGAAATTCCATGCAAGCGGAAGATTTCTTTCATGAAGATGTCAGCAATGTTAACATCCTTATATGTTGTTTTAATAGGTATAAAGTGTGATGCTTTATGTAGTTTATCCACAACTACCATTATTGAATCATTTTGTTTATGCTTCTTAGGTAAGCCAGTTACAAAATCAAGAATGGTGACTTCCCATTTCCAATTTGGGATTGGTAATGGTTGTAAGAGACCTGCTGAGTATTGATGTTCAGCTTTAACTTGCTGACATTCGATGCACCTAGCTAAAAATTCAGCAATTTCATTTTTCATATTAGGCCAAAAAATTCTTTTCTTCCCATGGTTATCATCTTTTGATACCCTAGATGCCCAGAATAAGGACTTTTGTGTACTTCATTCAAACTCAATATTTTAACTTCTGGTATATCTGGTACATAAAGTCTATTTTTATACAATACTAGACCTTTTTCATTAAAACTGTAATCTATAATTATATTTTCAAATACATTATCAGCTACATTTTCTTGTAAATTCTGGTATTCTAGGTCGAACCTTATTCCTTTTTCCAATTTATCTTCTAACTCACTTTTATAACTGCTAATGGTAGCTACAAAACTTGTTAGTGCATTTTTTATTAAGGAATCAACCACTTTATTTTCTTTCCCTTTAATGTGTCTGATTTCATAATCATACTTGATAAGGAAAGCTAGCCATCTAGCTTGCCTTGTGTTTAGATTTTGCTAATCAAATTGATATTTCAGGCTTATGTCATTAGACATTAGAAAAAATCTTTTACCTATCAAGTGATGGTGCCACATTTTTAAAGCATGGATTGTGGCAGCCAACTCTAAGTCATAATTTGCGTAATTATTTTTGTGATTTTTTAACTTTCTTGATTCGTACGCAATTGCATGACCTTCTTATGTCAGTACTCCACCCAAACCTTCATTCCATGCATCAGTGCATGTGACGAAATCTTTGTCTAGATTTACTATATTTAGAATGGGTGCAGTGGTTAATAGTCCTTTAAGTTTATTAAAATTGTTTTCGTATTTCTGATCCCAAACAAATTTCTTACATTTTTTCTATAATGAGGTTATAGGATTTGCAATTTTTGAAAATCCTTCAATAAATTTTTTGTAATAACTTGTTATTCCCATAAAGGATTGTACATCAGTTATATTCTTAGGAACATGCCAATCAATTATAGCTTTTATTTTATCCAGGTCCACCGATATCCCTTCTTCAGATATTACGTTCCCTATATATTGTATCTTATCTTTATAAAATTCACATTTGTTGAACATAGCATATAGTTGATGTTCTCTTAACACTTGTAGTATTATCTGTAGATGTTCATCATGTTCTTCTTTTGTCTTAGAATAAATTAATATGTCATTTATAAATACGACTACGAATTTTTCTAAGTATTTACTTACGACACTGTTCATTAAGCACATGAAGGTTGCTGGAGTATTAGTTAGCCCGAAAATCATAACCACAAACTCATAGTGCCTGTATCTTGTCATGAAGGCAGTTTTAAAGATGTCTTCATCTTTAATTATGACTTGGTGATACCCAGATCTTAAGTTGATCTTTGAAAATATCGTCGCTCAACGTATCTAATCAAATAGATCATCAATGCGAGGCAGAGGATACCTATTCTTAATTGTCATTTTATTACATTGACGGTAGTCTATACATAGACGTAACGTACTGTATTTCTTTTTAACAAAAAGGATTGGTGCTCCCCAAGGACACTTGGTCTTACATAATGTTTGTTTATTAATTCTTGTAATTGTAATTTTAATTCATTCATCTCCAAGATGTTCATTTGATAGGGAACTTTTGAATTAGGTACCGCTCTGGGTACTAGTTCGATTGTGAAATCCAGATCTCTTTTGGGAGGTAATCATGGAATTTCTTCCGGGAATACATCCACAAAATCTTGCAGGATCGGAATATCCTCAAATCCTGGTTTATCTTCTTTACCAATTTGTTCATTATTTATTATTTGTACAACATTGACTTTACAACCTTTTCTTACAGCCTTTTTCATCTGTAAGACTGAAATTTGTCTAACATCTATTTTTCTAGATATTCCTATGACAATAATTCTTTCTCCTTCATTATTTAAACAAGTAAAAGTTTTATAAAAATAGTTTAAAATCACTTGGTGTTTTTTCCATCCAATCCATTCCTATTAGCACATCATAAGATCCTAATGGTAACACATTTAAATTGACCTAAGTTTCAAACTAACTCATAAACAAATTACAATTTTCAACATAATTGACCACCTTTCTTTTAGTTCCGGTAGCTAACTAGACCTACCAGGATTTCTAAAACCTTTTTAAAGATAAACTGCATTTTTCCACTATGCTAGGAGATATATAACTTAAACTAGCACCTTGATCAATCAAAATGGAAGCAGACTGATTTTTTATCATACCTTGCACTTCCACCATGGAAGTTTGATGATCCACCTGTCGGTTCTCCAGAGCTGTATTTATTTTTGGCATTTCATTCACCACATCTCCAACTGTTTCCTCTTCCTGAATAGTGTGTGCATTTCTGAATTTTCCTTTCTTATTTAGACTGTACTTGGAATAATGTCGTCCTTGACATTCCCAACATTTGACAGGTTCCCTTTGTTCATTATTCTTAATGAAAATTTTAGGCATATCCCTGCCTTTTGGTGCTGTAGTATTTTGTGGTGCTTTATTCTTAAAATAAGTTCTCTGATATTTACTCTTGGAGAAATTCTGAGTTTTACTCCCAAAACTCTTATTTTATTTGAACCCTCTTCTTTTCTATTCAAAATGACTTGTCCTTTAAGTCTTCCAGTTAGGTAACCTTTATCTTTTCTTACTTTGTTCATAACATAAATAAGATTTCCTCATAGCTTCCTCTAGAGTTTTCAGATTATCAAACTCAATCATATCTTTGAAGCTAGTAGGCAGACAACTTAAAAATTGTTGTATTTTAGGCTTTTCATCTATTATGTAAGGTACATACCTTAACAAACTTAGAAATTTTCCGCTTAACTTCTTCATGGACATTGAACCCAATTTTAATTCATAGAATTCCTTAGCTCTTTCCTTGTAGTATTGTTCAGATAAAAACTTCCTTTTAAAATACTTCTTAAAAACTCTCCACGTTAAGTACTACTCTTTAAGATTTTTTGACCATTTTGATATCTTGCCACCAGATGTCTGTTTTTCCAGCTAAATTGTAAATAACCATCAGGGATTTTAGTCTGTCAAAATAGTTGTAAGTATTAAAATATTTCTTCATTCCTGGCAGCCAAGCTTATGCTTCTTCACCTTTCTCTACTTCCCCGTTAAAAATGGGAGGCTTTATCTTTTGAATTCCCCAAAAATTTCTTCATAGGGTTTATACTTCCTTCTCCTAGGTTTATGGTCACTTTCACTATTGTCACTTATGTATTTATACCTTCCCCTATGTGACCTTGCATTAACCTCTGAAGATGATTCACTATCAGAATATTTTGATTTCTTTCTTTTATGTTTGTAAAACGTTGTTTTAGAATTAATTTCATAACCATTTCATTTATCTTTTCCTCTATTATGCATATTGTCTAGTAGCATTTGATTTATTTCTAGAATTCTTTCATTGTCTATTTTTACAGTTTGCAATTCCTCTTTTAACTCCTTAATTGTTTGGAATAACTCTGGTTTATTTAGGTCTACATAAAAGTTGTCAGGATTGTTGTGTTGAGAACCATTTTCAGCAGATGCTTCAACACCTTCCATTTTCCTACAAAACAAATTTTATATTTCTATACAAATATAAATGCAAATAAATTAGTATATTGGTTTTCTTACTTATGTGTGAGTGAGCCAATCAGGTCTAGTGTTTGTAAACTCACTCTGATACCACATGTAACATCCCTCAATTTCATAAATAAATAAATAAATTATTCATTGCATGTAACATTAGAAGTTCCTAGAAAATATTTATAGAGATGTTATACTTAGACTTATGTTGTAAGGACAAGGGATTTAGTAACCTGCAAGATTTATATAACTATGTTTAGTGTTCATCATTAGTATGTTTTCTTATTACCACGGGTCGATACTATGTCATACATATTGGTTCATAATAAATTGTGGCAAACATTGCTTTTATACATTCTATTGAAAGTACTATCGCAGTAACCATTGTTGTTTTCTGTAGTTTATTAAGAACTAATAAGTAAGTATAGTAGTGTTACTTATCCTCCCAGGGTAATGCATGAAAAGTCATCTTCCCTTGGTGTAGGCTAAAGAGTTCAACCTTGACTTTGAAAATCAACTTAGACTACAAGGCTTCAACCTCACAAACAAAAAAGGGCAAAAAAGGGCCACCAAGGTTTTAAAACACAACTTGTACCTAGTCCACACTATACTGCAAAGCTAAAATATATGCTTTAAACTCCAAGGTGAGGAATTATGCCATCGAAACTAGTTTTTGAAGTCTATGCGATGGTTGACTTAAGCATTAATCATTCGATGGTGACAGCTGCATACGAAGGATGAGTCATAACTCGATCCTTGTGCAATCCATGTGACTGTATTAAAAACACTCCTCTATGTCAGAAGGCCAAAAAATAAAGCCCTAGGTTTTTAATTACCCTCGAAAGTTGCAACCGTTGTTTTGATGGTGTCTTGTTTGGTTTTTATGATGTTCCTACAAACACTCTCGACTTCTGTCTACTTGGCTCTGCAACACTCTTAAAAGAGAACAGATATGGAGAGGATAAAGAACTCGACCTTCATCTCCTTTAGAACTTGACCATGGTTGTTTGCTTGTGGTGGCAGTTCATAGATGGAAAAATAGTAAAGATTGGGTAACTCTGTAGGGTTCTAAAAATTCCAAAGAGGTAAAGTCTCCATTGTTAAACCCTTTCTTTGTACTTTAAACTTTTTAGGGACGGTTTTGAGCTTATTTTTATTTTGTTTTAACCTCTGCAAATTGTGCATGAAGAAAGCAACAAAGAGGTCCTCTGCGATGAGATCTTCACTGGGTATTTAACTGAGGAGACACTTTAACTAGTAGGACTCATATTTTTACCTTATCGTGAATCTATGGAGAAACTGGGTTTCTTGGCATGTGTTAAAACCTCTATAGTTTGGGTCTTATCTTTGTTTTCCTTTTTGTTGTTATGAAAGTGATAAGAATGACTTTGGTATACCTCGACTCGATTCTCTGTGGAGTCTTAAATGACTATGCCACTTTTGAAAGTTATAATGTATATATCTTTTACTTTTGTTACCGATTCTGAGAATGATCTTTTCTCTTAACCCTGTAAGAACCCATGAGGGTTTCAATACTGTAACTTTGTTTACGAAGTTATTGTGTATATTTTCAGAATGTAAAAGAATCCTTGCCCATGGAGTCTTGTGACTATGCCACATTCCTTTGAGAGCTATAGTGTTAAAAATTTATTCTATTTTGATTCTGTCAACGGTGTTTATAATGTATAGACTTTCGGCTAGTCTGACCCCATGAGGGCTTTGAGTTTTAGTTTAATTTACAATGCTCAATACTCTAGTCGTGAGCTTTACTTTGAAGATTTTGTTATTGGGCTTTAGAAATCCATCTTTGCTACTCTAATCCCAGTTTTAGTTATTAGTTAGATAATGTAATGGATACATTGTTGTAAAGACCTGTCAGGGCTATCTGTGAGCAATACCAAGGTTGTATTATGGTTTTCTTATAGTGACTGTTTAAATGCTTATTTCCTTGTTTCTTTCACTATTTATGTTTATTCTAACACGATAAGGCCATGTAGCCTTACTGTCAATTCTTGTTTTGGCCTAAGAAGCCACTATCGTAAATTCATTACTGGTTTGATATTATAATGGGTGTATTGTGGAACAATTCTCATGAGGGTTTGGTGTAAACCAAAAGCTTTTTTTGTTGCATTTTAATTCATTTATCAAGTCCTCCATTTCATTTACAAAATTATATGCTAATCTTACTATGAAGTCGTAATGTAATAAAGGAGTTTGTTGTTTTTAAAAGCATATATGGTTATTTTATTGTTCATAGTTATTTGTAGTTAACCTATTTACCAAAGGGATTTAGCCATGGAGTCTTTTCCTTTCCATGTAAGCTATGAGATAAGGGTTGTAAGGCCTCTGTCAAAATACTTTGACTGCTAAATAAAATCTACGGGGTTTTAGGTAATGTTGTAAATAGGGATTTAGATATTAGTTAATTTGTTGCACAATCATTATCCTTCTATTCATAGTTAGCATGGTTTGGGGAAAACTTAAAAGGAAAAGGATTTAGTTGTGAGACCCCCATTGATGTTATTTCAATTTATAAAATACATATGAGGGACATGATGGCAAGTTGTTAATAATATGACTGTGTAGATAAACGATCCTAGGGTTTCATCATTTTGCTTAAAGACTATGAATCTTCTACTTTGAGTATTTAACTTGTTTATATAATTTTAATAGGCCATGAGACTATAGGTAAACTTCCATTACTATTGAAAATAATTTAAAATCTGTTTAGTTAACCATACTATTTCGAAATTAATTAATCCCTAAGGTTTTCTGTAACTTTCTTCTACAAGCAAAATACTGCAGAAACCACACCAGCCTGACCTGAAGCCTGTACCCAGTTCTACGTGTTATTGATAATCTTGACTTGGTGTTATTAAACGATTTAATCATTAGGAAACTAGGCTAAATATTCCCTTAAGTGAACTAGCTTTGTTAATATTGTTTAATTTAGAACCCTGGTTATTCTAGATTAATTCTAGAGATTGTTTTAAAGAGACATGACACTTATCTTGGAAAGATTATTGTAAACAAAATTATTAAGGAGGAAACTTGGATCTAAACATTATATAAGTTCCAGGTTATGTTTAATTATGTATAATCTTATTTTAGGTTTTAACCCTAAATAGTTTACAATGCTGTAGACAGGGTTCTGTTCTTAAGTAGATATATACAAAGTTCTTTCCATCACTCCATTAATCATAAACTTCTCATGTCAGTCGAGAAGGTTGGTCGATAAATGGACACAAACATATCTTGTTCTTCTTCTCCAGATAGATTTGACTTGATTGATCAGAAAATATATGTTATGGAGATCGAATCCTACTATAGGTAACTTTACAGGATGAGGAGGCTTCTCTCAGGCTTAAGAGTCGTAACATATGGATGCAACAAGGTAACTGCAATTCAAAATATTTCCATCATTTCGTCAATCACATAATCCACGTCAACTCGATTTGGGATATAGAAGATGAGATCAAGAACATGGTTACAGGTCTCCATGAGATTTGTAACATCCCTAAATTTTATAAATAAATAAATAAATTATTTACTACATGTAACATTAGAAGTTCCTAGAAAATATTTATAGAGATGTTATACTTCTTAGACTTCTTTCGTAAGGACGGGGGATTTAGTAAATTGCAAGATTTATATAATTATGTTCAGTGTTCATCATTAGTATGTTTTCTCATGACCATTTGTCGATACTATGTCATACATATTGGTTGATAATAAATTGTGGCAAACATTTCTTATATACATCCTATTGAAAGTACTATTGTAGTAACTATTTGTTGTTTTCATTAGTTTATTAAGTGTTTATAACTAAGTACTGTAGTGTTACCTAGCCTCCCAAGATAACGCATGAAAATTCTCCTTCCCTTGGTGCAGGTTAAAGAGTTCAACCTTGACTTTGAAAAGGAACTTAGACTACAAGACTTTAAGATCACAAACAAAAAAGGGCCACCAACGTTTTAAAACATAACGTGTACCTAGTCCACACTATACTACAAAGATAAACTATATTCTTTAAACTCCAAGGTGAGGACTTATGCCATCGAAATTGGTTTTGAAGGTTATGCGATGGTTGACTTAGGCATTAATTATTTGATGGTGACAATTGCATATGAAGGACGAGTCATAACTTGATCCTTGTGCAATCCATGTGACTATATTAAAAACACTCCTTCATGGAAGAAGGACAAAAAGAAAACACCTAGGTTTTTATTGACCCTCGAAAGTTGCAACCATCATTTTGATGGTGTCTTGTTTGGTTTTTATGATGTTCCTGCAAATACTCTCGTCTTCTTGCTACTTAGCTCTGTAACACTTTTAAAAGAGAACAAATATGGAGGGGCTAAAGATCTCGGCACTCATCTCCTTCAGAACTTGACCATGGTTTTTTTTGTTGCGGTGGCAGTTCACGGATGGAAAATTAGTAAAGAATGGGTGACTCTATTTGGTTCTAAAACTTCCAAAGAGGTAAAGTCTTTGTTGTTAAACCCATGCTTTGTACTTTAAACTTTCAAGGGACAATTTTAATCTTATTTTTCTTTTGTTTTAACCTATGCAAATTGTGCATGCAGGAAGCAACAACGAGGTCCTCTGCGATGACATTTTCACTGGGCATTTAACTAAGGAGACACTTTAACCGGTAACACTTGTAGTCTTACCTTATCGTGGCTATGTGGAGAAACTGGGTTTCTTGGTGTGTGTTAAAACCTCTATGGTTTGGGTCTTCTCTTTGTTTTCATGTTTGTTGTTATGAAAGTGATAAAAATGACTTTGGTATACCTGGACTCAATTCTCTGTGGAGTCTTAAATGACTATACCACTTGTGAAAGTTATAATGTATATATCTTTCAGTTTTATTACCTATTCTGATAATGATGTTTTCTCTTAACCCTATAAAAACTCGTGACGGTATCAATACTATAACTTTGTTTCCGAAGTGACTGTGTATATTTTCAGAATATAAACTTAATCCTTGCATGTGGAGTCTTGCGACTATGCCACGTTCCTTTAGAGGTATAGTGTTAAAATTTCTTCTATTTCACTTTTGTCAATGGTATCTATAATGTACATACTTTTAGCTAGTCTGACCCTCCAAGGGCTTCGATTTTTAGTTTAATTTACAATGTGAAATACTGTGGCCATGATCCTTGTTACTCTAATCACATTTTTTGTTATTAGTTTGATAATGTAATGGATATATTGTTGTAAAGACCCATCATGGCTATCTGTGAGCAATACCAAGGTTATATTATGGTTTTCTTATAGTGACTATTTAAATGCTTAGTTTGTTATTTCTTTCACTATATATGTTTGTTGCAACACGATAAGGCTGTGTAGCCTTACTGTCGATTCTTATTTTGTCCTAATAAACCATTGTCATAAATTCATTACTGGTTTGATATTATAATGGGTGTATTGTGGAACAATGCTCGTGAGGGTTTGGTGTAAACCCAAAGATTTGTTTTCTGCGTTTTAATTCGTTTATCAACACCTCCATTTCATTTACAAAATGAAATGCCAATCTTATGGTAAAGTCGTAATGTAATAAAGTGTAAATTTGAGCACATAGATCTGTAGACAAATAGACAACTCACAAAGTAGATCTCATAATTTACTCAGCAATTGAAGAATGAAACAGTGCAAAAATAGCTTGCAGCTGTGAATGCTTTCATTAATCAAAAGTAATCAGATAATAATTACAATGATGTAAAATGGCTTTAATAGCCACATGAAATTTGAATCAACATGAGGAAATTCAAATTGATAAACTCTACTTGACTGTAGGTAACTAAGACCTTGTCTAAATCACTATCGGAGGACTCAATAGTTAACTCACCTTGTCTAAACCATAACTGGAGTTCATCGGAGCTCTAAAACACAACTCAAGTGTTACATTCAGTGTTGACTAAGGTTAACTGACTATGGTAGGTAATAAATGCACCCCACATGAGTGCAGTCAAGTAAACCTAGCGCTAACTGAATGTAGAGGACTATAACTAAATGTAACTGACTCCTAACTTAGCTTGACTAGTCATTAACTGAAGTGAACTGACCTTGGTTTGTTTCGGCACTCCCAGTGGCTTCCTAAATTGTAGGGATTGGTCTAGGAGGCTCCTAAACTGATGCAATCAAGTGCAATCAATGGCAGTGAGCCTCAATTAGTGTTCCCCACACTTTAGTAACTGAAATGTGTGCCCCAATTAGGCGAAGTGGACCCAATGGTGTTAATGACTATAAATAGACTGGATGGACTCCCGATTTAGACATGACTCCCAATTTATACATATGACCAAATTTGGACAAGGGAGGATTAATAATCCTAACACCCCCCCTGAATGCTAACTTTGACAAACTATGGGCCCTGGTAACTAAGACCATAGGTCACCCATTACATCAAGTAAAATAAAGTAACTGCTTAATACAAGGAGCTGGGGCAAAAACCACATGGGAAAAAATCCCTCCCTCTAGCTAAGCAGGTAGAATCAGGTCTCAAGTTTGAAAAACTTGAAAATATGTTGCTGCAATCTTCATCTCTGTGAGGTAGTGAAGTAGCATGCATGGTGTGCTGTGCACAGGTATTCTGGGGCCTCGCATGTAGACTTCTCCTTCTTCTCCAAAAATGATGATGGAAGGAAGGAGGAATGTAACCTTTGTCTCTTGCTGAATGAAGAGGTGTGTGATCATATCCATTCTTCTGAATGTAGTAAGACTGAGCCCTTTCCATATAGCATGTTACAGGGAGTCTATTGCATCTCCCTGAAGGAGGTAAGATAGCATGACATAGCGCAAGAGTCTTTCCTTTCTGAGTGTCAGGTGAGTTTCCAGTCATCTTCCTAGCTTCCAGTTTGGAAGTAGGGACTGAATCTAGATCTGAGTCACCCTAAATCTCAAGGTCATAAACTGATGTAGATGGATCTGCAATACTAGTAGAAGCTATAAAAGAAGTAGATGCAATGATTTTACCTTCCCTTGCAGGTGGCTGCTGAGAGTGCACTTGTTCTGAAGGAGGCATGAAATGTGAGAACTCATATGCTTTTGAAGCATGATTTGCAGTACCCTTTGCTATGATGCTCCCAGTAGAGATATATATGATCTCCACTAAGTCAAGACCAAAGATCACTCACTTTGGAGATCTAGTATGGGTCATCTGATAGACAGATAACAGGTTTGAATCTAGGGAGGGAACAAATAGCACATCTTTGAACCATCCATGTTCAAGTTGGATAGAGCCCTTCCCCTTTGTTTTGACTTTACTTTTATTGCCCATCTGAATACTAGGACCATCAAAGGACTGAAAAGAAGAGAATGATTCTATGGATGAAACCATATGGTTGGAAGCTCCAGAATCAATGAGGAAGACAAGTGTTGATGTGCAACAAGCCTTCAGTGCATGTCCTTTCATTTGGTATTCTTCATCTTCTTCTTCTTTAGAGTCATTCTTCCTTGTGCTAGCAGGTCCATAAATGTTGTGCTTTTTCAAAAGAAGAGCCATTTCATCAAGTTGTCTTCTCATACAGGAGATTTTTGAATGGAAGCCCCTTCCAAAGTAAGAGCAGAGGACCTTTCCTTTTCCATTCTTCTTGCTTCTCTCTGAACCTAAAGGTTCTTTTGACTGCTCTTTCTTCACAAGGGATTCATCTCTTTGCTTCCCTTTGTCATTCGCTACCTTATCTCCTCTTGCAACTAGAGCTAGATCTTTGGGAGATCGAATGATCCCCATTTGGATCAATTTATCATTCTTAGAAATAAGAGATTGGATGAAAGTATTAAGAGTGGGCATTTTCCAATTTGGAGTAGTGAGACTTACTGTTTGGAAGGTGGATACAAATACTGAGTAGTCTGCATTGAGCTTTGTGAGAATAGCAAGGATGAGTTGATCTTCATCCTTCTCCACTTTGCATTGCTTTAACAAATATATCAGGTTCTTGAACTTTGTGAAGAATTCATTCATAGATTCAAAATTGGATGGATTGAGCGTAATCAGATCATTTTCTAGCTGATGGATCCTTATCTCATCATGCTTATCAAATAGGGAGGCAAGATTGTCCCAAAACTCCTTGTGAGTCTTCAATTCTAGGATGTGGAACCAAATATCTTTAGAGACTGAGGAGAGCAAGTGTCCATGGGCTTCATCAAGCCTGTTCATGTACTTACCTTTGTCTTTATATAAATCTAGCTATTCCTCTACTTCTTCTATGAGTCTGAAGAGCCATTTGGTGCGGAGCATTACCACCATGTCTACCTTCCACTGGTGATCTTTGAATGGAGTGAGAGGCTCTATTGGATGAGCCATTTTGAATGTAGGAGGAATAACTAAGCTGTTGTAGCAAATGCAGTGAGAAGAAGGGCTGCTTGTAGCGAATGCTGTAAGAAAAGTTGATAACCTGTCACACAATCAAACATACAAAGTAAGGTCAACAGTCTGCACTTTTGGAATTTCCTTCACACCCAGCATAGTTGATCAAGCAAGCTTGATCAACAATTTCTTATCTTAGGATATTAAGTGGTAAATTCTCTGCTTCTGGTGCAGTACTGGAAAGAGCAATTGCCAAAAAAAATGATCCAGCTGGATATCTGAGGAGGAGAGGAGTCTTGTCCACCGAGGCTCTGATACCATGTAAATTTGAGTACATAGATCTATAGACAAATACACAACTCACAAAGTAGATCTCACAATTTACTCAGCAATTGAAGAATGAAACAGTGTAAAAATGGCTTGCAGCTGTGAATGCTTTCATTAATCAAAAGTAATCAGATAATAATTACAATGAAGTAAAATGGCTTTAATAGCCACATGAAATTTGAATCCACACAAGGAAATTCGAATTGATAGACTCTACTTGACTGTAGGTAACTAAGACCTTGTCTAAATCACTATCGGAGGACTTAGTAGTTAACTGACCTTGTCTAAACCATAATCGACGTTCATCGGAGCTCTAAAACACAACTCAAGTGTTACATTCAGTGTTGACTAAGGTTAACTGACTGTGGTAGGTAATAAATGCACCCCACATGAGTGCAATCAAGTAAACCTAGTGCTAACTGAATGTAGAGGACTAGAACTGAATGTAGCTGACTCCTAACTTAGCTTGACTAGTCATTAACTGAAGTGAACTAACCTTGGTTGGTTTCGGTACTCCCATTGGCTTCCTAAATTTTAGGGATTGGTCTAGGAGGATCCTAAACTGATGCAATCAAGTGCAATCAGTGGAAGTGAGCCTCAATAAGTGTTCCCCACACTTTAGTAACTGAAACATGTGCCCCAATTAGGCCAAGTGGACCCAATGGTGTTAATGACTATAAATAGACTGGATGGACTCTTGATTTAGACATGACTCCCAATTTAGACATATGACCAAATTTGGACAAGGGAGGATTAATAATCCTAACATAAAGGAGTTTGATGTTTTTAAAAGCATATATGGTTATTTTACTGTTCATAGTTATTTGTAGTTAACCTATTTACCAAAGGGATTCGGCTGTGGAGTCTTTTCCTTTCCATGTAAACTTTGCGATAAGGGTCATGAGGCCTCTGTCAAAAGACTTAGAATGTTAAATAAGCTCTGTGGGGTTTTAGTTAATGTTGTAAATAGGGTTTTAGATATTAGTTAATTTGTTACACAGCCGTTATCCTTCAATTGACAGTTAGCATGGTTTTGGGAAAACTTAAAAGGAAAAGGATTTAGTTGTGAGACCCCTATTGATGTTATTTCAGTTTATAAAAGACATATGAGGGCCATGATGGTAAGTTGTTAATAGTATGTGTTTGTATCTATAAAAAGATCCTAGTGTTTCGTCGTTTTGCTTAAATACTATGAAGATTTTACTTTGAGTATTTAACTTGTTTATGTAATTTTAATAGGCCATGAGATTATAGGTAAACTTCCATTACTATTGAAAAGAATTTAAACTCTATTTAGTTAACCATACTGTTTCAAAATTAATTAATCCCTAAGGTTGTCTGTAACTTCCTTTTGCAAGAAAAATACTACAGAAACAACACCGGCCTGGCCTGAAGCATGTAACTAGTGCTACAGACTGTCAATAATCTCACCTTTGTGTTATTAAACAATTTAATCATTAAGAAACTGGGCTTAAGATACCCTTAAGTGAACTAGATTAGTTAATATTGTTTCATTTATAACCCTAGTTATTCTAGATTAATTCTAGAGGTTTGTTTTAAAGAGACAGGACACTTATCCTAAAAACATTATTGTAAACAAAAGTATGAAAGAGGAAACTTGGATCTAAACATTAGCTAAGTTCCAGGTTATGTTTAATTTTGTATAATTTTATTTTAGGTTTTAACCCTAAATAGTTTACAGTGTTGTAGACAGGGTTCTGTTCTTAAGTAGATATATCTACACACACACACACATAAATATATATATATATATATATAGAGAGAGAGAGAGAGAGATCCTTATAAATGAAATATCTATGTTATAGTAGGTCTCTGTGTTTTGTTTACTATGGGACCTTTAAAAGTATTTATTATGTTACAAAATTTACTTGATTTATTATTACTAACATTTTAATAGTTTGTAATACATGTAGACAATTTAAAACTAATACAAAAAGAACGTTTTTTAGATTATGAAATACTTTTACAGAGAATACCAAACCAATAGATCTATCCATTAAATTTAAAACTAATAAACGTAGTGTTCCTAACAACATTCAGATAAATAGATTATAATATATTCAATCATCCTAATTACAGTTCCTAAGCATATTCCAAATGAAATTACAGATTCAGAAATTAAATACCAATTGAACCTGGATAGAATGCATAAAGGGAAAAACACCCATGGGAGTCTGTTCCACCCAACCTTCTCCTGAAGCAGCCAGAGTTACTTGCTTAGGACCCCCAAGCCTGTTCATTGAACCACTAAGACGAAAATATCTGCCACACAATAGACTTCTGCAACAAAGCACTCAGTAGTAGACTTAACTCAACAAATCTATTTAGCTATCCCCTCATCAAATTCCTTGTGTGCCTGAACTTTGTATTTATAGCAGTCACAAGGTTCATTCTCTCAGAAATCAGATTGAGTGGTGAGCCTCCTGCTCAATTTGATGGTTTATATAAGATTTCCTAGGTCTTTGGGTCATTTTTGAAATTAAATGATCCACCAGCATAGTTCCCCCTCTCAGGGAACGTGACCACTTTTTTAGGGATTATGCTCCTGCAACAGCTAGAAAGTGAAATGCAATAGCTTCCACTTGTCAACCATCCTTATACAGTTTCTCCTTCCTCCTAGTGAGTGAGTGAACACTCATTTAACAGTATCCCCTGGATTGGTGTCTGCTTTTATTAATTATTAAAATAAATAATTCTTCAATTACAATCATCCTTGACCCACTTGGGCATAAAATTTACTATAAATTTAACATAATGTTTTTACTGAAATAAATAATAAATATTTATTTTTCAGTTCTGGGTATGTTACAAACACCCCCCCTTAAGCTCAACATCATCCTCGATGTTGCTTAAGTTATTTTGAGTCTTCTTGGAACAGATATGGATATGCCACTCATGTATCTCTATCTAATTATCAGGTCGCTTCATCTCAACTGAGGTGTTTCCATTGCACCTTTACCTGTCCAATGGTGCGATTCTGGAGAAAAATTTCCCTCTTGTCGAGAATAAATCTGGTTCCACTGAAAAATATCCTTCTAGTTCTACCTAAATCGCATTCAAGTCAATCACATTAGTAGCATCATGTATATACTTTTTCAAAATAGAAACATGAAAGACTTTATGTATTCTAAGATTAGGTGGCAAGGCTAACTGATATGCCACTGGCCCCACTTTTGCCAGTATTTTGAACGGTCAGCAATACATGGGTGCTAATTTAGTACAACTCCCTAGTTTAAAGGAGCTATTTCTAGGTTTCACCTTAACAAACACATGCTCACCTACTTGGAATTCCTTCGAAGTTCTTTTAAGGTCGGGGTGACTCTTTTTCCTGTCCTAAGAAGTTTACAAGTTTCCTTGTACCTATTTCACTGTTGGTTCCAATTATTTTAACAATTCAGGTCCTAACATCAAATGTTCAACTAGATTACTCCATGTAATAGGAGTGTTACATTTTCTACCATATATTATTTCAAAAGGACTAAGCCGCTGCCTAAGCTTGATAATGGTTATTATAAGCAAATTCAACTAAGTGAAAATAGTATTCCCACTTCTTGGGATAGTCTCTAACATACATTCATAACATATCTTCTAGTACTTAATTAACTCTTTCTGTCTATCCATTTGTTTGTGGATGATAAGCAGTACTGAAATTCAATTTAGTATCTATCCCTTTGAATAATGATTTCCAAAAATTACCAGTAAATTTAGGATCTCAGTCAAAAATTATTACATTTGGAATTCCATGCAAGCAGAAGATTTCTTTCATGAAGATGTCAGCAATGTTAACATCTTTATAAGTTGTTTTAACAGGTATAAAGTGTGATGCTTTACTTAGTTTATCCACAACTACCATTATTGAATCATTTTGTTTCTGGTTCTTAGGTAAGCTAGTTAGAAAATCAAGACTGATGACTTCCCATTTTCAATTTGGAATTGGTAATGGTTGTAAGAGACATGTTGGGTGTTGATGTTCAGCTTTAACCTATTGACATTCGATGCACTTAGATAAAAATTCAGTAACTTCATTTTTCATATTAGGCCAAAAAAATTATTTTCTCAACATGGTTATCATCTTTTGATACCCCGGATGCCCATAATAAGGAATTTTGTGTACTTGATTCAAAATCAGCAGTTTAACTTCCGGTATATTTGGCACATAAAGTTTGTTTTTATACAGTATCAGACCTTTTTCATTAAAACTGTAATCTGTAATCATATTTTCAGATACATTCTGAGTTACCTTTTCTTTTGAATTCTGGTATTCTGTGTTGATGAATATGTAACTTTGGAATGTATTCACTTGTATTTCTTATGTATTGTACCCCGATGTTTATTCCGAGATGTGTCTGTAATGTAATTGAGTCATGTCATGCCCCGATGTTCTGATCGGGAGGATCTATAATGTAAACAAGTCATGTCAAGTCATTGTGGGTAACCCTCCTATTGTCTAAGGGTTAAAGTCCTCACAATTCCAGGGCACAAGGGTTATTAGACTCACCTAGTGAAGTAGGCCCTAATAGGGTTTCGTCATGTCAAGAATTAGTATAAATAGAGATTTACCCTCTCTATTTAACACACACTCACTCACACTCAGTTGTAGAGCATAGCTAAGGAAGAAGAAGACACTGGGGCAAGGAAGAAAGAGGTTATTGCTGTCGGGAGATCATCTTACTGTTTTGGGTTTTACTTTTGGTGTTGATTCTATCTCTAACGAAATTGTGGGGTTTTCTCTATTTATGGTTTCCCTGAGGAAAAACACTGTGTTCATTGTCTCTTTTTTTTCATTGTTGTACTTGTTATTCTCTGAGATAAAGATCCTAACATAATGCTAGCTTGAATGATAAAAACTAACATGGTATCAGAGATAACCTGAGAAGAAGACATTGTGCAGCTGCGGGAACTAGGGATTCCTACTTTGTGGATCTCTCTCCATAGATTTTTAGCAAAATAATGTTGGAATAACTCTCCTCCCTAGGGCGCATCTTTCTGTCGAAGAAGAATCCAATTCTGAGGTTTTTTAGTTTTGGACCCGACACTGCTGCCGAAAATTAGGGCTTTCCACATAAGTGGAATTTTTTAGTGATCCTAGGCCTGGATTGATCTCCTCCCCAAAATTGAAGTTAGGGATCAAATTCAAAGCATTTGGTTGGACGGAACTCTGAAAAAGAAAAACCCCAATCTGCTCCTGAACCAACACTACACGATTTCAGCTCCAAATCCAGATCCGACATCTTGACCTGGTAAGATCTAAGTCTTTTGTATTTCCATTTGAGATTCTCAGTTAAGATGTCTCATCATACCAAGCTTGATGAAAATCTTGAGGGAGTTGATAACTTCCGAGCTTGGAAGTATAGGATCTCCCTGGTCATGGAAGAAAATGAGTTGGACTCCTATATCAATGAAGAGGTTCCAGTTCCAAAGGGAGATGAGGCTAAGGCCTTACATAAGAAGAAGTTGGTTATGGAAAAGAGGATCATTGCTGATTCAATCAAGGATCACATCATACCACAGGTGTCCTCCCTAAAGACACCTAAGGCTATGTTTTATGCCCTAACCAAATTGTTTCAAGGAAAGAACATAAACCGGAAGATGACTCTGAGAAACCAACTGAAGAATGTAAATATCCAGAATGTTGAGACCATCCAGACTTAATTTGCAAGGGTCTCTCAGATCAAGGAATAGCTAGAAGCAGTAGATGAATAAGTAGAGAATTCAAAGGTTGTGATGACCACCTTGAATGGTCTCCCTAGATCATGGGACTCCTTTATTCAAGGGATATGTGCTAGAAAAAAGTTAGTCAAGTTCAGTAGACTATGGGAAGAATGCTCTCAAGAAGAAGCTCGGACAACAGCTCGAGAAGAAAAGATGGGAAGTGAAGATCAAGCTCTCATAGTACACTCCAAGAAAACCAAAAATAAGTTCTCATCACTCCAGAGATAAGCCTTTCTCTAAAAATAACTCTAGAAAAGACTTGTCTAGAATCAGATGTTATACATGTGATGAAGTAGGACACTTTGCAAACGACTGTCCTAAAAGACAAAATAAGAAAAAGGGAAACAAGAGAAGACATAATGCTCATGCTGCAGAGGATGATGAACCATCCAAGAAGAGAACCAGATATAAAAGTGAAGACTCTTCAAGTGATGAAGAATATGTCTTAATTTCTTCTCTCACGGGAAACATCACACATGGAAGCAATGATTGGCTTATAGACAATGGGGCTTCAAAAAATATGCCAGGATTCAAAGAGTCCTTTGTAAAACTTTCAGAACATGAATCACCTCACAAGGTGAAGCTTGGATATGACTACCAATATCCAATAAAAGGTAGTGGGGAATCCTCCTATAAACTAGACTCTGGAAATTTCATGAATATGCAATATGTATTGTTTGTACCAGGTCTCAACAAGAACCTTCTCTCCATATCTGCATTAGATGCAAAAGGAATGAGGGTTTCATTTATAGATGGTCAGGTCATCATGTGTCCAAAGGGAAAGACTATTAATGATGCAATAGTGATTGGGGAACAAGAAGGACGTCTATACAAATTAAAGGGCCATCCAGAACAAGCTTTGGTCCATGACACTGTAGAGCCAAATGAACTTTGGCATAGAAGGCTTGCACATGTGCCTTATAGAGAACTACCACTGGCAAGCAAAGCTATTGAAGGTATTTGAAAAATTCAAGCAAAAAATGATGGGGTATGCAAAGGATGTGCAAAAGGAAAGAATACAAAGAAGATATTTCCAAAGTGCGAAAGCAAAGCAAAAGGAATCTTGGAAATCATCCACCCCGATGTATGCGGTCTTATGTCATCAAGCTCACTAAGCGGGTATGTATATTATGTTTATTTTATTGATGAATTTTCTAGGAAGACATGGATTTACTTCATGAAGAACAAAGATGAAGTATTCAACAAGTTCAAGGAATTCAAAGCCTTGATCGAAAATCTCACAGAAAAGAAGATCAAGACCGTTCGATTAGATAATGGTGGAGAATTCACTTTAAATGAATTCAAAGAGCTATGTAAAGACTCAGGGATTAAGAGGGAGTTTTCCACTCCTTATAATCCACAACATAATGGGATTGTAGAAAGAAAGAATAGAACTATCATGGAATCCGCAAGAGCAATGCTTCATGATCAAGATCTTCCTATGCATCTTTGGGCAGAAGCTGCCAAAACAGCGGTGTATGTACAGAACCATACTCCACGCAGAGTACTCAAGAACAAGACTCCTAAAGAAGTCTTCTTCAGCAAGAAACTAGAATTCATCCATCTCAGAATATTCGGCTGTCCAATGTACATACACATTCGAAAAAAGGAGAGGACTAAATTAGATCCTTCAGGAAATAAGGGTATATTTGTCGGATACTCTGAAAGCTCGAAGGCTTACAGAATATACTTCCCTGGATTCAAGAATATTGACATCAGCAGGGATATGACATTTGATGAAGATTTAGCTTACAACAAATCCAGAAAGATACTTGTTGACGTTCCTGAAGAATCGAAAGCACCCAAAATTCATGACACAACCATGAATGAAGAAATTCAAGAAGAAGATCGAGAATTCAAAGAACCACAAAGACCTGTAGATCCACCTCCAGAGAAGAATCATCATAAGAGGAAACCTCCTTGGGTATAAGAAGTTATCCAAGGTGCAGAAAGATATGGGGCTTCAGAAGAGAATCACAGAGAAAGAAAGAGGACCAGATCCTGCTCTGGGTATGTAGCATTAGTATGTGATTTCATCAATAAAGAACCTTCCAATTATGAAAAAGTGGCAGAACAAAAAGAATGGAAGGATGCCATGATAGAAGAGTATCAATCAATCATGAAGAATGATGTTTGGGATGTTGTCCCAAGACTAGAAGGGAAGTCAGTTGTAACTTCCAAATGGATCTACAAGATTAAGCATGCTGCAGATTGTAGCATAGAAAATATAAAGCAAGATTTGTTGCTCAGGGTTTCTCCCTGAAAGAAGGAATATATTATTAAGAAACATTTGCACCTATAGCCAAATACACTTCCATCAGATCAGTACTTGCTATGGCTACAGTAATGAAATGGAAGATACACCAAATGGATGTCAAGATTGCTTTCTTGAATGGTGTAGTAGAAGAGGAAGTGTATGTGGATCAGCCACTCGGTTTCGAGACACATGACAGGGAGTCTCATGTATGTAGATTGAAGAAATCCCTGTACAGTTTGAAATAGGCACCCAGGACATGGTACAGTAGAATTGACAGCTTTCTGTCCAGTTTGGGCTTTACCAAGAGTAAAGCAGGTTCCAACCTTTACTACAAGGTTGAAGATGGAAACCCAGTGATTTTCCTACTATATGTAGATGATCTATTTGTGACAGGTATGGATGGGTTGATTGCTGATATGAAGAGAAAGCCTGCTGCTAAGTTCAAAATGAAGGACTTGGGTATGATGCATTATTTTCTAGGCATGGAAGTGTGGCAAAATGTGGATGGAATCTTCCTTGGACAAGGGAAGTATGCAGTAGAGATCCTGAAGAGGTTTGGGATGATGGACCGCTAGGCCATGACCACACCTATGGCATCAAACCTGAAGCTATTGAGTGATGCTTCATCAGAAGCAGTTGATGCTATGATGTATCGTCAGATGATTGGGTCCTTGATGTACCTGACGAACATAAGACCAGATATTTGCTTTGTTGTGAACACCTTGAGCCAGTTCCTGACAAATACGAGACATGTTCACTTGATTGCTGCAAATCATATTCTGAGGTACCTAAGGGGTACAATTGATTATGGGCTCAAGTCCGAGGCAAATCAGAATATTAACCTAGAGGGTTATGTTGATTCATATTGGGCAGGTAGTGCCATCGATAGGAAGAGCACTTCAGGATGTTGTTTCAGTATGGGATCAGGTGTGATCTCTTGGTTTAGCAGGAAGCAATCCTATGTGGCACTGAGTACAGCTAAAGTAGAGTATGTCATAGCTTGTTTAGCTAGTTGTGAGGCAATATGGCTGAGGAAGCTACTGTCTGATTTATTTGATCTCCAGATGGATGCTACTTGTATACATTGTGACAACTAGAGTTGTGTGAAGTTGTCAGAGAATCCAGTGTTCCATGACAAGTTGAAGCATATTGAGATCAAGTATCACTATATAAAGGATATGGTGCAGAGGGGAGTAGTGAAGCTCCAGTATGTTGCGATGGATGATCAGATAACTGATGTGTTGACGAAGCCATTGGCCAGAGTGAAGTTTGAGTACTTCAGGGAGAATCTTGGTGTTCTCCAGATTGAGGTCCCTTCCAAGGGGAAGTGATGAGTCCATAAGACATTTTGATGAGTAGGTCAGATGGAAGGGCTGAGCCATTCTGTCATGGTGAGAGGATTGGTTCCTTCCATGTCAGATATGAGTGCTAAGCCATTCTGATATGACTATAGGATTGGTTCCTACATGATCAGATATAAGGGCTACTGCCATTCTTGGAATGGAGCTTCCTGGTGAGTTACCAGGAATACTTAGTCTAGGACTAAGGGCCTTTCTATGATGATTGTAAGATGCAGTCTTACATGATCAGATGTGAGTGCATGGCCATTCTAATGTGATTGAGAAATGTGTTCCCACTTTATCAGATATAAGGGTTGTTTCCATTCTGTCATGGTGAGAGGATTGCTTCCTTCCATAGCAGATGTGAGTGCTGGCCATTCTGATGTGACTGTAGGATTAGTTCCTACATTATCAGATGTAAGGGCTACTTCCTTTTTGATGATTAGGTCAGATGTGAGTGCTGGCCATTTTGATGAGTAGGTCAAATGTAAGGGCTACTGCCATTCTCTGAATGGAGGCACCTGGTTAGTTACTAGGAACCCTCAGTATATGACTAAGCACCCTTCTGACGAGTCAAGGTCGGAGATGTAAGTGATGTGCCTTTCTAACAAATCAAGGTCAAATGTGAGTGTTGGCCATTCTGACTTAGGGTTAGATATAAGGGCTGCCAAATACCTATGAGGAGGTAGGCATACAACCAGCATGAAAAAGGGTTGGCTCTATAGAACTTTCTATGATAAGAAGAATCATGAGATAGCACATATGATGATGACCCAGTGATGATCCAGATCGAGCTATGATTCAAATCCTGTTATGATGTCTCCAAGATGATCCAAATCCAGCAGTGATGATCCAGATCAAGTGGTGATCCATATCTAGTGATGATGACCCCATGATGATCTAGATTGAGTGATGATCCAGATCCAGTGATGATGATCCAGATCGAGTGATGATCCAAATCCATTGATGATGATCTAGATCGAGTGATGATCCAGATCTAGTGACGATGATCCAGATCAAGTGATGATCCAGATCCAATGATGATGATCCATATCGAGTGATGATCCAAATCCAATGATGACTTGAAGATGAAGAAGACGAGAACTTGACGATGACCCAGATGATATAGAGAAGAACACTTGTGCTAAAAAACTATGTCGAGAGAATACCTTCCTAGTTAAGAGGGAGTGTTGATGAATATGTAACTTCGGAATGTATTCACTTGTATTTCTTTTGTATTGTACCACGATGTTTATTTCGGGATGTGTCTGTAATGTAATTGATTCATTTCATGCCCCGATGTTTCGATCGAGAGGATCTATAATGTAAACAAGTCATGTCAATTCATTGTGGGTAACCCCCCTATTGTCTAAGGGTTAAAGTCCCCATAGTTCCGGGGCACTAGGGTTATTAGACTCACCTAGTGAAGTCGGCCCTAGTAGGGTTTAGTCATGTCGGGAATTAGTATAAATAGAGAGCTAGCCTCTCTATTTAGCACACACTCACTCACACTCAGTTGTAGCGCATAGCTGAGGAAGAAGAAGACACTAGGGCAAGGAAGAAAGAGGTTATTGCTATCGAGAGATCATCTTACTGTTTTGTGTTTTACTTTTGGTGTTGATTCTATCTCTGAGTAAGTTGTGGGGTTTTCTCCATTTATGGTTTTCCCAAGGAAAAGCACTATGTTCATTGTCGCTTGTGTTTGATTGTTGTACTTGTTATTCTCTCAGATAAAGATCCTAACATAATGCTAGCTTGAATGATAAAAACTAACATTCTGGGTTCAGCCTTATTCCTTTTTCCAATTTATCTTCTAACTCAGTTTTATAATTGCTAATGGAAGCTACAAGCTTGTTACTGCATTTCTTCTTAAGGCATCAACCACTTTATTTTCTTCCCCTTTAATGTGTATGATTTCAAAATCATACTCGCTAAGGAAAGCTATCCATCTAGCTTTACTTACGTTTAGATTTTGTTGATCAAACAAATATTTTAGGCTTATGTTATCACACATTAGCAAAAATATTTTACCTATAAGGTGATGGTGACACATTTCTAAAGCATGGATTATGGCAGCCAACTCTAAGTCATAAGTTGCATAATTATTTTCGTGAGTTTTTAACTTTCTTTATCCGCATGCAATTGCATGACCTTCTTTTGTTAATACTCCACCCAAACCTCCATTGCATGCATCAGTGCATACGGCAAAATATTTGTCTGGATCTGTTATTTTTAGAATATGTGCAGTGGTTAATAATCATTTTAGTTTATTAAAACTGTCTTCGCATTTCTAATCCCAAACAAATTTCTTACCTTTTTTCTGTAATGAGGTTATAGGATTTGCAATTTTTTGAAAATCCTTCAATAAATTTTATGTAATATCCTGTTATTCCCATAAAGGATCGTACATCAGTTACATCCTTAGGAACAAGCCAATCAATTATAGCTTTTATTTTATCTGGGTCCATTGATATCCCTTGTTCAAATATTATGTGCCATAGATATTGTATCTTATCTTTATAAAATTTACATTTGCTAAACGTAGCATATAGCTGATGTTCTCTTAACACTTGTAGTGTTATCTCTAGATGTTCATTGTGTTCTTTTTTTGTCTTAGAATAAATGAATATGTCGTCTATAAAGATGACTACAAATTTGTCTCTAAGTATTTACTTAGGACACTATTCATTAAGCACATGAAGTTTGTTGGAGCATTAGTTATCCCAAAAAGCATAACCACAAACTCGTAGCGCCTGTATCTTGTCCTGAAGGCAATTTTAATGTCTTCATCTTTAATTTGAACTTGGTGATACCCAGATATTAAGTCAATCTTTGAAAATATCGTCGCTCCATGTGTCTGATCAAACAGATCATCAATGAGGGGCAGAAGATACCTATTTTTAATTGTCATTTATTACATTGATGGTAGTCTATACATAGACGTAACGTATCGTCTTTCTTTTTAACAAAAAGGACCGGTGCTCCCCAAGGGGATACACTTGGTCTTACATAATATTTGTCTATTAATTCTTGTAATTGTAATTTTAATTCATTCCTCTCTAAGATGTTCATTCAGAGATTTGAATTAGGTACCGCTCTATGTACCAATTCGATTGTAAAATCCAGATCTCTTTTCGAAGGTGATCCTGGAATTTCTTCCAAGAATACATCCACGAAATCTTACAGGATCGAAATATCCTCAAATCCTAGTTTATCTTCTTTACCAATTTGTTCATTATTTATTATGTGTACAACAAATACTTTGCATCCTTTTCTTACATCCTTTTTCATTTGCAAGGTTGAAATTTGTCTAACATACATTTTTCTAGGTATTCTTGTGACAGTAATTATTTCTCCTTCATTATTTAAACAAGTAAAAGTTTTCTGAAAACAGTTTAAAATCACTTGGTGTTTTTTCTAGCCAATCCATTCCTATTAGGACATCATAAGATCCTAATGCTAAAACATTTAACTTGACCTGAGTTTCAAACTAACTCATAAGCAAATTACAATTTTCAACATAATTGACCACGTTTCTTTTAATTTCGGTAGCTAACTAGACCAGCCATGATTTTTCAAACCTTTTTTAAAGATAAACTGCAGTTTTCCACTATTCTAGGAGATATATAGCTTAAACTAGCACCTGGATCAATCAAAATGGAAGTAGACTGATTTTGTATCATACCTTGCACTTCCACCATGGAAGTATGATAATCCTCTTGTCGGTTCTCGAGAGCTGCAATTATTTTGGGCATTTCATTTGACACATCTCCAACTATTTCCTCTTCTTGAATAGTGTGTACGTTGCTTAAGTTTCCTTTCCTGTTCAGACAGTACTTGGAATAATGCGTTCCTTGACATTCCTAGCATTTGACAGGTTCCCTTTGTTCATTATTCTTAATAAAAATGTTAGTCATATCCTTTCCTTTTGGTGCTGTAGTATTTTGTGGTGCTTTATTCTTAAAATAAGTTCTATGATATTTATTCTTGGAGAAATTATGAGTTTTAGTCCCAAAAATCTTATTTGATTTGAACCCTCTTCTCTTCTTTTCAAAATGACTTGTCCTTTTATTCTTCCAATTAGGTAAACTTTCTCTTTTCTTACTCTGTTCATAACATAAATCATCTTTCCTCATAGCTTCCTCTATAGTTTTTGGATTATCAAACTCAATCCTATCTTTGAAGCTAGTAGGCAGATAACTTAAAAACTGTTGCATTTTAGGATTTTCATCTATTATATAAGGTACATATCTTAACAGACTTAGAAACTTGTTGCTTAACTCCTTCATGGACATTGAACCCATTTTTAATTCATAGAATTCCTTAGATTTTTCTTTGTAGTATTTTTCAGATAAATACTTCCTTTTAAAATGCTTCTTAAAAACTCTCCAGGTTAAGTACTTCTCTTTAAGATTTTTGACCCTTTTGATATCTTGCCACCAAATGTCCGCTTTTCCGGTTGAATTGTAAATAGACATCCTAGATTTTATTCTGTCAAAATAGTTATAAATCTATAAATGTTTCTTCATTCCTAACAGCCAAGCTTCTGCTTCTTCACCTTTCTCTACTTCCCCATTAAAAATGGGAGGCTTTATCTTTTTGAATTCCCCAGAAATTTCTTCGTAGGATTTATACTTCCTTCTCCTAGGTTTATGGTCACTGTCACTACTGTCACTTATGTATTTATACCTTCCCCTATGTGACCTTGCATTAACCTCTGAAGAAGATTCACTATCAGAATATTTTGTTTTGTTTTCTTTTATGTTTGTAAGACGTTGTTTCAGAATCAGTTTCATAACCATTTCATTTATCTTTTCCTCTGTTATGCATATTGTCTAGTAGCATTTGACTTATTTCTAGAATTCTTTCATTGTTTATTTTTACAGTTTGTAGTTCCTCTTTTAACTCCTTAACTATTTGGAGTAACTCTAGATTATTCACGTCTACATAAAAGTTGTCAAGATTGTTGTGTTGAGAACAATTTTCAGCAGATGCTTCAGCACCTTCCATTTTCTTGCAAAACTGATTTTATATTTCTATACATAAATAAATGAAAATAAAATTAGTATATTGGTTTTCTTACTTATATGCAAGTGATTCAATCAGGCCTAGTGTTTGGAAACTCGCTCTGATGCCACATGTAACATCCCTCAATTTCATAAATAAATTATTTACTGCATGTAACATTAGAAGTTCCAAGAAAATATTTATAGAGATGTTATTCTTCTTAGACTTATGTGGTAAGGACAATGGATTTAGTAACCTGCAAGATTTATATAACTATGTTTAGTGTTCATGTTAGTATGTTTTCTTATGACCATTGGTCGATACTATGTCATACATGTTGGCTGATAATAAATTGTGGCAAACATTGCTTTTATACATTCTATTGAAACTACAAACGTAGTAACCATTTGTTGTTTTCTTTAGTTTATTAAGAGCTGATAAGTAAGTATCGTAGTCTTAATTAGCCTCCCAGGCTAATGCATGAAAAGTCGCTTTCCCTTGGTGCAAGTTAAAGAGTTCAACCTTGAATTTGAAAAGGAGCTTAGACTACAAGACTTCAACCTCACAAACGAAAAAGGGCCACCAAGGTTTTAAAACAAAACTTGTGCCTAGTCCACACTATACTACAAAGCTAAACTATATGCTTTAAACTCCAACGTGAATACTTATGCCATCAAAATTGGTTTTGAAGGTTATGCGACGGTTGACTTAGGCATTAATCATTCGATGGTGACAACTACATACGAAGGACGAGCCATAACTTGATCCTTTTGCAATCCATGTGACTATATTAAAAACACTCCTCCATAGGAGAAGGACAACAAATGAAGCCCGAGGTTTTTAAGGCCCCTCCAAAGTTGCAACCATTGTTTTGATGGTGTCTTGTTTGGTTTTTATGATGTTCCTACAAACACTCTCGTCTTCTTGCTGCATGGTTCTATAACACTCTTAAAAGAGAACAAATATGGAGGGGATAAAGAACTCATCCATCATCTCCTTCAAAACTTGACCATGGTTGTTTTTCTTGCGGTGGCAGTTCACGAATGGAAAACTAGTAAATATTGGGTGACTCGGTCTGGTTCTAAAAATGCCAAAGAGGTAAAGTCTATGTTGTTAAACCAATGCTTTGTACTTTAAACTTTTGAGGGATAGTTTTAAGCTTAGTCTTCTTTTGTTTTAACCTCTGCAAATTGTGCATGCAGGAAGCAACAAAGAGGTCCTCTGCCATGAGATCTTCAATGGGTATTTAACTGAGGAGACACTTTAACCAGTAAGACTCATAGTTTTACCTTATCGTGGACCTGTGGAGAAACGGGGTTTCTTGGCGTGTGTTAAAACCTCTGTAGTTTGGGTCTTATCTTTGTTTTCATGTTCGTTGTTGTGAAAGTGATAAGAATGAATTTGGTATACCTAGAATCGATTCTCTGTGGAGTCTTAAACGACTATGCCACTTGTGAAAGTTATAATGTATATATCTTCCAGTTTTGTTACCTATTATGATAATGATCTTTTCTCTTAACCCAATAAGAACCCGTGAGGGTTTGGATACTGTAACTTTGTTTACGAAGTGACTGTGTATATTTTCAGAATGTAAAATAATCCTTTCCCGTGGAGTCTTGCGACTATGCCACATTCCTTCGAGAGGTATAGTGTTAAAAGTTCTTATATTTCAATTATGTCAATGGTATTTATAATGTACAGAATTTTAGCTAGTCTGACCCTATGAGGGCTTCAAGTTTTAGTTTAATTTACAATGCTCAATACTCTGGCCATGAGCCTTACTCTGAATATTTTGTTATTGGGCTTTAGAAAGCCATCCTTGCTACTCTAATCCCAGTTTTGGTTATTAGTTTGATAATGTAATGGATACATTGTTGTAAAGACCCGTCAGGGCTGTCTGTGAGTATTACCAAGGTTGTATTATGGTTTTCTTATAAGGATTGTTTAAATGATTATTTCATTGTTTCTTTCATTATTTATGTTTCTTCTAACCTGATAAGGCCGTGTAGCCTTATTGTCGATTCTTTTTTTGGCTTAAGAAGCCACTGTC
Organism: Pseudotsuga menziesii; assembly: GCA_001517045.1. Lineage (NCBI taxonomy): Eukaryota > Viridiplantae > Streptophyta > Pinopsida > Pinales > Pinaceae > Pseudotsuga > Pseudotsuga menziesii. The sequence goes on along the minus strand of LPNX011135203.1, from coordinate 68,218 downwards.
GTAAATTCATAGTTGGTTTGATATTATAATGGGTGTATTGTGGAATAATGCTCGTGAGGGTTTGGTGTAAACCCAAATCTTTGTTTGTTGTGTTTTAATTCGTTTATCAAGTCCTCCATTTCATTTACAAAATGAAATGCTAATCTTACAGTGAAGTCGTAATGTAATAAAGGAGTTTGTTGTTTTTAAAAGCATATATGGTTATTTTACTATTCATAGTTATTTGTAGTTAACCTATTTACTGAAGGGATTCGGCCGTGGAGTCTTTTCCTTTCCATGTAAGCTTTGAGATAAGGGTCGTAACGCCTATGTCAAAATACTTTGAGTGTTAAATAAACTCTATGGAGTTTTAGGTAATGTTATAAATAAGGTTTTAGATATTAGTTAATTTGTTACACAGTCGTTATCCTTCTATTCACGGTTAGGAGGGTTTTGGGAAAACTTAAAAGGAAAAGGATTTAGTTGTGAGACCCCCATTGATGTTATTTCAATTTATAAAAGACATACGAGAGACATGATGGCCAGTTAATATTATGACTGTGTAGATAAAAAGATCCTAGGGTTTCGTCGTTTTGCTTAAAGACTGTGAATCTTTTACTTTGATTATTTAACTTGTTTATATCATTTTAATAGGCTATGAGACTGTAGGTAAACTTCCATTACTATTGAAAAGAATTTAAACTATGTTTAGTTAACCATACTATTTCTAAATTAATTAATCCCTAAGGATGTCTGTAACTTCCTTCTGCAAGCGAAATACTGCAGAAACAACTCCAGCCTGACCTGAAGCCACTAACCAGTGCTACGACATATCGATAATCTCGACTTGGTGTTATTAAAAAAATTTAATCATTAAGAAACTAGGCTTAAGATGCCCTTAAGTGAACTAGCTTTGTTAATATTTTTAATTTAGAACCTTGGTTATTCTAGATTAATTCTAGAGTTTGTTTTAAAGAGAGAGGACACTTATATTGGAAAGATTATTGTAAACAAAAGTATTAAGTAGGAAACTTGGATCTGAACATTAGATAAGTTCCAGGTTATGTTTAATTCTGTATAATCTTATTTTAGGTTTCAACCCTAAATAGTTTATAGTGTTGAATACAGGCTTCTGTTCCTTATAAATGAAATGTCTATAAGTTCTGGGTTATGTTTAATTCTGTATATATATATATATATATATATATATATATATATATAGAGAGAGAGAGAGAGAGAGAGAGAGAGAGAGATCCTTATAAATGAAATGTCTATGCTATAGTAGGTCACTGTGTTTTGTTTACTACAAGACCTTTACAAGTCCTCACTGTGTTACAAAATTTACTTGATTTAAGTTTAGTCTACAAGATTATAACCCTATTACTAACATTTTAATAGTTTTTAATACTTGTAGAAACAATCTAAAATTGATACAAAAAGAACGTTGTTTATATTATGAAATACATTTACAGAGAATGCTAAACCAGTAGATCTATCCATTAAATTTAAAACTAATAAATGTAGTGTTCCTAACAACATTTAGATAAAGAAATTATAATATATTCAATCATCCTAATTACATTTCCTAGGGATATTCCAAATGAAAGTATAGATTTAGAAATTAAATAGCAATTGAACTTGGATAAAATGCAGAAAGGCCCACAAACACCCACAGGAGACTGTTCCACCCAACATTCTCCTGAACCAGCCAAAGTTATTTGCTTAGGGTCCTTATGCCTATTCACTAAACCACTAGGACGAAGATCTCTGCTACACAATAGACTTCTGCAACAAAGCACTCAATAACAAACTTAACTCAGCAAATCATGTTAACTATCCCCTCATCAAATTTCTTGTGTGCCTGAGCTTTCAGTTTACAGTAGGCACAAGGTTCATTCTCTCAGAAATCAGAATGAGTGGTCAGCCTCCTGCTTAATTTGATGGTTTATATAAGATTTCCTAGGTCTTTGGGTCAGTTTTGAAATTAAATGAGCCACCATCTCAGTTTCCCCTCTCAAGGAACATGACCACGTTTTTAGGGATTATGCTCCTGCAACAACTAGAAAGTGAAATGCTAGTGCCGCCACTTGTTAACCAGCCTTCTACAGTTGCTCCTTCCTCCTAGTGGGTCAGTGAACACTCATTTAACCGTCTCCCCTCGATAGGTGTCTCCATTTATTAATTATTAAAATAAATCATTCTTCAATTACAGTCATCCTTAACCCACTTGGTCATAAACTTTACAATAAATTTAACATAATGTTTTTACTGAAATAAATCATAAATATTTATTTTTCAGTTCTGGGTATGTTACAAGATTGCTAGGGTGGGAGTGAAGAATTTCTCTATTATATAATGCCAAATGGAGGGCCAATGTGGAAGCATAATTGGAGACTATAGTGCACTTTCCAAGTTTTGTGACCGAAGAACATTTCTTGATAGATGCACCTATTTCTCATTATGAACTTATGGCATCCATCAACTGAATACAACATGATGAGAACCCGAGGCCTAATGGTTGGCCGGTGGAATTCTACTCAAGTATGTGTGACATTGTTGGTGAAGATTTACTCCATGTAATTGAAGAATCCTAATGTAGAGTCTTAACAAATTTCAATTAAACTTTCTTAACTTTGGTCCCTAAGACTGGTATAGTGAAAAGGATGGATGATGTCAAACCTATCTCCTTATGTAATTCTTTTTATAAGTTAATTGCAAAAGTGAATACGAACGGAATTAGAGGCATTTTATCCAAATCCATCTCCCTAGAACAATTTGGTTTCCTTAAAGGAAGGAAGACTTGCAATGCAATTGGAATTGCATAGGAAGTCTTACATTCGGAAAAGAACAAACACATTATGACCGTGGTCATCAAAGCAGATCTATCCAAAGTGTATGACAAAGTGGACTGGTGTAATATCCCCCTTATATTCCCTAAGTATTTTTATAATGGTCTCATGTAATTGTAATGTAATTGTACTTGTTTTCTGGTGAGGAGCTCAAGGCCAAGGCCTCACCAGTAAAACCTTAGTAGATAGGTGATTAATTCCCTAAATCTGTGGATTTAGGAGAACAAAAGTACATTGGCGCAAGTTAAACGACTCGAAACTAGTCCACTAGGGAAGGGTAAACAATAGAGGACAAACATGGAGTTCGAATAATGGTAACTAGGTATCATCGCGATATCAGCGAGGGAACCAACCAATCTCCTCACTTTCGAACTTAAGCCGCTTATAAGATTTCTCACACGCGTAATTAGAAATGTACTTAATTACAGACATGCGAGCCTAGGGCTCGATCATGGGGGAATTATCGCATAAAAGAGACTTCTAACTACAACCTATATAAATATATCATCAAGTGGGAATATAAAACCCTCACCCCAATAAGGTTTCTTCCACCTCACATTAGCCGGAGGCATTGGAGGAAGAAGACATAGATATTATACATAAGAGTATATATGTATATGATGGTAGAATATATATATATATATAAAGGGGTTTCATATATAATAGTGAAAGTAATTATATCATGGGAAAAGTAGAGCATGTTATTCATGTAACACTAGATAAAAGTATATAAGTGGAACACTATGAAATTATACATATATTACATTTGAATTATATTATAAAAGGAAATTTCATATATATGTACTAGAATTGCCAACGAAGAACTTTTATTGAAATTATACATATATCGCAATTGAATTATATTATAAAAGGAAATTATATATATATGTATTAGCCAACGAAACGTCATGCGTTATGTGTATAAGTACATTATTTCTTATATACCTAAAACCACATACCCATAGTGATGGAGTATTATGCTTACCCTTTAAGTCAAAGTTGGACCGTCACTTTTTAGTATTAAATATTTGGAAGCATAGATTAAGGAAGCGTTATTGACTATTGAAGCATACATCATGGAAGCATTACAATTTTGGTTTTAACTGCTGAGGAACATAGGTTACGGAGGCATTAAAATCCTTGACTCATAGTGGCCGGTGATGGAGGCGTTACCGAAATTCATGCTGGCTGATTATAGAGACGTTAGGAATTACCGAGATTTATAGTAGTGGCTTCAAGACTGTAAGGGGGGCACCTTCGACTGGGTAAGGGATATCATGAGTCTCTTATCTCAATAGGGAAATGATCCCTGTGCTTGATGAAGATATGTGAGGATTTACTAGACGTTCCTCACACTATCTCTACGACATCGCAATCGAAAGGGTGGAAATCAAAAGACCATTCCCAAGGGTAATGTGTCCAAAGGCCCAAATACTAAAAGGTTTTTGTGGGTGGTGTACCCACAGTAATCACCAAAGTTGAATTCAAGGACTACTTTTTCAAACTCGGCAAATTTGCGCAGCATCAGATAATGCAGGATCGAAACACTGGGCACTCTAGGGTTTTGGTTTTATCACTTTTGACAGTGAGCAAGTTACGGAAGCAAACCCATAAAGGTCAGCAGGAGGTTTTTGGCTCTGAATATCGCGTCCTTGTTATCATCGAATTCATGGCAAGATCTAAAGGATCGTATGCGGCGAGATGGTGTTGATTTGGGTTGGCTTGTTAGGGCTTGCATATAACCAAAGAATAACAATGGTCAGACCTTTAGGAGGTGGAAAAGTTCATGTTCCTTGACTAGTTTATTTTTAGATGATCCAGAAAGAAATTAGGTACGCTTTACACCCTCTGGTCACACCTTCTTTTGTGGGATTAGTGTCTCGAGTTGTTCCTATTTCTCCCGGCATTTCGAATGATGCCCAGTTCCTAAAAATGTCTCCCGTTTGGGTGTTGAAACCATAGTTCTAAGTAATTGTGAAAATTCTAGATTTAGATAATAGAGATTAAAATGATCACATCTAGTTAACAACGGCTTCCAGTACCATAAGGAGAAGTACCAACTCTCTCTGTATAGTACAAACTCCAAAATAAGAGCCTTTATGATATGACCTATGGACAGTTTTTTTTAAATGAAAAATTATGATAAATAATATAATTATGGAAAAATGGTAATAGCGACTTACCCTAAGGAAGCTAGAACATATCTGTAGAGTGGATAGAGTGATTTGTTAGCGTCAGGAAAAGTTAAGGGATCCCCCTTCAAGGTGAGATGGATTTGTGTATACTGAGGATGTTGTTTTGTATAGAAATCAACCAAGTAACCTTAAAAACCTTGTTCGTATCTATACCTTAGTTTTATCTTAGCATCAAATAGTCACAAATGCTCTCGGTGAGAGAATCTCTTAGGAAAATAGAAGGAAAATTATGGCAACAGTGATGTTGCGGACTGTAACTTTTTTTAATAAATATCACCTGAGGTGACAGCTTTGTGGACGTAGCCCATGGATTGGGTGAACCACGTACATTTGTCTCTTCTTATGTGTTGTTGATGTATTTTGTCATGTGCTCTTGATGTATGTTTATATGTGTTCTTGTTGTATACTTCTTTATGCATTTTGTCTTATGATCTCTTGTTATACTTGGCTCCTGTTTTGAAGAGAATGATGATTAATTTAATGTTATGAATGAGTGGTTGTTAAGTAATCCATAAGAAATGTCGTGGTAATTGTAACCTATTGAAAATATCTCTTAACATGTACAGGCACTCATCATTGAAGAAAATTGGTAAGGTAAATTTGAATGATGAGTCTAGGGGAGGCTGGCTTATTGATAATTATAAAATGGGATAAAGACTAGAGCTATTGTTGAAGGTCCTTGCCAAATATGTTAAGTATATTATCAATATCAGCTTAGCAAGGATTTATTTTGTTGACTTAAATATAACTTGAAAATTTCTCACTCGGAGGTAGCACGCTTCCCCCAAATAACCAACACCCAGTTCAATGAACTCCTTACAATGCGCCTTTCTTTATTTCAATTTGCAAGTATCAAAGTTAATAAGTAGTTTGAAAGAAGAAAATATTGGTTATAGTGTATGGGATACATTACGTATGGTATCAGAGCCAGCTACAACACTGAAGCCTTAAAGATGGGCCAACATAAGGATATAGATGAGTTAACCTCATAGTTTTGCACATGAGCATGAAGTATGTTCGAAAATTCATGACATGAGGATTCATTGTTGTAACCACATCAATGGTTAGAACAGAAGAGAAGATGGATTTATCCACTCACATTTTACATCTCCCTCAAGTGGCCAATGCTCGACTTGCAGCAGCACCTACCTCTAGGATTGCTTGCTCTTCTTTTCCAGGATTTAAGGTATTTCTCATATCTTTTAATTTAAGATATATCTCAAATGTTCTGGGCATTTTGGATATCTTGATTAGTGTTTTGGGTTATGACGAATAATGAACTTGATTTTTGGGCATTTTTCATTTTTGAGTTAAAATCAATTCCTATTTTTTTTTGTGGGTATTTTATTAGATTTGGCTGTACTACCTATGTTCGGGCTCTTAAATTTGTTAGATTTTGGCCTAAAAATTATTTCATTTTTTCCACTTCATTATGATTGGGTTTGTGAGTCTCTAGGTTTCACACTCATGATGTAAGGGCATTAGTGCTATTGCATTCTACAAGTATTTTTGTTCTTGATTGAACTCTCGACCACTGATTGGGAAGCACCTTTCTAAAGCTCTTGATGAGGGGAAAAAATAAAATAAAAAAATGCAGGAGTACTAGTATGGTCAGGTCATGATAGGGGATTGGCGCATGCTCAAATAAATTTCCTAATTAATTGACAATAGCTCAAATGGCTACATGGTTATCACAATTGGGGAATAGCACTCACTTTCATTAGGCATGCAAACACTAAAATCTTAATAGCATACACGGTACTAACCCAAGGGCAAGGCCTAGGATGAGCCAATCAATCACCGAGGGAGTCATTTTAAACCAAAATAGAATATTGGTAAATTCATTAAAGTGTTTAAGGCACAACTAATACACTTATTTCTAGGTATGACCGATATGGGATATATAACTGAAGAATACGGGATGTTCTGGGAATCGATTAGTTACTGTCTTGTGGTAGCTATTGGGTTTTCTGAGACCTAGAGGAGTATAATTTATGTCTGTGTATTGGGATGGGAAAGTGTGCCCCCACGTGTTTGTTAATCTAGACTATCTCTCAAGTGAAGTAATCAGACTTCAGTAAGAATTGAGTAGGCATCCAAGCAAAGCGATTCCTGCAAGTATGTCTGATTTGGTGCCTAGCTGCTGCTAGCTACTCTCACAAACTTTTGAAGGGATTGATGCGCTTGGACACATATTTTGATGACCATATTTCTTTGGGAAGTATTCCTTAGATATATCTTATGGCGACGGCTTGATATGCATATACCTATTAAACAACTTGAGATTTGAATTGATTAACATGCTTGACCACATGCTATGACTGTCATATTTATTTGAAAAAATTTCCTCACATATTTCTCATGACAATGGCTTTATTTTCATGTATGTCAACCAGCTTTCCAGATGCTTCTCTTGATGTTTTACCACTACTAATATGAGTCACTTGCACCAGTTGTCCAAACAATGCAAGGAAGAGCCTGCTATTTTATTTTTCCCATATAAACATATATTTATTTGAAAAAATTTAGGGTCATGCATTCCCTGTTCCTAATTCTGGACGGCTGCTACATCTACACCTGCACATTCTCCTGATTTCCAATCTCGTGTTTTATTTAGATGTCGATTGAGGCATTAAAGATGGCCGTGTTGGACCTCTGTTGCTTGCGCATTACAAGGCATTGAAAATAAATTGTTCTTTTATCCTTCTCCTATCCCAATGTAGGTGGTGTTCACTTCCTATATTTTTCCTTCTTTTTCTTTATGACATTTAGTTTAAGATCTCCTCTCGGCTCGTTGTCCAACCACCCACTCTCTGGTACATTTTATTCTCTAGTTCTTTCAGAAGGAATTCTCTATACTGTCTTACCTCTTTGCTGAGTGTTCCTTATTTTGTTTTAAGAGGCTTGTATATCTCTTTTTCTTTTGGTGAATTCGATTGCATGAAAATATTGTTGGATTTGTTTGAGCCAATGCTAATGATTGGACTGGGTAGAACTGACAATTGTTTGATAATACCTGCTAATGCGTATTTTAGGATTTGAAGGAAGAATTATGTTTCTTACTGTTAAGCTAGTATTGCCATCAACATAGTTCATAAATTAATATACTTAGAAATGGTTAGTTTGTGATTATGCATAGCAGCAAATGATTAGAGCAGGGAAGGTTGTTTTGTTTCTAAAAAGAGAAGACACTACCTTGTGGGTACCTATTATTTTATTCTTAAGTGAATCTGAATTTCTCTATCAGAAGCTACTAATTAAATTGTGAATGTTGAATGTTGTTAGCTTACTAAATGGATGCTAAGTGAAGGCATGAACTGAGTATTAAAGTTATTGTGAAGAGATTCCGGTTATTTGCAACAATACAACTATTCAAAATGTTGGTGTGCTAATAAATAGTAAGGATTGAGATGTGCACATATGTCTTTAATCGGTTTATACACAGAAGATCTTCCCTCACTTTCACATCCCCTTTATACTAGGGAAAATGTTTCTTGTGTTACTTGGTTGTATTTGTTATAAATTTTATTGTTGGGGATTTGGCTACCCCTGTGCATGTTGTTGAATTGTGTCAACCTAGTCCACCAATCAGAAGATTGGGCATTGGAGGATTGGGCATATTGAGCAAAAGGTTTAGGATATGGGTAATAGGAAATGATAAATGAATAAATGTTGTATATTGTTATATGCTAACATTACAGGGTTATGTGGGGAATGCTATCAATCGAAGTTGACTATTAGTAAGAATATACATGGGCTTGAGAAGCACGGCGGAACCACAAAAGAAAAATGAGTGATGTTTTCTTTTGTCTTAATTTAATTGTGGATATCGAGGTTGTTATAGGATTAACTATGAATATTGTTTATGTTGTATGCTAACATTGCAGGATATGCTAGGAACACTATTAGTCGGAATTGACTATTAGTAAAAATAATTCGCTACCTTAAACAATAAGGTCAAGGATGGGTGATGTTCTACTTATTATAAATTGACGAATTTCAAGGTTTTATAAACCAAGGATTAATTGTGGATGATGTGTTTATATACTGACATTGCAGTTTTCACCAAGATTATGACCATTGTTGCAATCGACGTGCACTACGGTATATAAATCCTCCTGCGTATATAAGTTGCGCTCAATTGCTCAGAAATGAATAAGGAGTAATTTTTCTAGATGATTTACAGGGTTGTAAAACTCATGAATGATAAATAAATCGCTGCAACTTATGAAATTCGGATAATTAATTAATGAAATTTTGGTTATAAATAGATGCTTTGACTAACTGTGTAACCGATTCACGAATTGGGACAATGTCAGTAACGTCAGGCTAAGCACCAAGGAGTGTGTGTACGAATAGTCAAAGTTGAAATTTTATACTAAATAAGAACAAGGAAAAATTGAATGCTGCAGGAGCACAATGGTGTTAGGTAAGTGATTGCCGTGTGAGCACATTGGTGTTAGGCATATATGCTGCAGGAGCACAATGGTGTTAGGAAAGCGATTGCCGCATGAGCACATTGGTGTTAGGCATATGGTGTGGCAAAAATAAGACCTAGGCAAAGCTAGACATCTGGAAGACAGGACGTTGTTTGATGTCACTAAGGATAAAACTTTTAACTAGGGGTTAAAAGGGAGAGTAATCTAGGAAATTGTTGTAAGTCCACACGAGAATGGAAAAGGAACTCAAGGGAGTTTGGGAAGCATAACGAATGTAAAACATGTTTAACAAATTTCCAAGTAATTAGACTGTTATATTCTTAATGTGTAATGTGAAGAAAAGGATTTCCTTAGTTGAAGACAACATAACTATCCAAAGGTTGGAGATAAGACCAACAACCAAAGGGTAGTAATGATGTTTTATTGATGAATAAATTGCACTATGAAAATAATTGGATGTATGATACTGATAAATTACAGATTGTTACAATGCAAATGGACCCATGGCTTATGTTTGAGATTGAAATATGGTTTTGACATGAATTACTTGGGCTAGACCTGATCTTGTTGCAGGAAACTGCAGGTCTTTAGCAACAACAACTTGAGGAGAAACACGAAGGATCAACAGAGATCAGGAAGGAAAAGGTGAAGCAAAAAGGGGATGCCTCATGAGAAGAAGATAAATGGGCTGAAAAACAAGAACACCAAGAACGATGTTATTTTTAAGGGAGGGAGGATGTAATATCCCCCTTATATTCCCTAAGTATTTTTGTAATGGTCTAATGTAATTGTACTTGTTTTCTGGAGAGTAGCTCAAGGCCAAGGCCCCACCAATAAAACCTTAGTAGATAGGTGATTAATTCCCTAAATCTATGGATTTAGGAGAACAAAAGTACATTGGCGCAAGTTAAACGACTCGAAACTAGTCCACTAGGGAAGGGTAAACAATAGACGAACAACATGGAGGCCGAATAATGGTAACTAGGTGTCATCGTGATATCAACGAGGGAACCAGCCACTCTCCTCACCTTTGAACTTAAGTTGCTTATAAGATTTCTCACACGCGTAATTAGCAATGTACTTAATTATGGACATGCGAGCCTAGGGCTCGATCATGGGGGAATTATTGCATAAAAGAGACTTCTAACTACAACCTATACAAATAGATCATCAAGTGGGAATATAAAACCCTCACCCCAATAAGGTTTCTTCCACCTCGCATTAGCCAGAGGCATTGGAGGAAAAAGACATAGATATTATACATAAGAGTATATATGTATATTATGGTAGAATATATATATATATATATATAAAGTGGTTTCATATATAATAGTGAAAGTAATTATATCGTGGGAAAAGTAGAGCATGTCATTCATGTAACACTAGATAAAAGTATATAAGTGGAACACAATGAAATTATACATATATTACATTTGAATTATATTATAAAAGGAAATTTCATATATATGTACTGGAATTGCCAACGAAGAACTTGTATTGAAATTATACATATATCGCAATTGAATTATATTATAAAAGGAAATTATATATATATATATATATATGTGTGTGTGTATGTATGTATGTATGTATGTATGTATGTATGTATGTATGTATTAGCCAATGAAACGTCATGTGTTACGTGTATAAGTACATTATTTCTCATATACCTAAAACCACATACCCATAGCGATGGAGTATTATGCTTACCCTTTAAGTCAAAGTTGGACCGTCACTTTTTAGTATTAAATATTTGGAAGCATAGATTAAGGAAGCGTTATTGACTATTGAAGCATAGATCATGGAAGCGTTACAATTTTAGTTTTAACTACTGAGGAACATAGGTTACAGAGGCATTAAAATCCCTGACTCAGAGTGGCCGATGATGGAGGCATTACTGGAATTCATGCTGGATGATTATAGAGACGTTAGGAATTACTAAGATTTATAGTAGTGGCTTCAAGACTGTAAGGGGGGGCACCTTTGGCTGGGTAAAGGAGATCACGAGTCTCTTATCTCAATAGGGAAATGATCCTTGCGCTTGATGAAGAGATGTGAGGATTTACTGGATGTTCCTCACACTGTCTCTGCGACATCGCAATCGAAAGGGTGGAAATCAAAAGACCATTCCCAGGAGTAACGCGTCCAAAGGCCCAAAGACTAAAAGTTTTTTGTGGGTGGTGTACCCATGGCAATCACCGAAGTTGAGTTCAGGGACTACTTTTTCAAACTTGGCAAAGTTGCACAGCATCAGATAATGTAGGATCGAAACACTGGGCACTCTAAGGTTTTGGGTTTTGTCACTTTTGACAATGAGAAAGTTATAGTAGCAAAACCATAAAGGGTAGCAGGAGGTTTTTGGCTCTGAATATTGTGTCCTTGTTATCACTGAATTCATGGAAAGATCTAAAGGATTGTATGCGGTGAGATGGCGTTGATTTGGGTTGGCTTGTTAGAGCTTGCATATAACCAAATAATAACGATGTTCAAACCTTTAGGAGGTGGAAAATTTCACGTTCCTTGACTAGTTGACTTTTAGATGATCCAGAAATAAATCATGTACGCTTTACACCCTCTGGTCGCACCTTCTTATGTGGGATTAGTGTCTTGAGTTGTTCCTATTTCTCCCGGCATTTCGAATGATGCCCAGTTCCTAAAAATGTCTCCCGTTTGGGTGTTGAAACCATAAAAGGAATTGTGACAATTTTAGATTTAGATAATAGAGATTAAAATGATCACATCTAGTTAACAATGGCTTCCAGTACCATAAGGAAAAGTACCAACTCTCTCTGTAAAGTACAAACTCCAAAATAAGAGCCTTTAGGATATGACCTATGGACAGTTTTTTTTTAAATGAAAAAAATTATGATAAATAATATAATTATGGAAAAGTGGTAATAGCGACTTACCCTAAGGAAGGTAGAACATATCTGTAGAGTGGATAGAGTGATTTGTTAGCGTCAGGAAAATTTAAGGGATTCCCCTTCAATGTGAGACGGATTTGTGTATACTAAGGATGTTGTTTTGTATAGAAATCGACCAAGTAACCTTAAAAACCTTGCTCGTATTTATACCTTAGTTTTATCTTAGCATCAAATAGTCACAAATGCTCTCGGTGAGAGAATCTCTAAGGAGAATAGAAGGAAAATTGTGACAACAGTGATGTTGCAGACTGTAACTTTTTTTAATAAATATCACCTAAGGTGACAGCTTTGTGGATGTAGCCCATGGATTGGGTGAACCATGTACATTGGTCTCTTCTTATGTGTTGTTGATGTATTTTGTCATGTGCTCTTGATGTATGTTTATATGTGTTCTTGTTGTATACTTCCTTATGAATTTTGTCTTATGATCTCTTGTTATACTTGGCTCCTGTTTTGAAGAGAATGATGATTAATTTAATGTTATGAATGAGTGGCTGTTAAGTAATCCGTAAGCAATGTTTTGGTAATTGTAGTCTATTGAAAATATTCCTTGACATGTACAGGCACTCATCATTGAAGCAAATTGGTAGGGTAAATTTGAATGATGAGTCCAGGGGAGGCTGGCTTATTGATAATTATAAAATGGGATAAAGACTAGAGCTATTGTTGAAGGTCCTTGCCAAATATGTTAAGTATATTATCAATATCAGCTTAGCAAGGATTTATTTTACTAACTTAAATATAACTTGAAAATTTCTCACTCGAAGGTAGTACGCTTCCCCTAAATCCTAATAATTCCACGATCTCCATTATGAATAAGGATCAATATGGTGGAGATTGGATTTTCTCTCAATTTGATTTTAAACTGACAGATGTAAATTAGGGCTTACAATATTTGGGGTTTACTTTGAAACCTAATGATTACAATACTAAGGATTGGGCATGGCTTATCAATAAAGTTGAGATAAAACTAAAATTATTGTGCAATAAGTGGTTATCGAAAGCTGGAAAACTTATGCTCCTCAAGTCTATTATGAAAATAATTATTTTTTATTGGGTCACCCTTGCACACATTCCAACTAGTATTCATGAATGCTTAGGAAACTTTGTTTCAGTTTCCCATGGAGAAGAAAATAAGATGAAAACCCTTCTAGTGGGTCTTCTGGAATCGACTTACTCTACCCAAATCCTGTGGTGGTTGGGGTCTAAAACATCATCTAAGTTTCTGTAAATCCCTAGTAGCCAAATGTATTTGGCGGGTATTAAAAAGTGATAGTCTATGGGTCAAATTGGTTCAACGGAAATATATGCACCCTATGTATATTCTGGAATGGACTCAAAGTAGTGTCAAATCGACTAAGAATGTGTCGATTATGTGGAAATATATTCTATCATCTTTTGATCTTATTGGTGACTTGATCTCCTAGGAAGTTGGAAATGGAAGACTCATCTGACTTGGTCTTAATCCCTAGATTGGAAGTTATGAAAAACATTTACTCTCGGTGTAGGTGACCTCTACTCTTATGGATGAAGGACTTGTTTTTTTTTATATATTAGATACATGATCTGGTTCATTCTACACCTCATTACCAAGAGTGGATTTTTGTTGTTAACTTGTGTTTTGCAAATGAAGACAGGGCTCATTGAGAGACATACATTAGAGTGCTTGAAAATAGATTTGTATGTCTGACCGATAGGGATGGCTCCTTGATATGGATTTAAAATGATGGTGGAGGTACTTATAAGCATAATATTGGATACCATATTCCGTGTGAAACTGAAGATCTTCCTCTTCCCGAATGGTGGTATAAGGAGATATGGAGCCTAAATTCTCCCCTCAAGTTGAATCCATTTGTGTGGCTTATCTTAGTTGGCAAGGTCCCTGTGTGGGACAATCTCTTAGGACTTATGGAGTGGGACCTAGCAGATGCTCCCTTTGCAAATTTGATGGTGAAGCAATCAATCATATTCTTCTTAGATGTCCATAATTGAACGATAGGTGAAGGTACGTGTCTTAGGTTATGTGTATCCATTTTAAATGGGAAGGGGATGATATTAATGAGGCTTTTAAGCTTTGGTTCAATAGTCCTATTTATCGAGATTATAAATCCTTTCCAACATTGATGGTTTGAGGAGCATGGATTGTTCCTAACAAAGTGATCTTCCAAGAATTATACATTCCTCCCTATATATACACGTTGCCAAGAGTCTTTCCATTCTAGAACATTTTCCATAGCGTAATGATGATGCCCCAGTGAGAAGGATTGTGGCTAAACAAATTGATAAGTCAAAAGGCATGGTGTTACTTTGATGATGCATCCCAAGGTAGTTCGAGCACCAGTGGTGTGCATGGCATTCTGTATATATCAGATAGGCATTTTTTCGAATTCTCTACAGGTGTTGGAGATGCTACAAATAATCAAGTGGAGTTGTTGGTTGTCAGGATGGTGGTGAAACTGAAAGTCTCTAAAGAGATTAGAAATCTACATATTTTTGGTGACTCTTGCAATGTCATTGACTAGTTTCAGAAGATTTGTTTTCCCAAAAACATCTTCCTTAGACCCATATTTGATGATATTTGCAGGGTGATGCTTTCTCTTGATGAAGTCTCTTTTCAAAATATTTATAGAGAACATAATTCTATTACAGATCAACTCTTCAAAATGGGTCTATTACTTGCATAAGGAAGATGCAAAGTATGTGAAGTACATAATGATATCATCAAGGAGTTGGATTCGAGATTTTTTTTTTTTTTGCCTGTATGTTCTCTTTGCAGAAAATTTGAGTGATCTCTCTCTTTTCTGTCCGTTGAACAACATATATAGAGTCTTTTTATGGAGTTAAAACACATGCCCTATGTCTTTACTAACATTGAACAACATATATAGAGTCTTTTTATGGAGTTAAAACACATGCCCTATGTCTTTAGTAACATTATTATTTGAATGAATGTATATGCAATTAGTCTATATAATTGATAGATAATGTAAGATATATCAAGCAAAATTAACAACATAGTTCATAATTTAATATAGATTTTGAGTTATAAAAAATTTACATAAAAAAAAAACTAGTAAAATATTTTTCATAAAAAATGAAACCCAGAATAAATCCACAATAGAATTTAATTTTATTTCATTCTAAAATATAGTAGATTCTTTAAGACTCAAAGCATGACCCAACACACAGGTGCAAGAGTATATGCACATGCACTTACAAAATTAAAATGGCATAATTGTTGTACATGTCACTTATTTGCTTTTAAAAAGTAATCTCCAAATTTCTTTTAGTCGTTACCGGATCTAGTTGCTTAAAAGAATCGAGTTAATTAATTAAATTAAATTAGAGGGATCACATTCGTGAAGTCTTCTTTCCACCTAGGGATTCAATATCATGTTTGATTGCAAATTGATCTTATTGTGATCAATATTACTATTTAAAAATATATTTTTATTAGAAAAAAACAAAGAATACAATAAAATATTATTAAGTGGAAACTGAAAGAACTAGTATTTGGAAATTAATGATAAGTTGTAATTTTTTAGTGACAATTTTTATTATTATGTCTCCGACAAGGGGATATATATGAATCACTCAAGGCGATTAATTGGAGTTTATATGAGAATTTTTTTTGTGTTTTATAAAGTTTTTGCATAGTTTAATTTTCAAGTATATTAAATAATACTTTTTAAAACTACTTTTTTGCATTTCATTGGTTAATAGAGATGACGTTTCTCTAGGGTCTTGTGCCCCAAGACCCAGCGGCGGGCTCTCGTCAGCAAAATTTTAATACAACCATAGTTTGTAAGCATTGGATTAATGCATTTAATGTTCCTATTATGAAATTTTAAATACACATTAAATGCACCACTACTAATGTGCAGCAAGCTGGGAGCTTGTGCTCGTTTGCAGATTTCAATGCCAGCCCATGCTCAACCATCCAAGCTACACGTTTTCCTTCAACCAACATGTTGTTGAAGTTGATTTGTGTTCATTCACCGCTTAAGGAAATACCCATGGCCTCCACGCTCACAAAATCGGTCATTCAGGATCCTCGAGAAGACTGCCCTATTCAGAGAATGGAAGAGGAGCTTACGTGCCCTGTTTGGTGGGGATCCATTTGTTTTTAATCTCTCCCTTTGTCTTTTAATAAAATTTTCTTTTCAATCGTAGGATAAACTCTAAAAATGTCATTCTATAGTTTATAAGAATGAATAAAAACACCTCTAATAATGATGAGAAGACAATCATGGAAGCCTATCTGCTTCTAGTTGAATGGGATTTATTGAATTCTAATTTGTGTTGTGAATAACAGGCGGAGATTTATTGAATTCTAAGTTGTGTTGTGAGTAACAGGCAGAGTGACATCCATGGATCCATTTCTGGAAAAATTCCTTCTCGTTGTCTATCGCTAGAAGAGTAAAAAAATTGACAATAGCCATTACTGCAAATATAACAACCAAGGTCTGGAAATGTTCACCTTGTCCCTCTACATTGCAGGCCTTTTTGCTTCATTGTTTGTGTCTCAAATGACGATGAGGAAATATAGGTGCAAGGCTAGTATTATCAGCGGAGGTATCGGTTTTTATCATAGGCGCATTTCTGATCGTCGGTGCCATGAATTTGCCCATGCTCATAATGCTTACTGTGGGAATTGTCTTCGCAAATCAACTAGGCTTGTCTGGGTTTTGGTGATTTTGAAACTGTTTTGAAATTTTCCGATACTTATTGTTTAGTCATTTGGCTTTAGCATTTATTTCTTTGAAACATAATTTTTAGTTCACTTAGAATGACTTGGAGACTTTTTAGTTTGAATCTAAATGACTTGGGTTTGCAGAGTTTTTTTGATAGTTTGGATAGGGAGGACTTTGCTTTACAGATCTTTTGGTTTGAATTTAAATGTATGGCTTGACTTTGCTTTACAGACTTTTTGGTTTGAATTTAAAGAAATGGCTTCACTTTTCTTTACAGACTTTTTGGTTTGAATTTAAGGAAATGCTTGATAGTTTTTTGGTTTGAATTTGTGTTCAGGCCGTTCCTCTGTATCTATCAGAGCTAGCTCCTCCAAAACTCCCTGGAGGACTTAATATGATGTTTCAGTTGGCCACAACACTAGGGAACTTCACAACAAATATGGTTAATTACGGCACTCAGAACATAACACCTTAAGGATAGTGTCTTTCTTTGGGTTTGCCTATAATTCCTGCACTTTTGATGACAGTTGGAGAAATCTTCCTTCCTGAGACCCCTTACAGTCTTATAGAACGTGGCAATCTATACAAAGGTCGTGCTATCCTGCAGAAGACCAGGGGTACCAAGAATGTAGATGCATAGTATAAAGATATGGTGGATGCAAGTGATTTGGCTAACGCTATTAAAAATACATTCATGAATATTTTTGAGAGGAAGAATAGGCCACAACTAGTACTGATGGCCATATGCATTCCCATGTTTCAAATATTGACTGGAATCAATTCAATATTGTTCTATGCCCCTATTCTTTTCGGGAGTTTGGGATTTGGTGCAAATGCTTCCCTATATTCATCTATTTTGACTGGAGCTATTCTTGTACTTTCCACACTTGTATCAATTTCCATTGTTGATAGGTGGGGGCGCAGACCCTTGCTTCTTTTGTGGTGCCATTCAAATGATAGTATGGCAGGTAAGAGTTTCTTGTGCTTGAGTGCTTTTGTGGTCTATTCCGCTTACATTTTCAATTGTTGACATCGAAAACACCGAAAAAAAGGCCTATCGTCTGATTTAGAACACTACTCTTGGATTAATCAACAACAATGTTATCTTATCTTTTCACAGGTTGATGTTGGCATAATATTGGACCTAAAGTTTGGAGGAGACAAAGAAATATCCAAAGGATTCTTAGCATTGTTGGTGACAACCATCTGCTTATTTGTGGTTGCATTTGGGTGGTCATGGGGTCCTCTTGGATGGACTGTTCCAAGTGAAAATTTTCCACTAAAAACCCGCTCTGTTGGACAGAAGATAACTGTATCTATGAACCTTCTTTTCACATTTGCAATTGCACAGAGTTTTCTATCTCTTTTATGTACTTTGAAGTAAATCAACTCAAAAGTAAAATAGATGTGATAATGGCCATCGAATATTTTTTTAACATTTCTTGTTATTTGATAAATGATCATATCGCATCGAATTCAATGACGCGCCCTCTTAAATGCAGTTGTATGCTTATAAACTATTTGTCCTTGTAAAGAGTTGTCCATCTCTAAAATTTCTTATTCAGGCACTCTGTGATTTGTGTCTTTATGCATTTTATTTCCAATAATCTAAGCCCATTTCAACTTGATTCTAATTTAGATTGCTATGTGATTGGCAGCTTTATTCATTTTATATGCCGACAAAGGTTTGCCCATTTCAGGTTTTCCCAGTTTAAGTTACTGCCTATCCAATTCCTTTATCCCTACAAATGGATGCTCTTCTCTGCTTTTTGCATTTAAATAATATGTGCTTAATATCTGCCAACTTTGTAGTTTTTGATACTTTACTTACATGTTAGCCTGGTTTTGGTTGCAGCCATGGCTTGTTGAATCGAGCCACTTTACTTTCATGTAGCCATGTATTTTGCAGGTAAGTCCTTTGCATATTATTGAGTTTTTAAATTATGTCATGTAAACTCTCAATTCATTTTGTATTGTCTTGTCTTAAGGTGGTGTTTATAGATTTCACTGTCAATTTTACGTTGCCCTGTTAAGGGTCTAAAATATATGCTAAAGGTATGAGATATGGTAGATAAAGTATGAAGATCAAGGCACTACTACATGTGCCCTGCATGTCTTGGCATTTGATCAGTCATCAATTTGATATGACCATAGAAAATATGTACATTCTCAAGTGTTCAAGTTTTATATTTTCTACATTTTATGAAGACAAATGTTTTTTGATGATAAGTTTTGAGCTCTCTTGTCCTCTTTGGTAGACAATTAGCCCTCTTAATGAAAATTGATAGTTTGGTAAGGATCTGGTGTATCTAATTCCTGCATTGTGTCATTCCTAAAGCAAAATTCCCCTTGCCCTGTTTGTAAAATGCCAGTGGGGCCGAGAAATATTATATTAGCTTGACATGCATTCTTTCTTTGCGTTATCCTTTTGTTGCTACTATGTATTTTGTCTTTGAACATAGAGTATTACCTTTAAGTTTTGATATTGTTGATTAATTGTATTTTGAGGAGAGACGATGCCAATTTCACATATGGATGCCTTGGTGAGCATCCATAGAAGCATGGAGGTGGCAGCTGGAGTCGATCTTTTTAATTCTAAGCTCACTACACAATTGAATGCTACAAGTCAGTACATATATTTCTTCAGTCCATTTTAGCTATAGCAATAAGCATATCGTAATCTAAGTTATAATGAGTATGCTAATTTGATGAATTCTTAGTTCTGTCTATACTCAGACTTCTATTCATGTATGGAAGTTCAATCTTCATTTATATTATTACTTCCACACAACACTGCATAGGTGCTGAAATTTTATGTGGATGCCAATGATTAGGGTCATCATTCCCATACAAAGCTTAGAATTATTTTGTTTGTCTGATGATAGAGAATGCTAATGAGAAAAACCAAGAAGGAATTCATTTCCCTAATAGTCTGAAGCAAAAGGCACCTGGATTACCAAAAGAAACACTTAAGAAGGCCAAAAGCCATGGTCAGAATCACCATTCAAAACAATTTCTCTCACCAAAAGTTGCATCAGAGTCCCTTAATTACTAAATCAAGTATGTGCCAATTGATCCTGATGGAAGTGACCAAACTATTGCTCAATGTGATTCAAGCTCTCAAGATTCCCATCTCATATCAGACAACTAGGACAACCTAGATATGGAGGCCAATAAAATTTCTTCAAGGTTCTCTTGCTAATATGTTAAATGATGGAGTTTGTTATTTATCAAATTGTTCAATTTTTTCTATTGCTTAGTCATGCTTTATTTCTCTTTTCTCATTTCCTTCATGTTAATCTATTCTTATAGAGATGTTGATGCTGAAAATTCTAGAAGGACCCGTCATAAGGCACCTAGGCAACTTGAGACTCATAGTGTACGTTCTAAAGTGAAAGAGGCATGCCTATCTAATATGGTTCACAAATTGGTTTTCAGTTACTCTGGGACAGATGATGTTGGAAAGGTATTCTAGCACATTCAAACTATTTTCTCCTTTTTCCTTTTTGAAACATTTATAGTGAATGTATTTAAAATAGCCGTCAGAAGTTATGTTTGTCTAGTTTTATAGATGGTCAAGTGTCAACTATATATACTTTATCTTGTATTGTTGGATTATTTTCCAATTTCTAGCATGTCTCAGTTTTTATTTGTAATGAACTTGAAGGGCTAGGAGCTTGCCTCTCCTTGATTTTGGTTCTTGATTCCGAATGGAATTTATAGTATTTATGAACTTTTTTATCCTTTACGCTCTGCTTGAGTACCTTGGATAGTTGGTCTTGCAGTGCTCATTCTTCCAGCTACAATGTCCTTTTATATACTTGAAAGAGTGAAAATTATAATTACTAATTCCACTCCCCTAACATGTTAACATTATGTAGGTGGTAGCTACTATGAAAGCTTTAAAAGTTGAATACATACATTACCATGATAGATATCAAAGTTTAAAACCACTTTGGATCAACTAAAACTAGGTGTTTCCATAACCAGTTAAATTAAAATCAAAACACCATGCAGACTAACAAATATCTTGCTATATTTTGTCCAAATATATCGATGTAGTTTTCTAAACCAAGGGAAAAGAAACTTCAGATCATGGGGTTTCAACTTTCCCACTGCAATCATTTTGGACAAGAGTGCTTCTTCTACAATACACAACATTTTAGAGGGTAGCAACGATACCTCAACTCTAGGTGGAGTGTTGCACGTAGCTGGATGAAATGACTGCATGCACCTCGAGTGCAATGCATATCCATATTACACGTCAAAGTGAGCAAGTGATAGATAAAAAATAAACAATAAACAGTTTAAGAAGGAATTGATTGACTTTCTTTTCAACATGTTTACAATTTAATTGTGTAGCTGATTGTTTATAAAGATAGTTCAAAGATATTTTAAAAAGCAATGTTTTTTGGATTTTGACTTTCAGTCAAGTTAATCCAAATTCTATTGATTTTGTTAATGTACAAATATTTATTTTTATTGATCATGTATTGATTTGTATAATTTATCTTCATTGTATGAGAGACCAATCAACCACGGTTGCTGAAAATGGAATTCCACCATCATAATATAAACAAAAACCTCCTTCGATTCTTCATTTCTATGCCAAACGAGTAGCTTTATACAAAATTCTATCAAACAATGTTGAATTTACAAATAAATTCAACAAATTTTGACTACTGTCTCAGGGTTAAAGTTAAACAAATCGAATGGAGGCAAGATATGAAATATCAAATAGCTGCAGTGTTAATTTTAAATTGCAAGTTCTAATTCGTTTAAGTCAACTAAACTTGTTGTCCATAATTGAGTGTAATTGGGTATAGGTGTGTCCAGATGTGCGATTCTTTTTTTGTTTCCGTCTAATAACGCATCCTTCTATCTTAAGAAATGAGTCTGAGTCATTCCTTAATGGAGTATATAATATTTAAATATTCTTATAATTACATTTTAATTCATTTTAAAATTTGGTTACCCATCCTTCGTGCAATAAATCAATGTGTGTCAAAAATTAAAGTGTTTGTGTCTAATCGGGGCAGAGTGAATCTCAAAAGATTTTGTAAACTCGAAACCTAGATATAATTCATGGACAACCACTTAGTCTAGAAACAAGCGTATTTTCAAAACAAACATTTTATTTTAATATATATATATTAGCTTTAAATGGGAAGCTTTAAGTTGATAATTATGTTTATTGTAAAATAATATAATTAAGTTTATTGTAAAACAATAATAATAATAATAATGGTGAAGTAGAGGTATTAGCCACAATGGTATATATAAAAGTTAGGTTTTATTTGAAATTTGTATTTATATTATTAATTACATTTATAAATTAAAAGAATACACATTAAAACTATTAATATTTAAATTTACTTCGATTTTTAAATATAATAAAATGAATAAAAAAATAAAAATCAAATTAATATTAATAACTCTAAGAAATATAATTATATAGTTATCACCTTGTGTTTTGCAATGACACTATTTGTATAGTTGTGCATGTTAAATCATATCCATATTGATTAGATGGGTGAGAAGGAGACCATTAAAATAAGCATTCCCAATAATATACATTTACTTCACACTATAGTTAACAAAGATATATCAAACATATCAAGTATAATCTATAATAATAGGTAAAAGGCATGTGTGGGAAACTCATATTGATTAAATGGGTGAGAAGGAGACAATTAAAATAAATACTACCAATAATATACATTTACTTCACACTATAGTTAACAATATACATTTACTTCACACTATAGTTAACAAGGATATATCAAACATATCAAGTAATCTATAATAATAGGTATTAAGGCATGTATGGGAAACTTATTTGGAAGAAATGTTATTAAATTATAAAAGTGTAATAAACATATTAAAAATTAAGTATTAAGTGAGGATCTAGTACAACTAGAATTAAATATCATCTTATGTTTAATTATTTCATATTATAATGATGATGTGTGCTGGGATATTTATAATCTACAATAATAGGTAAAGGTATGTGTAATAATAGGTAAAGATATGTGTGGGAAACTTAGAGCGAATAAATGTAATTAAATTATAAAAGTGTAATAAACATATTAAAAATTAAGTAATAAGTGAGGATGTAGTACAACTAGAATTAAATATTACGTTAATATGTTTAATTATTTTATATTATAATAATGACGTGTGATGGGATATTTAGAGCAATTTATTAATTTAGATTTAATGTTGAGTTTACACATGTTTCTCCACCATGTAATATCTCGAATTTTGACCTAACATTTATGGGCATAAGCCTCATTGCTTATGATGTTACTTTGATGTTTTAATTGATATATTGGGTCTAAGACCCAACTGCATATGAACATGATGATTGTTTGATATATTGGGCGTAAGCCAATTGCATATAATTATGTGGACCCTGAAGCACATAATTGATGAGATGTTTTGTATTGGCCAAGGAACTCTTGAGCACATGGGTAATTGATGTTTTGTGTTGAGCGAGAAGCTCTGGAGCACATGAGTATTTATATTTGTGTTGAGTGAGAAGCTATGGAACACATGAATTATGAAACATTTGTGTTGAGCATGAAGCTCTGAAGTACATGCAAATATAAAATTGGAAGTGTTGGGCATAAGCCCTGGAGCCTTCCAAGTTGATGTTGAGTCTAAGCTCTGGAACATCGGATCCTTGGCCATTGTATCCCTAGGTGTATCCTACAAGTACATACTAGCATTAGACATGAAATGGAACTACAATTGCAACTATTGAAATAACCGAAATGGAAACAAAAGTAAAGAGCCAATAAACAAAGAAAAATATGAGTAATGGAGGAAGACTTATCCAATAAACAACAATGATATATGATATGGAATACATATGAAAGGGGAATCCCTATTTGTGTCGATATAGAGGCAAAATCCTTGCAAAATCCCAACATAAAAGCTTATGTCACTAAAAGAGTGATAGGCCCTCTTGATGTTTTGAGTAGCTTCAGAAGATATTCCACAAGAAAGAATAACAACAAAACCAAGAACATGTCATCCTAGTTAAATTGACCTAGTCAAATGGTCAAGTTGACCTAGTTAAGGGGGAGAATGACCCAATTTAAGGCGGTAAATGACCCAGTCTAGAAGACAAGTCGTTCCAATATGGAAAAGTGATTTTTCCAACATAAATAGAAGTGAAATTAGCTCATTTGCAACACACAATTTCGCTCAAGCAAGAGGACAAGTGCACAGATCCAAGGAAGACAAGTTAAGGGGTTCAAGAAGCATTGCGAAGACTATTTTTGGGGTTTTATCTTTCTCTCTATCTTCTTTGGGCTTAGAGGTTATTATGTATATTTCTTGTATTATTATTCTGTAACTAGTGTCGGGCACTATTCTTGTGGAAGAATCTTATCTCGATAAGTTTGCTGGGTTTTTCCCATGAGAGGGTTTTCCTAGGGTAAATTTGTGTCTATTATGAATGTGTTTCTTTCAGTGATCCTTTATATGCATGCAATTCGTTTTTAAGTGATAACAAAATTTAACAACATCTAACTGCTAAGTAAAATCAACATGGTATCATATTCGTGCTGAAAGAAGACATTTCAACAACCATAACAACAGTAAGTTGGAAAGTAGGGTTTCTAGTTCCAAGCACTACCAACCATAGATTGGAATTGAAAATTGTATTTTGTAAATCCTCTTAGTAGGGTGCTCTTATGTGTGGAAGCATATTTCAGTTGGAGGATTTTCAAAATTTGACTTAATTTAGTTGGAGGTCAAGAACTAGGGCTTCCAGTTTTAATCCCTTCCATCCACAAATCGGGTTTGATCTTAACATTCTCCAACTCGCCCTAGGAAGGAACATCTATATGTGGAGTCATATCTCCCTTTTGACAAACTTCAATTTTGACCTACCTTTTACTACGGTTTCTAGGTCAAATCTCAGTATTGACAAAATGACAACCAATCTAACGGTTGAGGATAGATTGGACGAAGCATAAAATTTCAGATCTTGGAAGCATAGGATGTTGCTCATCCTAGAAGAGAATGATCTATGAAATTATGTCAAAGAGGTTATCTTGGAACTAGAGGGGGAGGGGGCTAAATCCAAGTACAATAAGAATATGGTCAAAGAAAATGGATTCTATCTGATTCAAACAAGGACCATTTGATCCCTCATGTGTTGGAATTGCAAACTCCTAAGGAAATGCTTAAGGCATTGACAAGATAGTATGAAAACAAGACTACTAGCAGAAAGTTATTGATGAGACATTAGTTAAGGAATGCCATGATGGACAAGTCAGAATTAATGTCCTCCTGCTTTACAAGGGTTTCTCAAATCAAGGATCAACTAGCAGCTATTGGTGATCCTGTAGAAGAAAAAGAGCTAGTGTTGACAACATTAAATGGCTTTCCATCTTCTTGGGATGTGTTTGTTCAAGGTATTTGTGCAAGAAAGAAGCTACCCAAGTTTGATAGGATTTTGGACAGCTTGTACTTGAGAAGAAGCAAGGTTGATCTCCAAGATGTAGAAATGAATGATAAAGAGATATAAGCACTTGCGGCTTAGGCAAAGAAAGGAAAAAGCATAAAGTTTACTAAGAACATCGAAAGAAGATTAGTATAAAAAAACAAGAAATAGAAAGTACACATATCTTAGCCACAATAAATTTACTGAAATTTCTTTTGATTTCTTCATAGGCCTAACCAGCCTTCAGGTTATAGCACTCAACATAGTGTCATATTGTCACAGTGGATTCATATTTGCCAATGTTCAATAACATATTTTTTCTCCCCTTGCTTTCATTGTTTTATGTTATTATGTTATGGAAGATAGTAATTTTAACATGTTTAGAAGTGTTGCATAGAAAAAATGCTCCTCCAAAATGCTCTTGGAGTGTGCCTTCTTATTCTTCCCAAGACATTTTTCCTTCTGAAAAAATTATGTGACAATGTCGGGGACATTGCCTCTAGGTGGCTCTTGTTTTAATATTTATTTTGAAAAAAATGTCTTTTGATGTAGTTTACAGTAAAAGTTGTAACTTTATAGGTTTGGTAAAATAATAACACTGGTTTCATATTTGTAACATCTAAATCTAATTTTTATAGAATTTATGAATCTGGTTTTATTATGATAAATAAAATCTAATTATAAAAAAACCTCTTATCCACATTAATTTTCCTATTTTTCAATAACTAAAAAAATTCGTTACACATTTATAGCAAAGTACCGAGTCTCCACGTCGTTACATAAAAATGTCTATGAATCTTCAGCAGAAAATCCCACCGTAAAATAATTTATCATACATTACATAAAAATGTCCATAAATCTGTAATTGAAAAGCCCACTATAAAATATCTTATCATAAATGCGTAGAAGTACATAATAACTCATATTATTAAAAAAATCATAAATAAATTTTTTCTCGACATTGCATTAAAAAAACCATGAATTTCTAGTTGAAGATCCCACTGAAATATTTTATTATAAATTACATAATGAGTCGTATTAATAACTCTTATATATATATATATTCCATTTTTATTATATAATAATATATTTTTAAGTCTAAGTTTGTACTTTTAACGGTTAAGTTTATTAAAAAAAACTTTTATCCAAATCACTTTATATCTATTCAAATTACTTTTACATTTATTGTTAGGCTTACTTATGCTATACATTAAAAAAACAACTTTCAACTATGGCATTTATTCAGATTATTTTTACAATTATATTACTAAATGCAACTAGTTTATTTGTACAATTATGTTACTAAATACACGTCGTTTATTTTTACAATTATATTACTAAATGCATCTACTTTTTCAATTCAAAAAATAAATAGTAAACTTCAATTATATTTAAAATGGGTAAAATTTTAAATAAATATTTAGTATTTCTTTTTGAAAAAGTTTTTAACACCAGTAACTTACTTCCCATTCCCACGGTCATTAACTTCAGTATTTTCATAAACTGAACGAGGAAATTTGACGTGGACTATTCTTAAAACATTTATAATTCAGTTGAAAAGCGCAATAATTTTAATGGAACACAGAAAGGTTACACCAATAATAACCTTTATTTTATTTCCATAAACTGAACGAGGAAATTTGACGTGGACTATTCTTAAAACATTTATAATTCAGTGGAAAAGCGTAATAATTTTAATGGAACACAGAAAGGTTACACCAATAATAACCTTTATTTTATTTTAAATGGAGCATCGTTTGATGGTCACGGCTTCCTATACATTATGCGACACTTTTTGAAAGAGGGAGGTAGCGGTTAGCGAAGAAGATATAATTAATTAATAATAATCGTAATAAAAGGAATAAAAGATGGTAATAGAAGGAATAAAAGAATTAATTAATTGGAACCGAGATAGGGTTTGCTGGATCGTACACGGTTATGGGTTGGATGGCGACCGGCTGCAGGAGTGGCTCGCATAAACGGTGATTGTACAACTCTGAGATGAAAACCCCAAATATAATCGGACCAGATCCCGCTAATCGGACCAGATCCCTCTGCGGCAGAGCTGAGAGGAAATCCGTCTTGAATGACAAAGGTAGGAAAGGCATACTGCACTGCGAGCAGTGGGCCTGAGGAGGGACATGCCGGTTGGAGGCTAATATGATGATTTTATTTGTTAAATCTTGAAGGAGTAACAGGTGTAGAGTTTAAAAGAGAAGAAGCAGAATTGCGGATTTTGATAAGACGAGGTTAGTTTGGTTTGCCACGGGGTTTTGTTTTCCAAATTGTATATAGTTTTTTGTTTAGTGCAACTTGTTTTAAAAAATTACTCCGCGAGCAGCCGTGATGCGGTTGGATTTGTGTCTCCAATCTGCGCCCCGAGCGTGCATCGGTTCTTGAATTCAAGGCCTCTGATGATGTGTTCGAATCACGAGAAATAAACCCTGGACTCAGTCAATTTCCGTGTGAAGTGTCGAAGCTACCATGTATGTTGTTGTTGCTGTTATGATGTATATGTGCTGTTGCTGCAACCGTGACCGTTCCTGTTCTTAATGCTTTTGTCATTTGGATGTAGTTGCCTACTGATACGGTATCGTTTGTGAAATGCAGACGGGAACAACCGGCTAATGCGAGACAATTCGCTCCTACTGCCGCCTTTACTTTCTCGCTGCGCTGCCAGGATGTTTGTTCAATCCCTTTAGAGAGTCTTTTCATGAATGAGGTAAATCAAATTTTCTCCCTTCATTTTTCTGTGAACGGGGGACTGCATTTTGTGCATCGATATGCCTTGAAGAGCGCTGGAATCTCAGAGATG
Source organism: Pseudotsuga menziesii (assembly GCA_001517045.1). NCBI lineage: Eukaryota > Viridiplantae > Streptophyta > Pinopsida > Pinales > Pinaceae > Pseudotsuga > Pseudotsuga menziesii. The sequence continues at coordinate 39,865 of LPNX011135203.1, read as the reverse complement.
TCGGACTATTTTCAGGAAAAGAATCTTTAAATATAAAACGCGTCGCACAGAAATTAGCCGTAAAGCACCATACAGCGTTAGCCTTTAAAACTATAGCAATGAATCGGACCAAACGAACGGTTAAATGCATATCAAGTGAAAACGATACGTTCTTAGAGATTTTGTATCGATTTCATAAAATAAACCCTTGAATGACAAAGAAGCTGCAGAGAAGCATAAAATCTTTAGAGCTTTGAGCTTCGAATCCATGTAATAAACCCTTGTACATTTAGAAGACCAAAAAAAAAAAAAAAAAAAACCGGAGAAGGCGAAATTTCCATCGGAGAGACGCTCCTAGACAATAGGACATTTTATTTGTTGACTTTAGCTTTGACACGGTGACACAATGCACACTGACGATTTGTTTTTCGTTGCAGATACAGCGGACACCTGTTCTCGGTTTGATGACAGCATGTACGAAGGCTCATAAAAGAGAATTAGCCGGGTTTTTTTCAGGGTACTTTAATTTGGCCTGCTGGTTTCCTTTCTCTTCTCTTCCGTGTTACGCAACAAACACGGCTAAATCATTCCGAAATGTAGATCCAAGTCAGGAGGCTATCTAGCGGCTCCCGGCTACGCTTAGTTGTACCCTGAAATGCAGTTGAAAGGCGGGTTTCGATGCCTTAACGGACGGACCAAATTACTCTGAGTCGAGGTACTGGGAATCATGGGAATCACACTTACAGGCTTTTAGCGGCTTTGAGGTACGAAGATACTACGATCTATCTTCTTCGTCTACTGCAGAGGACCAGCTGGCACGGGATCTTGTCAATAGTTCCAAAAACTGTACTGCAGCCACTCTCCAGACTGCAAGCCCTTCAAAGCTTACAACTGCACCGGCGCTTGCATTTGCTGGGAGGGACAGAAGTCTGGCTTGGATGCCGAAAACAGCTTTTCAAAGTCCCAACGGCCAAAACACTTGCCCCAAATATGGCTGTCACTTGGAAACTAGAATTCCTACGGAGGAGCTAACTCTTCAGTTCAAACCCAGCAGCGTGCACGATGCTTATTCCCATAATATGATGAGCCATAGTTTCAAGGATTTGCAGACCCGGTTGCTGAAGGTTAAGAATAGGGAGTCCGAAGCGAAAATACACAGCAAACATCTGGCGGCATTTTCTGAGTCGATTAATGAGTGTCCCCTGCAAGAAGATCATGCCAATGGTCGTCCAAAGCACGATACGTACAAAATACAAGGCAATGGCAATGGCTCCAAGCGCAAGACCGGGGAGATGGAGAGAAATGCAGCCTCCAAGCGCAAGGCCGCTGAGAGGGAGAGTAATGCAGCCTCTGTAGGGATACAGTCCGTGAAGAAAGTCGAGCAGAACCCGAGAATAGTACGCGCTTCTCGGCTGAATGGAGGTAAAGATCGTCATAGTAAAGTAATCACTGCAAAAGGTCTTCGCGACAGAAGGGTGAGGCTGTCTGTTCATACTGCAATTCAATTATATGACCTGCAAGACAGCCTAGGCATTGAGCAGCCCAGTATGGCTGTAGATTGGTTAATTAAGGCTGCTAAATCAGCTATAGATCAGCTCACCGTACGAGATACAGAAATGACTTCTGTTTCTGCGGGTTACGCGGCTCAGCTAACTTCCTCAGATTGTTCGAATGTCGAGCATTGTGTTGGATCACCAAGAGAGAGTGCAACTGCCACTGCTGCATCGGCCCTTCCGGCGTTTAAAGTTGGCCTAGGAACGAATTCTCGTAAGGCTACAAACGAAAAAGTTATATCCATTACGACTATGAAGAAATCGGACTTGGGAAGAAGCAGCAGCAGCATTTCAGATGGGAGTATGAAGGGATCAGCCCAACATACATCCAATTGTTCAAAGTCAAAGCCGGTTTCCAGGGTGGAGGCAAGATTAAAAGCAAGGGAACGAGCTAGGAAGAAATCGTCTTCAGCCAAACACTCTGGTGGAGTTCCACCGGACATCCACCAACAGAAGGCAATGCCTTCTTTAACAAATACGTTTAAGAACGGTTTGCCTTACACTACGCTTCCATTGGAGTCCCAGTGCCTGAAAGATGATCACCCATGTGGGGTTCATGCTCAGGTTTTGTCCGGAACAGGCAGTGTTCGGCAACTGTTTGATTATAATAATACTCCGTCTTACACAGACATGTTATGCACACAGGATTCTCTCACGCATCAGAACATGGCTATGCAGGCCGTTATCGGGAATTCTTTTCTACAAAGCTATGGAATGTCTGACTCAGCTTTTCCATTTTTCAATCCAAGGGAAAGTCGACACTTGGAAGGCAACGCAGGGGAAGGTCAGGGTAATCATTTTTTTCCAAATATTCCCAATATTTATATTGCGAAAAGTGTTGAGCAACAGCAACAGCAAGAAGCACAGGTAAACAATACGCATTTTTCATCCAGGATAGTTCCCACGTTTTGTGGCGATTTAAATTTCTCAACCTCAAGCCTCTCTAGTAGGGAACCCCTTCAGTCCAAATCCTCTTCCACTACAAATATGCCCTCTTTCTCGCACACTCCGAAGAATCCTTGTGGCGAAGCCTCTGCAAAAGCAGCGCCTGATTTCGTTCATCTCCAAGATTATGATGCTCGTGTATTCCAGGAATCCCACAACGTGCAGCACAACGTAAACTACGAACTCAATCACTCATGGTATGATTTCTGGCCAAACTAAATCTTTCCTAATTCTAGAATTGTTAATTACCTGTATTGTCGTTTATATTTCCATTTCCACTCTAAGAGATATTAGACAATATTTGTTTATTACCCGGAGTTTATACTTCCAGTATATACTAGACAATTTTTGTTTATATCTCCACTATAAGTAGATATATTTCTAAAACAGCTAGAGTGTGTGGATTGAAGTTTTTATAATTATCCATCAGCTGTTGTCTCTTCCTTCGTGTCCGTATCTTCAATTGAATGGCTTTTGGATCCTGTCTTTTCTTTCACGCCCTGTATCTTCAATTTTGGTTATTGGATACTTTATATGTTAGGATTCCTTGAGGGCTTTCCCTCCATTGGCTACCGATGGAACACATTTTAATATATTATTGTGCTAGTAACATTCAATCTGCCTAACCACTCGACTACTTGGACCACTCGACTACTTGGTCGTGCATGTTAGGGCAAACGAGAAGCAGCATCGTAAAGGCAAAGACGGAATACAGTGACGGCTATTCGTCCTACAAGATTGATTGATTGTTTTCCCCTTTCCCGATTCTTACGTTTCGCTAGTATAATGTTCTTCAATATTGTAATATTTGAAAATGGTAACTTATATGTATAGGCACATCCAATGATTTCCAAGCTCTCCCAAGTTATTCTTCCTATCTTACTCTGTCAAATTCCCATAATCGAGTTAATTTTTGTTTGATAAATGATATACCCAAAAGCTATCCTGTTTTCTAACTCCTTAAAAAAAAATCAACTTCACAAACTTCTAGTTCTCTATCTCGCTGACAGTTGTATTATACTATTATGTTTATATAGAATCCATTGGAGTTCTTCATCGTTAACAACAATATAGCCACTTGGTCTCTCCCCTATCCAAATCTGGCGGAGAATTCATCTGTTCCTATTGGATCTTGCCCAGCAAAGCACCGTTGTAATATACCCAATTTCGACCCGTATCTGTACATCTAGATTATGATTTCTTGTTCCAGTCTCCAATATTTTGTTTGATCTTTATCAAAGTTATTAGCTCACAATGAAATGTAGGCCGTTGCATTTCCTTTTGGAAGGAGTTTCCCTTGTTCTCAGCCCATGAAGTATGTACACTTCCATTCCATCTAGGTAGACCTCACAAGCAACCGAAATTTCATGGTGTGAGTTCGACTATTTATAACGCTATGTCCTTGACATTTTTATATGCCATATAACTTAGATGGGACATTAATGAAAGATATTGATGTAAATCCTTTCAAAGATAAAAACTTCCATTAAGATTTGAATTTTTTCGGCCTAGCATTACAGTAATAATTTTTTACTATATCATTTTTATAATTAAATTTTAATTTTTTAATATAGAAATTGCAGTTTCAAAAGGTATAAATAAATTTAATACCCGTAAATATCCATATTATATTTGAAATTTGCAAGATCAACCACTTCTAGTTTCAAATCAAACAACTTTTATCAAATTTCGATTAAAAACTAATTTGAAAAATATGAAAACTAATTTAGAATAGTATTTTGGAACAGTTTAGAGGACATTGATAGCCAAAACCAAGCCAACTAAACTTGGGTTTAGGGCTCAGTCGATATTAAATTTTCATTTTCATTTTTCATGTCGATCACTTTTTTTTTTCACTTGTCGATGAAACTTGTCTATGTCCCAACTAGACAAGTTTATAAATTTTAGTCGGTCTTTCACTCGACTCAATTTACTTCGACCGACCGGTTTTTTTACCTCGACCACTTGTCACTTCGACCAAGTCGGTTCACTTCATGTCTTCGACCAAGTGGGCTCTCTTCTTGTCTTCGACCTAGTCGGCTCTCTTCTTGTCTTTGACCAAGTCGGCTCACCTGTCAGTAAGATAGAGTAAAATAGACACATTAACAAATCCAAAGAATTTATAAAACATATGCCCAAATAAGTAGGAAGACTTGAGTCGGCCAATGTGCCATAAAACATGGAACTTTCACGCGGTGAGATTTTTATGGGTTCTTTGATCTTTCACTTAATAGTAATTGTAAAAGACATTTACAAAGTAAATCTGGAAATATGTGCGGCCAAATAATCATGCATTCAACCATAAACTATTTCATATATTTGACTATGCAGAAATAATAAAGTATTACAAACTGGTCGGTTTAGATTTGTCAGTCCAGACTTGTCGGTCTACAGAGCTTCAGCTCTTGGACTAGGACTAAAACACATGCACAGAAGCTTGAGCTTCGACTTCTCTTTCTCACCCTGAGTTCCTCTGCTGTCTAATGTCTGTGTATGACTCTGTGTAAACTGATTTACAATTTGCTTCTTCTATTTATAGGCAACCTGAAGATTGCTTCTACATGGGCCGACTAACTCACCATTAAAGAGTGTAATAACTATCTATCTAACAACTTAGCTTCAGAAATAAATTCGACTGATTTACATTGCCGAATCGTAGAGTTTTCTTTTTTGTGAGACTGATAGACAAGATCTTGACTTGACAAAGTCGACTGAAAATCAAATACAGATCTGCGAGTAATTACATTTTTACAACAGACACTACAAAAACTTTACCTCAATGAACCCGATACAAATAGTCGTGTATTAGTGATTCATGAATCGTACTCTGGTTGACCATGTTGTCAAGTCACATAGTCACGTCGGGCGACTCGGGCCATACTAACCGCGCCCAATCTATATTCCTTTATAGGTTCAAGAAATATTTTGACGATGCCTTTAAAATATTACATATCGCATAAACAATCAAGACTAACCCGGGATCTATTCAGCATCCAAAGGTTTTCCCGTTTCCTTGTTGACACAGGCATGGGAGCAAGAACTATTTTGACCATGACATTAAAATATCGTATAAACAATCAATATACTAACCCGGATCTATTTAGCGTCCAAAGGTTTTCCGGCTTCCCTGTTCACACAGGCATGGCACGCATAATTTTAAGGGGGCATTTATCAGCCCAACAGAGCTTCAGATATGAAACAATTCAGTTGTAGAATATAAAAATTGTTTGTTAGTTGTTCTAAAAATAGTAATAGGAATTTGCTTTCATGATTTTAGAGGTAACCTTAGCTAGGGATGACATGATTAGATGGTCGTATGGTAGGAGAGGACGTAGCGAGGTTTGTAATGTTGGGTTTGCAGCTGTTTCGAAAAACAGAGAATAACTGAAGCGAAAAGCTAAGCTTCTGACGGTGTGTGGACATCAACAGATCTGATAATATCATTGAAAGCTGCTGCTTTCATCCGCCAAAAGATTCAATCCATTTTTCATTTTATTATTATATTTGAGCGTACAATCTGTGCTTACCAAAGATTTCCTTTCATTGTTTCAAATATTATAACAGCATTAGTAACAAGTTTCTTTTTAACTTAAAAAAACAAATTTCAAAAGTAAGGGCGAGTGCAAAAGCTATCCAGTGTTTTCTAACTCCTAAAAGAAACTGAATAAAGGGCAGTGCAAAGACATCCTGTTTCTAATTTTCAGAAGAAACTATAATATTTTTTTTGATAGAGAGCTCGATCAATTATGAACAGAAGATAGTTGCAGTCCTAATTTATGCAGATTAGGGATTCATGGACTTTACTTTCGGGTGCAGCTGTTGAGAGTCAAATTTGTCATGCAAGAAGTGAACCTTATTTTCAAGCATTCGTCGCTATAGACAAGTAAGCTTACTTGTCATTGAAACTCATTGTCATCTTAACAATGCATAAGCTTCTCCATGGCAAATCTTTTTCCTCTTTTTTGCTTTTGTTAAAATGTGTCGTTGCTTTATGAATTTACAAATCAGGTCTTCATGAAATATCATTATTTTGTGGCAGCCTGAAACTTCTTTCTTTTCCTTCCCTTAAGTTGATAGGTGACAAAGGATTATCTAGCTCACGTTATACGTTTTTGTTAAAGGAAAACACAATAAGTAGTTAAAGAACATCAGAAAGGGTTAGTTTGACCTACATTTTATAGCAACCCGGGAATATCAATGCAAAAATCCAATTGGAACTTTCGTTGATGAGTTAACGTCCAATGAATAACAGTCGTACGGATGGAACCCAAATGGAGGCCTTAAATTTGACTTAAATTCTACAGCAACATAAAGGCTTAATTTGACTTGCAACCCGGGAATATTAATGCAAAAACCCAATTGGAACTTTCGTTGATCGCTTAACATCCAATGAGTAACACTCGTAGGAATGGAGACCAGGATAAATATGTTCTTGCTAAACGAAAACACAATAAGTAGTTAAAGAACAACAGAAGGGGTCAATTTGACTTAAGTTTTACAACAACCCGGGGAGGCAAAATCCCCAATTGGTTTTTTCGTTTATCGATTAACGTCCAATGAATAACACTAGTATGGACGGAGCCAAATGGAGCCCTACAACATGAGAAATGCATTTATGGAGGGAAACAGGTATTTTGCTTCCGTCAAATGAAAACTATCCATTTAAATATTTTATAATGAATCAACAAAAGCGCCAGCATTATTGTTTTCTAGGTGTACGGAACCATCCAAACAATATTATCGATCGGCCGTTAATCAACTGTATCGTGGAGGGGAATACAAGTTTTACCCAAATCAAATAGTTCCCGTTTGAGGTGGCTTCTATTCATTATCTACCACATTTGTGTACACATAGCAATCGACTCCACTCCGGCCTTATATCCGCAACTCCATAGCCATAATTTGCTGTTCCATTTCAAAATCCAGTGAAAATGAGGTGGCTTCTATTCATCATCTACCACGTTTGTGTACTCGTAGCAATCGGACTTCCACTTCAGCCTAATATCCGCGACTCCATAGCCATAAATTGCTGTTCCATTTCAAAATGCAGTGAAAAAGTGAAGTCATAGTCTTATTATATTTATATCAAATACGTTTCCGTTATAAACACTAAATTATAATTATATTTTTCATTTTAATATTATAGATGCTAGGCGATGGTCAAGCGTAACATAGCAGATGGAGAGTACCACCATCAAATTAGCTAAAAGCTTGGTAGCATGGTCAATAGTGAACAAGTGCCCCTATTTCTATAATAGCATGGTGAATAGTGAACAAGTGCCCCTATTTCTATAATGTTAGCCAAGTTGTGAATACCTCGTGTCCCTAATGTTCAATTTGGCCATTTACTTTGGATTTCTTTACACATTGTTAAGCAATTTAAAAGTTCATTCAAAACCATCATTTTCAAAATCATGGCCAAAACACATTAAAATGTCTACTTCGGTTGTAAGTCAGGTTGCATTGGTTTTGGGGAGGGGAATAAAAGAGACGGAGACGACGACGGGGACGAAGTCAGGTTGCATTGGTTTTGGGGAGGGGAATAAAAGAGACGGAGACGAGGACGGGGACGAGTAGAGCACACCTTTTTTATATATATATATATATATATATAATTTGTAGGTGCTTGTAAGCATACTATCTTATACTATATAGTATTATGCATCTCTTTTCCACTTGCTAGTTTAAAAAAAATATCATGTAAATAAAAAATGGGAGTAGTGACATTCCATTATTGGCACTTGAACATGAGCAAAATGCACATTTATGCCCATCCCCTACACTTGACAAAACTTAGTCAAATAAAAAAATGGCTGAGTAACATTCCATTATTAGCAATTCCATGAGCAAAATGGAGTTTAGCTTTAGAAAACTTAAGTGTAACAATTTTCAATCTACAATGAGGTCCATGAAGGGTCTATGAGAAAAATGCTTTCTATATAACAACTTTTCTTCTTTATATTTCTTGTTTTACAGTTGTGTTGAAAACCACTTCAAAACATTTGGGATATATATGCTTGAATTTTGTAAAGAGATTAGATTCATGCTTTAGATTAAGAAAGATATTGAATAGGAATTTATTCAAATGTTTAGAACCCAATATAAGTCTTTACTATCCAATTGTTTTCACAGTGCTTGAGGTTGGGATGACAGAAGTGTTGGACTTGAAAACACATGGACAACTATGTACACTATGTCAAAATTAAGATGACGCTAAAAATAAGAACAATGGCAACACCCAGAAGGAAGGATTAAACCTTTGAGTTGTTACATTTCTTGGTTTGTTGACATGGAGGCTTTGTTGCTTGTAATGATATTGTTGAAAAGACAATAGTTAAATGACCAAATACCCAAATCAAAATCCATCATACACGACTCATATTTTGAGCTGCAACTTCGTATAGTTTCATAATAATACAAAAATTATGGATGGGATAAATGACCATATTGTCCAATCATTAATGGTCATTATCAAAATTGAAGATACATGCCCATGACGTCTCCAAAATCTGTCTATACATGCCTAGAACATCTCAGAAATCTACTAAAAATGTTCGCAAAATCTACCTTTAAATCCAACCAAGATCCAAGTCATTCAGGATTGGCCAGCTCCAACTACTCTAACAGAGCTTCGCAGCTTTTTGGGCCTTGCTAATTTCTACCGCAGGTTCGTGTTGGGATTCTCTCATATCACTTGCCCCTTGAGTCAAGTCACCAAGGGAGGAGCGAAAGCAAAATTCGTTTGGTCAGAAACTCAGCAGAAGGCGTTTGCAGAATTGAAACATCGCCTTTGTTGTGCCCCAATGCTCACATTACCAGACTTGCAACAACCATTTGAGATCGAGACAAATGCCTCTGACTATGCTATTGGGGCAGTCCTTACTCAACAAGGGCATCCAGTGGCATATCACAGTGAGACATTGTCAGACACAGTCCGTAAATATCCCACTTATGACAAAGAGATGTATTCCATTGTACAGGCTTGCCAGCAATGGAAGCATTACACTTTGGGGAAGGAAACGATCATCCACATAGACCACCGACCCCTATAGTTCATGCAGACACAAGGGAAGTTATAGAATGATCGCCATCAGAAGTGGTCCACATATCTACAACAGTTTCATTTGAACATCAAGTACAAGAAGGGAAGCACCAATAATGTTGCAGACTGCCTCCGCCGCCCACCAATCGTGGCGATAACGACTGTGCTCAACTCTTGTGGGCACGAGATTTCTGATTGGCCGCTTCTCTACAAGAGCAATCCAGAATTCAGCCACACATACCAGATGCTCTTGGAGGGAAACCAAGTTCCAAAATTTCACCTCCAGGATGTACTACTGTGTCACATGGGACACCTTTGTGTTCCTTCAAGCGAGCGTGCCAAGATGATTTGGGAAGCGCACTACAGTCGGGTCGCTGGGCATTTCGGGGTCGAGAAAACAGTGGCAGTATTGCAGAAGTATTTCTGTTGGCTAAACCTTCGACAGGACATCGAGAAGTACATCCGATCCTGCACTGCCTACGCCATTGCCAAACCATCCATCAAGAAGCAAGGCCTCTATACTCTGTTGCCTACCCCTAGTCGACCTTGGGAATCCATCTCCATGGATTACATGTCAGGCCTTCCTTCTACTAAGCACGGCAACGACTGTGTGTTTGTGGTCGTTGACAGATTCTCAAAGATGGCCATAATGGCGGCCTGCAAGAAGAATATCACAGCAGAAGCCACTGCTAAACTCTTCTTTAAACGAGTGTGGGTACACTTTGGTATCCCATAGTCTATAATCTCAGACCGGGACAACAGGTTCCTTAGTACATTCTGGTCTAGCCTATGGTCAATGCTAGACACCAAGCTCACAAAATCCACAGCTTTCCATCCCCAGATTAATGGCCAGATAGAGGTCGTCAACAGGATGATCGTACATATTTTGTGCATATACAACTCAAAGCATCCACGCACATGGGATGAGAGCCTCCCCTTTGTACAACACAGCTATAACCGGGCCCTCCACATCTCAACCAACCATAGCCCGTTTCAGGTGGGCTTGGGATTCTAGCCACTATGTCCCATTGACGTAGCCATGCCATTTGCAGCTACTTAGGCTGATTCAGTTCATATCCAGTCTGAAGTTTCCAAGGCAAACAGCTTCATTGAGTGCATTCAGCACATTCGCCAACAGGTTCATGACATATTGAACAGATCCAATGCTAAGTACAAGTAGTGACATGATCAGCATTGGGTGCAACACAACTTCCAGGTGGGCGATAAAATGTAGCTACATTTATAGAAGGAGCACCTCGTTGGACCCCACCGCAAGCTTCGCCCGCTCCGATATGGACCATACACCATCACCAAGGCTGTCAAGGACAATGCCTTCGAGCTCAGTATTCCACCATTCCTTGGTCTGCACCCAATGTTCAATGTGGACCGCCTTCGGCCCTACTTTCCACCTCTACTGGACACATCCGACGTGGCAGAACAACTCACACCAATAGAGTTAAACCCCGACTGCATGGAACAAGCCACAACTGATTGGATTATGGACACACAGATCAAGAACACCCGCCAATAGAAGATCTAGCTATATTGAGTTGTCAAAGCAGGCCAACTCCTTCACCAGGGAAAGTGGCTCACCGGGGACCAAGTTCAACAGAAGTTTCCTCATCTCATGGAGGAACTCCACGCAATGGGGACCATTGCTTCCTAAGGGGGGAGGAATGATCCAGGAGGATATTGGTGGCCACCCACCTATTCCTCTTGGACCCTCACCACTGTTTCTTTCAATTTTCCAATTTCCTTAATTGTAGCACAATTTACTATTTTTGGCAGTTTTCGGGTCCTAAACTTTCGGAGCCGTTTTGAGGCCCTAAACGACATTTTTTTGGCATCGAATGGTCGGGCAGATATGAGTCTAGAATCATGCTTTTTATGGATGTAGTCCTTAAACAAATCTTTCTAACGATGTATCATGTGCGTCAAACGGAGGTAGTATGCTAAAGTTATGACCCCGGGAAATTGATGTACCAAGTTACCCAACGGGGCCCACATTAAGGCGTTTCACCTCCTAGGGTTAGGTTTTTGGATGTGTAGGGTTTCCATTGTTTCTCAATAATATATAGGCCTTTGAGTCTCATTGTAACACAGAGTTCAGAGGTATGTAGCCGCCACATCTCTTCTCAAAAATAAGCTACCAGCACTCTCGCTAGTTTATTTCTATTTTGTATGTAAACAAGTTTCAGTTATTGATTAATAAAATGAAGTGTTATTTCCACTGTATATTTGTTTCTATGGTTATTTGTGTATTATGTTGCGTTCCTGCATAAATCTGATAAGTTTCAGTTATTGATTAATGAAATGAAGTGTTATTTCCGCTGCATATTTGTTTCTATGGTTATTTGTGTATTCTGTTGCGTTCCTGCATAAATCTAGATCAAGATAGCCATTTAAGAATTCCGACTTGACATCCATTTGATGAACATGCCATTTGTTTTGTGCAGCAATGGCCAAGACTGTTCTGACTGTATCCATGCGTGCAACAGGTGCAAACGTTTCATTGAATTCTATGCCGAGTTGTTGTGTGAACCCTCTTGCTACTATTCTTGCTTTGTGCTTCTGCACATTCCCATTAGCATCTTGCTTTGTCTTGTAAATCCATTTGACATTGATTACATCTTTGTCTTTTGGTACATCAACTAGTTCTCATGTCTGGTTCTTCTCAATGCATTCTATTTCTTCATCCATGGCTTGTGCCCATACTTCTTCTTCAACAACTTCTTCAAATGTTAGTGGATCATATATGGGAGAAAATAATGTAAAGAGAGAGAATGAATTAGGTGTACCAGGTTCATATATCTGACGCAGACTTCTTGTCTTCACTAGTTCTGTCGATGTCGACCTTAACGAAATGCTTGATGGAGTCTATTGTCCTCTTGGTGTACTTGTCGGTGTAGCTTGAGCTGCTACTTGTGTCGATGGTCCTTGTGCTGAACCATGTTGTGGTGTCATGGGAGTCAACGGTGCCGTGACTGGTTGACTTACATGTGGTGTTTGAACCACTTCCTCTTCCATATCATCATTGTCGACATTCGACACAATCTTAACATTTATGTTGACGGTTCCATCCCATGATTCATTCTCAACAAATTGAACATCTCGACTAATTATCACTTTCCTTGTGACAGGATCATACAACTTGTATGCTTTTGTGTCTTCAGAATAGCCGACAAAAATACATTTATGTCCCTTCTTGTCTAGCTTCCTTCTTAGCTCATTTGGAACATGAGCATATGCAACACAACCAAAAACTTTTAAATGAGAAACACTATGATTCATAACTGTCCATGCTTCTTGGGGAACTTTGTTCTTCACAATCTTTATTGGACACCGGTTCATAATGTATACAGCAATTGCGACTGCTTCACCCCAATATTCATTTGGCAAATGCTTGGCTACCAACATGCTGCGTGCCATCTCCATGATGGTTCTATTGTTTCTTTCGGCAATACCATTATGCTGAGGTGTATACCGTGCATTGAATTGTTTCTGTATGCCATGGGTCTTGCAAAAATTCAAAAATTCATTTGAAACATATTCACCTCCTCTGTCGGTCCTTAAGATCTTGATGCGGTGTCCACTCTGGTTCTCCACAAGTGCCTTGAATTGCTGAAAATAACTAAATGCATCAGATTTATGATTCAGAAAATAGACCCATGTTTTTCTTGAGTAGTCATCAATAAAAGTTAGAAAATACTTGCAGCCACCAATGGATGATGTCTGCATTGGACCACAAATATCAGAGTGCACAATTTCAAGTGGTGTACGTGCTCTATAAGACTTTCTGATTGGAAAAGTCTCTCTGTGCTGCTTTCCAAAAATGCAACCTTCACAAACCCTCTCTGGTCTGTCGATCAATGGTAATCCTTTTACCATATTCTTTGTGTGTAGTAGCTTCAGCCCACCAAAATTCAGATGCCCAAATTTGAAATGCCACAATCAGGATTCATCCTGAACTTCTGCTTGAAATGCAGCTTGCAAATTAGCGGTTGAATTTTCTTTCTTGTTGAGGAGCTCAACCGTTTCTTTACTTTCTGCCTTGAATACAACTCCTATGTTTTTCTTCCCTTTCATGTCAGGAACTATCCTCAATGGAAACAAGCGATTGCTTGTCATTGGCACTTTTTCTATTAGTTGGTCGCTTGGACACTTGTCTTTGATCACATAGTGATCATCTTCCATGTAGACTCTGTAGCCTTTTTGTATCAATTGTCCAATGCTTAACAAATTATGTTTCAGACCTTCGACGTGATAGACATCGGGAATATACTTACTCTCCCCCTGTTTGGTTAGAATATCAACAATGCCTTTTCTTAAGACAATAACTTGGACATTGTTTCCAAGTGTAACATTAGTTTGAACTGAATTGTCTAGACTGGAAAACAAGTTTAAATTACCAGTCATGTGGTTGTTGCGGCATGAATCTAAGTACCATATGTCATGTGGAATTTCTTGAACAACATTGCATTCGAGTGGAGATGTCGATGCCATTAACATTGCACTTGTCGAAGTTGTAACAGCCCGGTTTTGACCCCGTTGCATTAGATGTACATGATGTATAGATATTGTAATAATCATGGTGTGGAACTAAAAGGCCAAGGTCCCACCATCGATTGGTTATGCTAAGTTTCGGATTGAAATTGTCACTGATGGTATACTGGGGCATGTAGCATACATATCAAGTTTTGTCATCATGTAAATATGCATCTTTAATTAAAATGAACCCCAATCGGCTATGTTCGCGGCAACTAAATTGAGAAGGGGCATGATTCTCATAAGGATAAGGGTGGGGGAATGTCAAACCTTGAGCCATGAGAGAAAATCCATATGTCACCACCCTGTTTTGATTTTCCCATCTTTTCTTGTTTTATCCAACCACCACCATTAAAAACTGCTGCTATTAGTTGGGGCAGTTATGGCTGGGAGTGGAGTGTGGTAGGACTGTCAGTCCTTGCCCACATGCACACTCCACCAACAGATTGAACCTCACGATGGGCAGAAGAATGACTACACCCCTCATTCCATTCTCTCCACTGCTACGCATTCTCTCCATTGTTTGTTCATCCTCACGCATAGGCAGAGTTGTTCATCCTCATGCAGGGGTGGGAGCCTTGCTCATTCTTGCGCACAGGATTTCCTGGTTTTACTCACGCGGTTTTCCTCTACGGATTTTGCGGATGGTGTGGGTGTACTCTTTCCTCACAGACTGATTTGTGGGTTTGCTGTGGTCTCCCTTACGTTGTGTTTTGTTGGGGTCTTATTTACATTTGGGAACATAAGTCTGTTCGTTTTCACTCACAGGCATCTATTCCGTTGATCTCACGCAGCCAGGAGGGGAGCCGCTTATCGGTTGTCATTCACGTTTTTCCATAGAGTGGAATCGGTTGTGTTTTCCCTCTTTATTTTGGGGTTTAGGGCAAGTTTCCCTCACGCACAGGTTGGGAGACTGTATTCTCTTCCCAATGTGGTCTGTGTAAGTTTTCCTGGTGGCTTCGTTGCCCAGGACGGACTGTTGTTTTCCCCATGTTGTAATTATGTTTATTGATACGTTTTGGGGACTGTTGTAATTCGCTTGGGAGTCGTTTTGGCCACGATAGGGCCAAGAACGACTCGAGAGTCATTTTCTCGGTTTAAGCTATAACAGCTGATTGATTGCATGCGTGTAAAGGTTGGTCTTTGGACTGTGTTGGGAGCAAGGATGGGGGCTTGGTTTGCTTGACAAACCTGGTGTGTTTGGAAACCACACAGACAGAGTTAGAGGGCTGGCTTTCTTCTCCACAACCCCTGAATAACACTGGAGGGAAGTCAAGGCCTGAGGGACTGCGTAGCAGAGAAGGGACTGATTCCTTGTGTTGGGTGTGTGTGGGTGTCTTAGAAGTCAGGCTAGTTCTGGTGTAGGTGTTCCTAGCTCTGTAATGAGCTCACCAGCTTAGCATTTAGCCTTTCCCAGCTCCTTGATGGCCTGATAAACCTGACCATGTTGGCTTGGCTGTCTTGTTGCTGGCCTGATAAACCCAACTGTGTTGGCTTGGCTGTGTTTTGTGTATCCTTGGCTATGTGTAAGCCTGCTTGTTCCTTATTCCTTGGAGAATCATGCCCAGCATGGGGGTGGCAGCGTTGCTGAGAGATTAAGGAGCACGCTGGCCTATGGTTGGGTGGAACATTGCAGCGACGTAGCTGGTTGCGAAACGAGTTCTTTATAAGATAAGTAATCTTAACTATTTTACTCTTGCAATCATTTACTGTTAATGAATGTGATGAACATGTTGAATGCTTGTATGAATGTATGTTTGCTTCTGCTGTGTATGATAAATAGTTATGTATCAGTGTATGTTCTACTTCAATGCATTTTGCTTTCAGCATTCTACCCTTTAATGAATGTACCAGCTCATGGGGCCGGTTGCCCAGTTGGTTAACGCCATGGTAGTGTCCTCTTCCCTGGTCGGAGGGTCGGGGATGTTATAGAAGTGCTGGTGCTGGTTGACTGATTTGGGCTTTGTCGTCCTTGGTCATATTGTTTCTTCCTACATTCATATGCATAATGACCAAATTTCTTACAGTAATGACATTGGATTTTTTATTTATCAAACCTTTGGCCACTTGGCTGACTTGGGTTCTTATTATCTCCTTTGCCACTGACATTTGCAGGAATTTTTCGTCGTCCTCCTCTTGAAGAAATTCTTCCTCTACCTCTGAAGTTGTTTCTTCCCGTGCCTCTACCACGACTTATGGATGACTGTGCTGCGAATGCACCTTCCAATGATGTCTGTGTTTTGTTGAGTCTGTGTTCATGATTGATGAGTGAAGCTTGTAGCTCATCAATGGTAAATGTCGACATGTCTGTGTGTTCTTCCAAGGTCACAACCAAGTTTTCAAATCTTGGGGGAAGACTTATGAGAGTTTTTTCAACCACCCTTTGGTCTTATATGGCTTCTCCATGAGATTTTAGTTGGTTTATCAACAAAACAACTCTGGTGTAGAATGTGTTTGCAGTCTCTGAATCTTTCATGGACAGAGATTCAAAATCTCTTCTTAGAATTTGCAACTTGGATATCCTTACCTTACCAAACCTTAATAGGCAGTCTCCAATGTATCCCATGCTTGCTTATCATTAGTTTTTGCTGCTACTCTTGGGAGTATGCTTTCATGCATAGCTTGATGTATGTAGAACAGAGCCTTTCCATCTTTCTTCCTCTGTTCCCTCAAGACATCTTTCTCATCCTCTGCGAGATTGTTATATGTTGTCATGTCTGTTGGTTCTGCATAACCATGCTGGACTATCTCCTAGAAATCTTGACCTCTAAATAAAGCCTTCATTTTTAAAGACCAATATTCATAATTCTTTCCTATAAAAATTGGAGTTTGCAATGAACTAGAAGTGGAAGCCATTTTTAATTATTTAATTAACTTTCCTTAGAAAATTAATTTTCCACCTTTTAAGATAAGATTTCTTTCTTAAACCTTGCTCTAATACCAGTTAGACAAAACCAAGCTGACTAAACTTGAGTTTACCGCTCAGTTAATATTAAAATTAAATTTTTACTTTTTCATGCCGACCTCTTTTTCTTTTGTTTACTTGTCGGGTGAAACCTGTCTAACTCCCAACTAGAGAAGTTTATAAATTTTGGTCAGTCTTTCGACTCGACTAATTTACTTCAACTTACTTGTCGGTTCTACCCACTGATTTTACCTCGACCACTTGTCACCTCTAAGTCGGCTCACCTCTTCAACCTCTAAGTTGGCTTACCTCTTCGACCTCTAAGTCGGCTGACCTCTTCGACCTCTCAAGTGGGCTAACCTCTTTGACCTCTAAGTGGCTGACCTCTTCAGCCTCTCAAGTCAGCTTACTCAACCGACCTTGTCAGTTCACTTGGTTTGGTCGAAATCTACAGAGCATGTTTCTTAGTTTAAAAGACTTAAAACTTACAAATGCTTTTCACCTGTGAGTAAGATGAAGTAAAAATGAACACATTAACAATTCCAAAGAACTTATAAAAACATATGCCCAAATATGTAGGAAGACTTGAGTCGACCAATGTGTCGTAAAACCTGGAACTTTCATGAAGTGAGAAATTTATGGGTTCTTGATCTTTCACTCAACCGTAATTGTGAAAGACATTTACACAAGTAAATCTGGAAAACAATGTGCGTCCAAATAAACATGCATTCAACCATAAACTATTTCATATATATAACTATACAAAAATAACAAAGACATTACAAACTTGTCTGTCCAGACTTGTCGGCTCATCGGCTAATCCTTTTACAGAGCTTCGGCTCTTCGACTGAATCACATACACAAAAGCTTGAGCTTCAACTTCTCTTTTCTCACCCCAGAGTTCTCTCATGAGTTCTGCTGTCTAACTTGATTTACAATTTCCTTCTTCTATTTATAGGCAACCTGAAAATTGCTTCTACATGAGTCGACTGACTCACCATTAAAGACTATAATAACTATCTACCTAAAAACTTAGCTTCAGAAATGAATTCGACTGGTTTACATTGCCGAATCGTGGACTCTTCCCTCTTGTCGGACTGACCGACAAGATCTTGACTGATACAGACTCTGACAGAGTCGGCTGAGAATCAAGTATGCATCTGCAAGTGATTGATATTTCCAACATCATATTCGGATTCTCATTCGTATCGAAATCTACAAATCCTAGTAACTTAGACTTTTGTGACATTCTTATTACATTTTCAAATGAAATTGGCATTCCACACACCCTGCTCAATTTTTTGTGTGTGCTGAGCATAGGTATTTCATGGATGCCTACACCAACTTCCCCTTGCCAATAAAACCATGTGCGTCCTTGCAATGCTTCATAATCCTCTCCCTCTCCCGTAGCTATATAATTTTTTATTTTATTTTCTTCTCTAAAAATCTGAATGCTATTTATATGAGGGTTGTCTTTCACTCAATCATATACTTTTTATTATCTATGCTTTATATCTTTGTCATTAGTTAATACAACACTTTTCCATCTCACCCTTGTTATTTGACATCTATTTGTGTCGATCTTTTCTTGCATGTTCTTACTCTACATTTTCATCTTTTGTGTTGGAATCACTTTCTCTTTATCCATAAAAGTTGACAATATCAAAAATAAGGGAGATGTTGAACTCCTTTAAAAACTACACTTTGTATGATCACCAAATTTCTTTTTTTTTAGTCTAAATGTTATGATTTACTTTACTTTAGATTTAATGTAAGCACCCTTGTTGCACTGAAGAGGTGCATTCTAGGGGAGAGATGTGTAACTCCTTCCGTGCTCATCCTAGAGTTGACATGTGTCTTTTATAAAAAATAATAAAATATTATTAAAAATAACTTGTCGACTTAAATTAAATTTAAATTATTTAGAATTGCATACATATAAAACAACATAAATTAGATAAACCAAAACCATAAACATTGGATTACACATTTCCACTCTAAAAAAGGGTTTGCACCTTGAGAGATTTGATCCCTCTCGATGCTTGGTAGATCCCCTTTTAGATGGATCTTTGCTGGTGCATTCCCAAGATATGCCATGATCAAATCACCAATTGCAAATGATTAATACCTCATATGTGCTCCCTATGGTCTTCTCTTTTATTCATTCTTGGACCTATCCATGTAGCTTCTCCATCCTCTATGAAAATGCTTTTGTGCCATTGCTTATTTGCATGTCAATTGACAAATCATCAAATTATGTTACTCTCAATTTTTTCCATGCACAATCTTGAAAGGCAAAAAATTATCACCATGTTCACAGAGTTATCATATGCAAGTTGAGCCTACAAAAAAACTTAATTACATTGTTTTGGCTTGTTTTGACTAAACATTTAAAAAGATCAAAGAGATTATTGCTAAGTTTTGTTGTTTGTTCATCTACTTGAGAGTGGTACATTTAACTATATTATAGTTTCCTTGCCATCTCCTTCCACAATATCCTCCAAAAATGACTTAAATTCTAGTATCTCTATTTGATGTGATTGTATTTACCGATCTATTAATTAGCACAAACTCCTTGATGAATAGTTATGAGTAATAAAGTGCACTATCTTTGAAAAGTTGTCAACTGCAATAAAATCTAGATTGAATCTATGTTGTATTCTCAATAATGCATGAATGAAATCCATAAATATGTCCTCCCAATGACTCTTCAAAACCACAACAACATATAGCATTCATTGGTATATCTAACTCCTTACTCTATCTAACAAATTTCACATTACACCATTGATATTTTCACATACTCTTCCAATATTTGTAGTATTATCTTTCCTCTAGCAAACTATGTGTTTATCATGTCAAATGTGTCCTAAGATTTGTGTAATTCTCTAATTATACCCCTACACATTAAAAATCTCTATAATTATTTGCTTGGTTGTGACTCGTATATCCATATAAAATAATGTAATCCAAATGCACTCTTCTACCCTACATCCTTTGGTTCATGCACATCTCCATGACATGTCCAAAGTCTTTCTAACACTCATATAGGTCCTTAATTTGCTCAATGCCAATTGTCAAAATCTTCATTCTCACCAACATCAATGTGCTTCTTCTTATGTGTATGTGACCTTGTTTTTTTCCTAATGTTATGATTAAATAAGAATATGTAATTCTATATAAGTTTAACCCCTTTTAAATGTCTTTGATTTCTCTTTGCTTAACATTTGATATACTTCAAGCCTTCATTATCAGTGTACATAATATACTCCTTTGACAAGAGATAATGCCTAAAAAATCAATGGCACTAATGCAATAACATAAAATTCATTATCATATGAAGAGTACTTACCTCACACTTCATTCAACTTCTCATTGAAGAATGCTGCCAACCATCCTTCTTTACTTAGCTATGTGTTAAAAAGCTACCCACTTGTATCATAATCCATTTGAAACACTTACACCAAATCAAATAATGCCAACACAATTTCCATTGTAAACTTCTAAAAAAACTCAAAACTTGTTGTGCCTATGTGATCCATTAGAAATTTCGCACTTGAAAGCATTGTCGGGAATGAACATATTCTATTGAATTATTTGATGAACTTATGTAAAAATTTGTAAAAACCTCACTTTTGTGACACTACTAAGTTTGGCACATTCAAACATTGTCTTCACTTTTTTTGGGGGATCCATGTGCAATTCACCCTTGGAAATTGCAAAAATAAGGGACACCAATTCTTTATAGAAGGATTAACTCGTCTTCAAGTTAATGCAGATGAATCCATTTCACTTTGAGTTAATGCAGATGATTCCATTTTATCACTTTGAACACATTCTTTGATATTCAAGATGCTCATCTTCTCTTGCTTAAAACAAAAATGTCATTTGAGAAAACTATTGTAAACTTACCGATATGCTTTTGTATTACCTTTGTCCCTAGTCACATGAATGTCCTAAATGCATTAGCCTTACCAAAATGACAGCCAAACACTCATACAAATTCTCTTTGGTCTTGAATGTATCCTTATGCTTATTGGCCTTTGCAAAGGTAGACTTGATATTTTGATATCCACTCTTCAAAAGTCTAAGTTCTAACTTTGTAAACTACTTGGTGTTCTAACTTTGTGAACTACTTGGTGTTTACACTAGGATTGTCTATCCAATTGTATATTCTTGGTAAAGAAAAATGTACATGATTGTGATCTTAGTAAGAGCTTTATATCATCTACATATTTATCAATATCCATTTGTTTTCATAGTTATCAACAATGGTATCACATATGGGTTCATTTCATCTCTAATTAGGCATTTTTAGCAATAACATGCTATGTTGTGAATTCAACTCAATTTTCCAATGGGCTCATCCCATGTGCTTTTTGAATTCATAATTGCATGTCTATAATTAAGGCCATCTCATATTAAATATTTCTCTTAAGTGGAAATGCATCTAGTAAGTCATCATCTAGCCCATCTCCTTCACTTTTATATAAAACTCCTTTCCCTTAGCATGCTTTATCTCTTTCTTTAGTACAATCATATAACATTGTTTTGTATCCTTCATAATGCATAAGAGCTTATTCACTCATAGAAATAACAACTCTTTAATCAATATTCTTTTCCAATCTTCATAATGTAGTAGTTCTTCTTTCTATCACGTAAGATGCATGTGGCATACTATCATTATCTTCCCAATAACAAGTGGCAAGCATCCATAGGAATGTTGTCGCATATAATTTTATCATTGTATTATCCATTATTAAATGTCACCTTGCAACATTGGTCTATAACCATTACATCATATTTATACTCAAGCCAAAACAGCCTATAAGGTTGTGGGTGCTTTTGTTGTGCTGACCTGACCTTTCTATCATATTTATTATGGTGTAAGGGAATGAACAAATGCCCCCTTCTCCTATTCATGGATGGGTCTAGCTGTAGAAATAATAGCTTCAATGCTATGAGCAAAGATGCTATGAACAAGCACATGAAATAGATCTTGCTACTAGGAATTCTCACAAGCATACATAGGAAAAAATTGAGAGAAGAAAAGAGATTGAATCACATGAATGAAGAGATGAATATTGGTTTGTATCCTTCCATTGATTAATGGTAAATAATAGTGTACATAAATACTACATCCCTCGTAGGAAAATCGAGTTGTATGGAGACAACTCATAAAGCTCAAAAAGGATGACTTACCAAAATATAGCAAACCCCCATAGGTGGTTAAAGCACTTCCCAAATCAGTCAAGGACCTCACGAATTAGAAAAAGCATGAGTGAGTTGTCAAGAGTGACGGGAAAACATGCTAATCATAGAAAATGGAGAGAAAGTCATGAATGATGGGTTGTCAACAAAAGAACCCAGTTTCCTAGTTAACTAGCTTTACCTTATCCACAGGAAAGTAAGATAAAGAAAAATAAAGTAGAATCTGTTGTAAAGCATTGTTTACTAATTATAGATGTCCATAAAGTGGTCAAGATCAACCCAGAATAAAAAAATAAAGCATTCCTGGAGTATAGATGGCATGTGTTGACTTTACGGTGCAAGTGGATGCCAATTAATTAAGCTAGTGGCTAGATAATTAATCAAATAATGATTAATTATTTTATCCTAAGTATTGAGTGGGTTTAATATATTCCAACACCCCCCTTTAAGTCTGACTTTATGATGGTATGTCAAAAATATAGGTGTATATAGGGCCCAGCAACAAGGCTATGGTCACCCTTTAACAATTATTCATGTCAAAAAAGATGAGGAAAGATGCAAAACCACGTGGGGAAAAGCCTCCCTCAATAAATGACAAGGCACAAAATTTGAAAATAATGTCTTCAACATATCTTTATCTTCACTTGAATGAACTGCTTCTGAATGGAAGACTTGATGAAGAAATCATAAACTCTATGATCATGCGCTAGAGTGTAGAACGTGCAAGAAGAGAGAGGAGAGACTCCTTGTATCTCATCAACATATGAAGTAGGAGCATTATATGAATGCTTCTTGCTGTTGTCAAACTCTGATCTGCAAATACAATCTGAAAGGGAAAAGAGAACTGTGCATACTCCTTCCCTGAATAGTTGCAAAATTTTGATGTGAATCACATGTCAATCTTCCAATCTGATGTAGCACCTTTCCAGATCTCATATGAGGCAGATAAAACTTTGATATATAAAAAAAAATAGAATATGGAACAACAAAGACAAAGGCTTTAGTGACTCCATGAGGATATAGGGCTAGACTAAGAAAACTATGAGCAACTAGGGAAAACTGATAGGTGTAAAAATATGAATGATGCATGAACATGAGATCTAAACCGTAAGTGTTTAGAACAGATCCAAACATGTTTAATATCAGTCCAAATATGACTAAGGTCATGGATAACCAACCATTGAAGGATAGGAAAGACTTCAAACCATGTAAGATAAGCTAAGTTACTAGGATCCGGATACGGATTCACTAGATTTTTTGAAACCTAGGATCCGAATACGATGAGAAATGACAAGTACAAACAAATAGAAAAATATTTTTATAATAAATAGAAAAATAGAATGAAGAAACAAAACTATTTAGGAAACACAAGAGCAGAACTATAGGTTATTTCCAAATAAGAGAGTTCATGTACCATAACTGATAATTTGATAAGTTGTGACGTTGATAATTTTAAAGACCATTTCAGCATGAACTTGAAGCAGGTCATAATAGTGTTTTTGTGAGCCACATCCACATGTCCTTATCAGCAAGGAATAAAGTGGTTTTATTGAACGCTATGGAAAGACTACAGAACAATGTAGGTGAAGTGAGCAACAACATAGTACATAAAGATAGATCAACCTTTGACAACAGATCTTGACTATAAAGATAGATCAACCCTTGACAACAGATCTTGACTATAAAGATATATCAAATAAAAAAATTGAGAGCAGACCTTAATATTGATATACCAGAGTTCAAGAGCATAACTTGACATAAGGACAGATCAGACCTTAAGGAGGAATGTCGTTTACACTTTTAGCCATTAGGTGTTTAGGATTTTTTAAGTTTTTCATTAAAAATTAATTATTTGGGGTGATCAATGGGTCATAGAAGCACTGGAAGTTGTAGGATCCATTTGAAAATTTTAGGAATTATTTGATTTTTCACAGGATCCATTTGAAAATTTCAGGATTTTGTTTTTTCACAGGGTTTGTTTGAAAATTTCAAGATTTATTTTTTATTTTTCACACGATCCATTTGAAAATTTCAGGATTTATTATTATTATTTTTCACAGGATCCATTTCATGGGACTAGGATACGTTTCCTTCTACAGGGGATACGTTTCCGTGGTGGATCCAAGGTAGATCCAATCCGAATAGGTATCATATTCGTGGATTTGCGGATCCTACACACTAGGGTGGTGGATCCGGTAACACGGAAGATAAGTAACACTACATAAGAGACCAATGAGGAATCAACTAGTGAACTTGGGATTTGTATAGTCTTATGATTATTTAGAGGTATGGTAGATGGTATGGATGGTGGTATGATTTGTGTTATGACATGCATATCAGCTTGCGAACAATATCCTAAATCATATATATAATCTTGTGAGGAAGCGTTGCTCAAAGACAAGTCAGTATGTAGTGAAAAATCACAATTTTTGGGAGATGAATCTAGTAGCGTGAGAGGAGGATTATCAAAGAAAGGATCTACTATTTTTGATTCTGATATATCAGAGACTAAAATTTATATTAGAGACATGAGAAAATGATTTAACTCTGGCACTCAAATCATAAGTTATATCACCTTGGAACTGCACACTATGACAGTGTTATGAGGAATCACCAGGCTTCTCTAGTTGATCTGGAACTTCAATCTTGTGATTCTCAAGAAGCCAAGACATGATGTCCATCTTCTTCTTGAAACACTTCTTCTTTGAATGAAAACCCTTGTTGTAATAAGAACACTTGGATGTGCTCCCTTTCTTCTTACCCTTCTTTACTGAATCTTCATCAGTAGGCTTTAAACTTTCATCTTCAATTTCTGACTTTGACTTCTTCACAATTTGCTTCTCTATTGATTTGGAATTATTGATTCCTTGAACCATGAGAGCATGATCCTTGCCATTGTAAGAATTAAAGACACCCATATGGATCAATTTATCTTGCTCCTTTGTTAGTGAATCAAGAAAAGTATTTAAAGAAGGCATTTTCCACTTAGGAACAACAAGCCTAGTAGCATGAAAAGTAGACACAAAAACTGAGTAATCAGGACCCAATTTAGAAAGAATGGAAAAGATTATGTGACCATCTTCTTTATCAATCCCACATTGCTTGAGCATTAGAACAAGTGACTTGAACTTGGTGAAGAAACCCTCAAGAGAATCGAAATTACTTAGACTTGGTGAGAATAACTCAATCTCCAATTGATGCCTCCTTAGCTCATCTTAAATTCCAAAGAGAGACTCCAATTGAGTCCACACTTGGTTTGGTGTGGTCAAACCATCTAGATGAAAGAGTAGATCAGGAGAAATAGAGAGACAAAGCAATCCATTGGCTTCATCCAACCTATTATGCCACTCAACTTTCTCAATCACAACATTGGGCTCATTCTCCAAAGCTAGAGTAACTCTGTATAATCCTTTACTATGCAATATAATGCCAATTTTGGATTTTCATTTGTGGTAGTTGAAGGGAGTAAGAATTATTTATGAAGGAGAATCCATACTGCTGAATCGATGTGCTCAAGAAGAAACCCTCTACAACCTGCAAAACAAACTAGGAGAAAATCTTGTAAGCTAGACAAGCTCTTCTTCAGAGAGGGATAGGAGACTGGATGCGCTCCTCAACTCTATAGAACTTGATCAACCTTGCTTCTCTGATACCATGTAGAAATAATAGCTTCAATGCTATGGGAAAAGATGCTAAGAAGAAGCACATGAAATAGATCTTGCTACTAAGAATTCTCACAAGCATACACAAGAAGAAATAGAGAGACAAAAAGAGACTTAATCACATGAATGAAGAGATGAATATTGGTGTGTATCCTTCCATTAATTAATGATGAATAATAGTGTGCGTAAATAGTACATCCCTCATAGGAAAATCGAGTTGTACAGAGACAACTCATAAAGCTCAAAAAGGCAGACTTACCAAAATATAACAAACCCCCATAGGTTGCTAAAGCACTTCCCAAATCAGTCAAGGACCTCACGAATTAGCAAAAGCATGAGTGAGTTGTCAAGAATGATGGAAAAACATGCTAATCCTAGAAAATGGAGAGAAAGTTATGAAGGATGGGTTGTCAACAAAAGAACCCAGTTTCCTAGTTAACTAGCTTTACCTTATCCATAAAAAGCAAGATAAAGCGAAATAAAGCAGAATTTGATGTAAAGTGTTGTTTACTAATTTTGGATGTCCATAAAGTGGTCAAGATCAACCCAGAATCAGAAATAAAGCATTCATGGGGTATAGATGGCATGTGTTGACTTTAAGGTGCAAGTGGATGCCAACTAATTAAGCTAGTGGGTAGATAATTAATGAAATAATGATTAATTATTTTATCCTAAATATTGAGAGTGTTTAATATATTCCAACACTAGCCATGGAACCCCATAAACTTGATTTATATTTGGGGAAAAAATATTTTAAAGATTCTAAAGCAAGATTTATACATTAGAACCCCTTTTCAAATCATTCAAGAGAGTGCATACCAAAATTATACTAATATGCACTCAAAAAAAATAAGGAAAATCATGAGCATCTACAAGAAATATATATCCAAAATTTCCATTCTTTAGGTAGTGATAACTTTTAGCAACTCATTAGGGGATTACACAGGGATTACAACATTCATATATCAATTTTCTTCTTCCTAGCATTTACCATATATCGATGATCTATAGGAGTCTTTATATACTCTTGTCCATTTTGCTCATTCTATAGCAATTTCTACATATGTTGGAATAACATCCACTCATAATCTCCCAGAAAACATTTATTTCACAACTTTTGGACAATCACACTACCATTGTGGGACATGTCTTATCTTTGTACAATTTGCTTTACTACACAGACTCTCACTAGAGTATTGCATGCATTTTCAGCCTCATGATCATGAACTTCACTCTTTATAGGTATTTGATCCTCAAAAACTCAAGTTATCTTTGCATTTGCCATAACCAATCTACCAGGGCTTCAAATTTCAAGCTATAATCATAACATATAACATTTAGCCTCACATTTTCTTTATTGCTTAAGAGTTTGATCAACTGCAATTTAATATTATTATCTTACGCATTCTTATCTTTGGTTTCTTTTGGTTTAGGTTCAAAATCAACTTCATCATTTTTACCACTATGTTTGTTTTCCAATTCCTAAATACACCTTCACAATTTCTACAATTCCCTTTTCATAGTATTTATTTCATCTCTATGCACCAATTACTCAATCAGAGTCCACATAACCCAACAAATTTTGAGTTTCCCCATCTTGGATTCTTATGAAATTCTTGCTTGTTATCCTTTAGTTTCTCTAAAAGTGTTTCACCTAGCTAGGAGAGTGTTTCACAATATGTGAAGAGCTTGTTGTCTCTTAGCCGTTTTGTTTATTTTTTACTTATAGTTGGAGAGCTTAGATTGGGTTTATGCTTACCTTGGGAACAATGCTAGAAAGGCACACCTCTTGATGCAATAATTGGCACATGTGGCATATTTGGCATCTTCTATAGGGTGCACTTGTTGAGGAGCATGGGCAGTTGGCATGTATAAAGTAACCACCTTGGAGGAGGGGGTTATACACTTTGAGATTGGGCCTTTGGCCTTAGGATCATGTAACCACCTTACACATAGTTTAAGGAAGAATGCTTGAGTTGAGAAGCCCATGATTAGAGGGCACACATATTGGAGGACCATTTAACATATAGATAGTTAGATTGGAGGGGCCACCACCTTAGCAGTTGGACAAACCCTATTGTGACATCTAGACTCCTTACTTTGAGGAGATCTTGATTTGGATATTTTTTGTTAAGTTTCGCCTAGAGCTTGAGGACTTAGTTCATGTTTTATTGCTAGACTCACACACCTTAATCTATATATAGGGAGGAGAGTGTCTCTGTTATGAACAACTACTTTGTATTATAGAGACTGATTGTTAGTGGTATTCTATCTATTTGGAGAATCCCAAAAAATTATTTATTACTCTTGTAATAAGGATTGCTTCCATGGATTGTAAAATACAAGTGTTGAAATTGTAGTTTATGGGATGCAAGTTTGTGATTTCCTTAATATCTTGTGCATTTCATGGTTGTTTTAGTGTGCTGATTTATTAAGATAACGGGGTCAAGCCCATGTTGTTTCATGTTTGATGAAACTTCCAAATCTTTTTGTTGCTTTTTTATTTCTACTATAATTGAAGTAAGTTTTTGATATGTGTATTGAGACAGATCTTGTGCTAAGGTTAGTGAAGTGATCAATACTTGAAGTATTTTTCGTGTCTACATGAATTTGTCTAGAAGTAATGTTGGACATATTCAAATTTCTTGCAAGGGTATTGAATAAATTAGTTTCAACACCAAGTTTGGAAACTCTCTGAAGTAGATTTGTGGCTTCATAGAAGTGAGGTGGAAATTTCATATTGGACATATTTTCAAATTTCTATATTACTTGGCCTTGATATCTGGAATGCACAAGAGGTCCCTTATCTTATGGATGCACATGTTGAACTTAAGCTTTCCACAAGCCCAATTTAAATATGCAATAAAATAATTAAGATTATGAATCAAATACACAAACAAAAGATATAAACATTTGGACATTCAAGGGAAATCAAGAAGAGGGAGCTAGTCTACTTGTTCTCATTATTCGATCGTATTTACCATTAATATACCTTTATCTCTTAGCCCACTTTTGGCCTTGTATCTTTCCCCATAATGTTTTATGTCTCAGTTACATAGCCTCTACTCATTACTCCAAACTCACAGCCTTATTACTCAATCTTTCTCATATTTGTCCTCCTTGAGTCTTATTCTTGTTCTCTTTCTCAACGTCGGTGGCGGGGGTGTGCAAGAAGTTGAGGGTCTCTTTTGGCGTGTTAGATGCAATGCAAAACTGAAAAAACAGACATCCATCAACTTGCATGGATATTTTGAGACACTTACACAATGAATCTTGTGATCAGTAAAAAACAAGAAATGTAGGAAATTGAATGACCTTTCCAAATATATATTTTTTTTCTATTGAAAATGTTGTTAACTATCTAAAGTTAGATAAATTTTAACAGGCACTTTTTATTTTGGTGACAAATTATAAGGTATATGTTTTTGTGGGTGCAGCGTCTGAGTGTCTAAATGATGGAATAAACTTACGAAAACCAGTATACATATAGAGAACATATAGGACTAGTGCACGACTATTTTTCCAATAATAAAAATAATATTTTTAATTTTTTTTTAATTATCTAAGAGATCAAACCTCGAAAATGGTACATCATTTGTGGGTGCAGCGTTTAAATGTCTTAATGCAATTATTTAGAAATGAGTTTTTTATAACATGTAGAGATTGGTGTTCTTCTGTGCACCATACATTTTTTTTTTAAATGGTTGAGAAACGAAAGAGATATGGACGAAACACTACCAGTGTATTTTTTGAGTTGAGGAGTGATGACAGAAGATAAATAAGAAAAAAATAGAAAAAATTATGTATTCTTGTTAAAATTTACATATTTAGAATCTGCAAAAAAAACCATATCTGTTTCTAAAATCTCATAAAAAATGGAGGTGTGCAGCATAATCAGACGAACGGCTAAACATGAGCATATTGAAAATTTGGATATAATGTTGCATTAGCCATGGTTGATCATACTCCAAGGCACATGCATGTTGAATTCGAAGCAAAGTACAAAGCAGACACATAGGCATAGGAATTCCACGAAAGCATGGGTGGAGGCTCGGCCTTATCATTTGGAGGGAATAAGTTTTTGAATTTAAACAATACGTGAGCGCGATTTAACAGAACAAAACGTGTGCGCGTTATATAGAAACAAAACAAGTGCGCGTTATGTGCTGACAAAGCGCGTGCGCGTTTTGTAAAACCAAAAATAGCGTTCATCATCATCTTCATCTTCATCATCTTCAACTTCATCATCATCATCATCATTAACATGATCATCATCTTCAACTTCATGATCATCATCATCACCATCAACATCATGAACATCATCATCACCTTCCTCATCATCTTCATCATCATCACCATT
>LPNX011135185.1:111669-136716 GCA_001517045.1 Pseudotsuga menziesii | reverse complement strand
GAGCAGTAGAATCTGCTCTAGTTGGTGTAATTTGTGATCATAATAAACCGAATAGCTGGGCTATAGGATGGAATATTGAGCTTCTTACCGTCGTATACACGGCCAGCATCTGAATTGTGAAACTAAATTCTATTGTAATAGAGTGCTGTGCGTCATTACACATGGAAAACAACAACAAATTATTGATTTCAGTGAAAACCACCATTTTGATTGATTGATTCATATGTGATATTATGTGATAAAAACTAAGTGGTTAATTATGCCTCTTCCCATTCATTACAGGGAGTAATATGCTCTGGACTTGGGATTTTTTTGCAAATTTAATGTATAAGCAAAAAAAGGGCCTGTATTCGTTGTCATTTTCAATCCACTGGGCACGATTATCACAGAAATTTTGGAACTTATCATTCTTCGTGTTTGTCTTCGCGTGGGAAGGTAAGTAAGGTTTTTTCTTCTCGGGATCATTAAGCAAATTTATTTTTGCATATCAGCATTGAAGGGCTCACTATCTACTAACCCTTCAAAGCGAAATGGGCTTATAAATATTTAATATATATATATTTTTTTTTAAAATTCACTGCCGTCGCTTAAGCGACAGCTATCTATGTCGTTTTTGCGACGCCTTCCCATTATATCTGTCGCAAATGCGACGGTTTTTGGTGATACGTGGCACTCCAAAACTAGTCATAGGTGTCGCAAATGAGACGCCTCGTCTTCATCTCCGTCGCTTAAGCGACATCTACCTCTGTCGTTTTTGCGACGCCTTTCCATGCTATCTGTCGCACATGCAACGGTTTTTGGTGATACGTGGCACTCCAAAACTAGTCATAGGTGTCGCAAATGCGACGCCTCGTCTTCATCTCCGTCGCTTAAGCGACAGCTGTATCTGTCGTTTTTGCGATGCCTACTCTCTAAAGCAATGGTTTATGCGACGGTTATACCTGTCGCTTATCCGACGGTTGACATTTAACCGACGGTTAGTTAAGTGTCGCTTAACCGACGGTTAGTTAAGTGTCGGATAACCGACACCACATGTCCGACGCTTAAGAAAAAATCAAAGTGTCGTACATGCGACAGGAAAGTGTCGAAAATCCGACATGACGGCCGTCGGATTTTGGGTCGAAATGTAGTAGTGTCAAGAGATGTCGACCGGCTCATTGAAGTAGAACCAGCCATTGTGATACCAGCTGATGATGAATTTGACAGCAGTTTCCTTCATGCCACTAAAGCTGGCCATAAGTGGTGCATTGACATAGCTGAAGATAGTGTTGTGTTTGATTTTCTCTGCTACTTGAGTGATATTTTTGTTGACAAAGGCCCATTATTGCATTTCGGTCTATAGTTTTTGCCACGAGCCTTCCTGTACCTTGGCGTTTTTAATGTTTTTCAACCTGCGAACTAAAGGTGTATCCGCAGCCTGTATTTCCTTGGCTTTGGTCGAGGCTCAAGTTTGTTTGGGGGCCATTGTGTCGGTTTGGTGGTCGATTTCATTAAGGGGATCTAGGTTTTTAGTCGACTGGATGCTCTGATGCTCTCTCTGTATGGATTGTGGTGAATGATCAACCTTCGGCGATCCAGTATTTATAGGCGATGCAGTGGATGAGTGCGTCGATGGGTGTATTAATGACAGACGTGATGTTCCAGCTGGAATACTTGAGTGTGTGTTAATGGTGGATTGCTTTCGACGCTCGATGTCATGAATGCACGATGGGACTATCGAAGTCATCGGTCGATGTCGGTGATGAGAATGGTCGATGGGAGTGGTCAGTTGATGAAAATGGTCGATGGTGTTAGGTCAATGGCCATGATGGCGGTTGTCGAGATGGTGATTTCCTGTCATGGTTTTTCTGTAAGTATGGTATTTTTTTGGTTTTTGAATTTTTAAGTTTTTATGGATTTTGGTTGACGGTTATGGTCGTTATATGATTTTTTATTTTTTTTGAAATTAGTTTCTGTAGCATTTTAGTCGGGATCCATTAACGAGCTTCTGAAATACTATACCCTGTAGCATCCTTAGTCAGACTGATCCATTGGGATGTATCTCTTCAAAAACGTAAGGTCCCATCCATTTTGTGCGGAGCTTTTTAGGTTTACCTTTGACCCGACTATTATATAGTAAAGCAAGGTCTCCGACCAACAAGTTTTTGTTATTGATGTTGCGGTCGTGCCATTTCTGTTGTTGTTTCTGGATTTCTTGGTGTTGTATAGCCATGAGTCTGTGCTCTTCTAGCTTGCTAAGTTGTAATAGTTGGTCCTTCCTTCCCTGTTCGACATTGACATGTAGTATTTCTGTGATAATAGGTGTATGTTGTCAGAAGTGTAGTGGAACTACTGCTTCTTGTCCATAGACTAGTCGAAAAGGAGTTTGGTCGGTCGATCATTTATATGTTGTTCTGTATGCCCACAAGACTGCAGGTATTTTCTCATCCTAGTCGTCCTTATCAGCATTACATATTTTATTTAATCCTCTTGTCAATGTTTTATTGAATGCTTCAATTGCTCCATTCAACTAAGGATGGTACGATGTACTCCGACGGTGATCGATTTGGAACTGGTCGGTTAGGGTCTTGATAGTTTTGTTGATAAAATGTGTCCCCTAGTCACTAATCAGGGTAAGTGGACATCCAAATCTAGTGATGATATTCTCATAGATAAACTTAGCAGCTATCTCACTAGAACATGTGTCGACTGGTTTAGCTTCTGCCCACTTAGTGACATATTCAACTGCAGTAATGATATACCTTGCACCTGTCTTTTTTGCTGGTATAGGAAATGGTCCTATAAAGTATATGGACTAGATTTCAAATGTGAGACTTGGGTTTACTGATATCAAAGGAATTTCTGTGCTAGGAAGGGGTCAACCTAGTTGTTGACATCTGTCACGTCGACTGACAAAAATTTTGCAATCTCTATGGAGTGTCAACCACCATAATCCTGATTGTTGGATTTTCTTCACAGCTGTGTCCACTTGAAAATGTCCTCCTGCAGGTCCATAGTGTGCTTCATACATAATGTTGTCTCGTTCATGTTGTAGTACACACCTTCTGAGGATATCATCTAATCCCATTTTGTATTAAAATCCATTGATGAGACTATATGGTGCAGCCTTCATAGCTAAGATCTGCTTTTTCTTGGTGCTCATACCTTCTGGCGCATGTCCATCTTCCAAGAACTGAGCTATTTCTTCTAGTTCTGATGGGACTGCTTCTATCCAAAATAAATGTGTATCAGGTAAGTCATCGTCGACTCCTGTCGGTTCTTCTCCTGTGTCGATTCGGGATAAATGGTCGGGACCTACATTTAACTTGCCTGGTTGGACAACGACTTCAAACTCAAATTCTTGAAAAAGAAGTAGCCATCGACAAATCCTTCCATGATGTAGGGGTTTATTGACGAGATACTTCAGGGCCTGATGGTCGGTATAGAATATAAATGGGTTAGCTAAGAGATAATGCCGATATTTCTGTAGGGAAAAGACCATTCCTAGGGCTTCTCTTTTTGTTGTCGAATAGTTTCTTTCAGCCTTATTTAATTTTCTGCTACTGTAAACTATAGGATAATCCATTCCATCATCTCCCGGTTGAGTTAGGATTACTCCTATTGCTAGGCTTGAGGCATCAATATGAACATGGAATTTGATCGACCAGTTTGGAAACTTTAGGATTGGAGCTTCGACGAGCTTTCTTTTTAATTTTTCGAATGATATGTGGCATTCCGCTGTCCAGTTAAACTCTTGATCTTCTCTTAATAGTTCTTCAAGAGGATAGGTCATATCTAAACAATATCTTATGAATTTTATGTAATAGCCTGTGTGGCCAAGTAAATAACAAACTCCTCCATATGGTCCTGTAGCACTTTATAGGCTTCAGAAAAGGCAGTGTGTTGTGCCAGTAGGAGTCGGGTTGTTTCCTCTTTTTTTCACTCCTTTGTTTCCTGAATGTGGGATTGAAGGGCCGTGACCATGCTCTCAAATAGCTGATATGCAATTTTGAGCAGTTTGTCTGTTTCGACCTCTATGGGGCCCAGCATGACGAACTGGGCCAGATTCCTGCATTTGTGGAGGAACTCGACTTGTTTTTCCTTCTTGTCGTCAAGTTCCTTATTTCTTTTCTCACTCCTTGTCTTTGCTTCACTTCCAAGGGTTTTGAGGAGTTGTCCCAACTCCGTGTCGGTCAGGGAGCTTGCATCCTTCAGTCTGATTTGGACCTTTGAAGGCTATCCATGATGCTCCTTCTTATGTTTCTCCTTCCTCTTCTTATGCTTCTCTTTCTTCTGCTTGTGTCGGCACCTGTTTACCTGAAGCAGTCGAGGCAGGGTCTTTGGTTTGTGGGATAGAGGCCGATGGTTTCTCTGGTTGGGGAGGTGGGATGACTACCACCTCTGGTTGTTTGGATGCAGCTGGTTGTGGTGGGCCTTTATATGAGTCGGGGGGTGGTGGTGGTGGTGATGGGGTTGGCAAATGGTCGGGGGTGATTGGTTTGGGGGAAGTATGGATGAGTGGTGGATTGTCGGGGCAGGGAGGTGAGTCTAAGTCGGAGAACATTTGGTGGATTTCGCGGGCTATGTCCTCTTCATTTTCTGCTCCTTCAGTTGGGCCAGTGGCTGGTGGGTCGACTAGGGGTGCAGTAGGGGTGATGGTTGATGTTCGACGTGCAACTACTTCCACTTCCTTATCGGGATTTCTCTTGAAATTCGACATGATGGTCGCAAATGTTCTGGACTGGGCTTCAGGTCCTTGTTGGTATCCACCGGTCGTAAAGAGAGGTACTTGTGTCGATATTTTCTGAGCCGACACAAACAGCTCAGGAAGCTTCTCAATAAAATCCTGCAAATCCCTATCTTTGTCAAATTTTTCTTTCACCTCTTCCGACATCACACTTTTGCATAATTTGAGGGGGCTGACTGACTGCGGTGCCGGTACTTGTTCCTCGGTTATTTTCATCGGTGATGGGGGTGGAGGCGTCGACACAAGATCGACAATGTTTTCAAGCGTCTTCATATTCTTTGCTTTCTTCGGTCGACTTGCTTGTGCTCCTACGTCGACAAATCGCTGGAACTGGGTTTTGACCGGTACTTTATTTGGTGTGTCATCCTCTATGATGTCGAGGGCCATGCCTGCCAATTCCTCCTCATCTTTTGATGAGTCAGCAAGGATAAGCTTGTGCTTACCTTTACCTTGTTGTTGTTGTTGTGTTTTGAGATTTTTCCTATCCGCTGCCATTTCTTTCAACAATTTCCGAATGATGCCTTTTGTGACAGCGTACTCGGGGTTTTCTAGCTCTGTCTCCCCCCCCTGGCTCCTGAGTCAGGATGACACTTTCTGTAGCCAGAGGAATTACCTGCTGCTATGGCTGTGGCTTTGCGGTCTGGGGTTCTTCCTTCTTTGCGGTCGGAGGTTTGATGGTTATTTGCAATTGACCGGTGTGTTCAACCGGTGTCTCCTCCAACACAAATGTGCTGATATAGAGGTTGAGCTCATAGTATTCCTCTTTTTCCTGGTCTGTGAGCGGTTCCTCAATTGAGAAGTCGATCGTCTTTGCTACTGCTAGTACTGGTATTTTTGTTTTGGCCTGTCGCGATAGTTCCTAGAAGATATAGTCGACAGACAGATAGTAGTCGAGGGCTTTGGTGTTTGAATTGTCACCCTGCATGTACCACACCAAGGTATGGTCGAGCTCCAGCAGGATGTGAGAGTTTGTCGGTAGATTTCTTCGGATGTTTTAAGGCACCCTCCATCTAGTCGTGTGGAATTTGAGTGGTTGAAACCAGTTCTCCAATAGTACTTTCCCGCACTCAAGCTCGTGCATGGTTCCTCTTTTGGAGAATGGTTTAAATCTCCACATGTCGAAATTTGACGGTTCCCGAAAGATTGGACTCCCCTCTGGGTAGATGTGGTACATGGGAATACATAAGATGAGGGAGGGGAACTTGATGATTCCTCTTGTTTCTTGACATCATTCACAGATGGTCTTTACTATGTTGATGACATACTCTGCCCATCTGTATATTCGTCCATCGGTGGCAATGGTGTCGACAGCTTCTAGCATGTCTAACTTAAGGTCGCTGCCTCGACCTGCCAGCATGAGTGTTATTGCAATGATTTATGCCACAATCTATGGCGTTTGGGTTATGATTTGGCCAATCATCAACCCCTTGGATTTCTTACCAGAAGATGACCTAGTGAGCTCTTTGACTAGTCCTTATTTAATTTTGAGTGGTACGAGGTTTCCTTCATTAGACAGATCAATCAGCTTGGAGATAACTTCTCAAGAGATGTCGACCGACTCGTTGAAGTAGAACCAGCCATTGTGATACCAGCTGATGATGAATTTGACAGCAGTTTCCTTCGTGCCACTAAAGCTGGCCATAAGTGGTGCATTGACATAGCTGAAGATAGTGTTGTGTTTGATTTTCTCTGCTACTTGAGTGATATTTTTGTTGACAAAGGCCCATTCTTGCATTTCGGTCTATAGTTTTTGCCACAAGCCTTCCTGTACCTTGGCGTTTTTAATGTTTTTCAACCTGCGAACTAAAGGTGTATCCGCAGCCTGTATTTCCTTGGCTTTGGTCGAGGCTGAAGTTTGTTTGGGGGCCATTGTGTCGGTTTGGTGGTCGATTTCATTAAGGGGTTCTAGGTTTTTAGTCGACTGGATGCTCTGATGCTCTCTCTGTATGGATTGTGGTGAATGATCGACCTTCGGCGATCCAGTATTTATAGGCGATGCAGTGGATGAGTGCGTCGATGGGTGTATTAATGGCAGACGTGATGTTCCAGCTGGAATACTTGAGTGTGTGTTAATGGTGGATTGCTTTCGATGCTCGATGTCATGAATGCGCGATGGGACTATCGAAGTCATCGCTCGATGTCGGTGATGAGAATGGTCGATGGGAGTGGTCAGTTGATGAAAATGGTCGATGGTGTTAGGTCAATGGCCATTATGGCGGTTGTCGAGATGGTGATTTCCTGTCATGGTTTTTCTGTAAGTACGGTATTTTTTTGGTTTTTGAATTTTTAAGTTTTTATGGATTTTGGTTGACGGTTATGGTCGTTATATGATTTTTTATTTTTTTTGAAATTAGTTTCTGTAGCATTTTAGTCGGGCTCCATTAACGAGCTTCTGAAATACTATACCCTGTAGCGTCCTTAGTCGGACTGATCCATTGGGATGTATCTCTTCGACAACGTAAGGTCCCATCCATTCTGTGCGGAGATTTTTAGTTTTACCTTTGACCCGACTATTATATAGTAAAGCAAGGTCTCCGACCAACAAGTTTTTGTTATTGATGTTGCGGTCGTGCCATTTCTGTTGTTGTTTCTGGATTTCTTGGTGTTGTATAGCCATGAGTCTGCGCTCTTCTAGCTTGTTGAGTTGCAATAGTCGGTCCTTCCTTCCCTGTTCGACATTGACATGTAGTATTTCTGTGATAATAGGTGTATGTTGTCGGAAGTGTAGTGGAACTACTACTTCTTGTCCATAGACTAGTCGAAAAGGAGTTTGATCGGTCGATCATTTATATGTTGTTCTGTATGCCCATAAGACTGCAGGTATTTTCTCATCCTAGTCGTCCTTATCAGCATTACATATTTTATTTAATCCTCTTGTCAATGTTTTATTGAATGCTTCAATTGCTCCATTCAACTAAGGATGGTACGATGTACTCCGACGGTGATCGATTTGGAACTGGTCGGTTAGGATTTTGATATTTTTGTTGATAAAATGTGTCCCCTAGTCACTAATCAGGGTTAGTGGACATCCAAATCTAGTGATGATATTCTCATAGATAAACTTAGCAGCTATCTCACTAGAACATGTGTCGACTGGTTTAGCTTCTGCCCACTTAGTGACATATTCAACTGCAGTAATGATATACCTTACACCTGTCCTTTTTGCTGGTATAGGAAATGGTCCTATAAAGTATATGGCCCAGATTTCAAATGTGAGACTTGGATTTACTGATATCAAAGGAATTTCTGTGCTAGGAAGGGGTCGACCTAGTCGTTGACATCTGTCACATCGACTGACAAAAATTTTGCAATCTCTATGGAGTGTCGGCCACCATAATCCTGATTGTTGGATTTTCTTCACAGCTGTGTCCACTTGAAAATGTCATCCTGTAGGTCCATAGTGTGCTTCATGCATAATGTTGTCTCGTTCATGTTGTAGTACACACCTTCTGAGGATATCATCTAATCCCATTTTGTATAAAAATCCATTGATGAGACTGTATGGTGCAGCCTTCATAGCTAAGATCCGCTTTTTCTTGATGCTCATACCTTCTGGTGCATGTCCATCTTCCAAGAACTGAGTTATTTCTTCTAGTTCTGCTGGGACTTCTTCTATCCAAAATAAATGTGTATCAGGTAAGTCATCGTTGACTCCTGTCGGTTCTTCTCCTTTGTTGATTCGAGATAAATGGTCGGGACCTACATTTAACTTTCCTGGTCAGACAACGACTTCAAACTCAAATTCTTGAAAAAGAAGTAGCCATCGACAAATCCTTCCATGATGTAGGGGTTTATTGACGAGATACTTCAGGGCCTGATGGTCGATATAGAATATAAATGGGTTAGCTAAGAGATAATGTCGATATTTCTGTAGGGCAAAGACCATTCCTAGGGCTTCTCTTTTTGTTGTCGAATAGTTTCTTTTAGCCTTATTTAATTTTCTACTACTGTAAACTATAGGATAATCCATTCCATCATCTCCCTGTTGAGTTAGGATTGCTCCTATTGCTAGGCTTGAGGCATCAATATGAACATGGAATTTGATCGACCAGTTTGGAAACTTTAGGATTGGAGCTTCGACGAGCTTTCTTTTTAATTTTTCGAATGATATGTGGCATTCCTCTGTCCAGTTAAACTCTTGATCTTCTCTTAATAGTTCTTCAAGAGGATAGGTCATATCTAAACAATATCTTATGAATTTTCTGTAATAGCCTGTGTGGCCAAGTAACACCCTGACTTGTTTTGGGTTTACTGGTGGTTTTAGGTCGAGGATAATTTTGATCTTTGCAAAGTCAACCTTAATACCTTCCTTATAGACAATGTGCCCTAATAATATCCCTATGGGGGTCACAAATATGCATTTCTTTATGTTTAGGGATAGTTGAATCTGTCGACATCTCTCCAGCATAAGTCTGAGCCATTTGCAATGATCCTTTAACATGGAGTATATTCTCCAATCGTCAAAGTATACTGCCATGGTCTTATAGATATATTCTTGAAATGTTTTGGCAACAATTCGAGAGAACACTGCAGGTGCATTCTTTAATCCAAAAGGCATAACTTTGTAAGAAAATGAACCAAATTCACACACAAAGGTTGTCTTCTTCTAGTCTTCTTTAGCTATTTGCACTTGGTTATAGCCTGAGAATCCATCTGTAAATGAGTAGCATTCATGTCTTGCAGCTTCATTCAAGATTTCATCTGCATAAGGGGTTGGAAATGGGTCTGTCAGTGTTACTTTGTTTAGTTCCCTGGAGTCAACACAAATTATTAGTCTGGTCGGATCATGTTTCTTAGGTTGTACCACCATTGGACTTGCCCATTTTGATTGGTCAATAGGGTAGATGATTCCTGCTGCCAACATGTTATCGATTTCCTTTTTGACTATCTCCTTGTATTTGTGAGCTAGTTTATAAGGCCTTTTTTTCATAGGTTGAACATCAGGTTTAATATCAATCTTCATCTCTCCCATTTTGTGGACTAAGCCTTTGAGGTCTTTGTAATCTCTAGCAAATACATCTTGGAACTCCTTTAATAAGTTCACTATCTCTGTGGTCTGTTCTTCGCTCCAGTAGTCACCAATCTTTGTTATTTTTGGTCGATCATCATTTGAGATGTCGAATTCTTTAGTTTTGACTTTAGCATCTAGCCACTCTGGTGCTTTGGCTTCATTGATTGGTTGACTTCCTTCTTTGAACTGTGATAATGTGGCAGGGAAGCCGATTGCAATCATTCTGTCGGTATCTTGTTTTTCAGTTGTTTCGACTTTCGGGATTGTACAAATAGGTTTGGTCATTTCGACATGGTTGGATTTCCATCTAAAGCTTTTTCCTTCTGTGTTTTCATTTTCTAAATGTAATCTTGTCGACTGTGGTTTAGACCTTGTTTGTATATTGTTACATTTCTTTGTCTGTCGGTTATCTTGTAAGGGTTTGCTTTCAGTCAGTTGTATAAATTCTTTAATATGTTTTGTTGTTTCGACCAAGTTTTCATTTTGTGGTATAAAGTTGAGATCTTTAATAAAATTTTCCCTTAGTTCATTCCATAAGAAGGTTTAACCTATGGCTTCGTCCATCTTATACCATTTGTTTGGTAAGTCGGTGAGGGTTGATGGGAACAAGTGTGGCCATGCTCGTTCATCCTTTTATCCAAGTCTTCTCCACTCCTTTTCATAGGTTTTGATATGATCTTCTGGGTTCTGTCCTTGAGTGAATACAGGTATCTGAGCTTGTTGGGTTAGCTTCTTTCCTCCAAACCTTTAGACAAAATAAGTCGAAGCAGTTGTCCAGGTCTTCAATATTGTCTGATGGGTATCCCACCATCTAGCAACTTGTCCTGTAAAAGTTTTGACTAGGCTTTGAAGTCGGCCATGTTCACCAATGTTTTTGGAAACTTGTTCGACATGCATGAATGGTGATTCCCTTTCCTTGTATCTTGGTAGTTGTGTGGTATTTAGGTTGGTAGGTTGTAAGGTAGGGTGTTCCCTAATTTTCTTCTCAAATATTTCTGGGACAATGGACACTATGAAGCATTGTTGGGTGGGCTTTTTCTGCACTTTTTGTATAGTCCAGCACCCTCTTGCTTGTGTTTTGTACTTATCGATCTCCCGATCATATAATTCAGCGTCGAAACTATAACCAACTGAGTCTTGGTTGCCTAAATGAATTTATCCATGGATATTTGGTTCTGTGTAATCTGCATTGATTTGGATCTGGTAGAGTTGTCGGACATCGACTTCTTCATCAATAGGTTCAGTCCAAGGTTCCCCTTGAGATGGATGAATGGGTACAATGACCTTTTGTCCATTTCCTTTCAATTTGATTCGCTCCTTGTCCAGGGATATGGATGCTTTCATCTTTCTACCCCAAGGTCAATCGACTAATGTTGGGAAGGAACTGGATCCTTCCTTTGGGTTGATAATTTCGAAGTCGACCTTGGTCGAGATTCCTTTTATAGTCGTGTCGATGTTTTTCTAGACTCCAATGGGTTCAATTAGGCCCTGGTCAGCTAGTTTCAGGTATATGCTTGACTCATAGAGTCGAGGTCTGCCCATTTGTTCCCAAGTGTCACGATTCATGATGTTTACTTGTGAGCCGAAGTCGAGCACTACTTGTCGGACGTGGTATCCTTCGATTTCTAGGTCGACAAGTGGGTCGGCATCACCTTTGTCTTTTTTATTTCAGCTACAGATGTTTTTTGTTTGTTTTTCAAGGTTGGTACATTTTATTTCATACAACAAATCGATGAACTGGGATACTGAGTTGTCTTTTTGAACGAGGTGGATTAATTCATTTATTGTGTTATGTCGAC
Source organism: Pseudotsuga menziesii (assembly GCA_001517045.1). Taxonomy (NCBI): domain Eukaryota; kingdom Viridiplantae; phylum Streptophyta; class Pinopsida; order Pinales; family Pinaceae; genus Pseudotsuga; species Pseudotsuga menziesii. The sequence continues at coordinate 125,180 of LPNX011135185.1, read as the reverse complement.
TATCATGAACGATTTCTTGTCGTGAAATTTCTTTGAATACATTAGTTGCTTCTTTGTATATTTGTTTTTCTTTCAGTGGGTTAGGATAGAAATTTTTATCTTTTATTTTACTGATTCTGGGGTTATCAGCTCCTGTTTTTGTTCCTTGTCGAGTTACAATATGCAAATTTTTTGTGTTTATTACATCATTTTTTTGCACACAGGGCAAGACATTAACATTTTTCTTGGTATTAATTTTTTCTAACATGGTAGGGCAATCCTCTAGTGAGTGATCCCCTACCCCACAGTGAGTACAGAATTTGAGATCAATTCTATCTTTATATGGATAGTTTGCATACCAATGTCCCCCTTTATAACATGTGAAGCACTGGATGGGTCGACGCGGTCGGTTGTCGTGATTCACAAGGAATCGACCTCTTCCTCCATAGCCTGCGCGTTAATTGTCGTATCGACGCTTGTATGGTCGACCATCATATCTCTATCCGTTCTGATCGTTTGCTAGATTGTTTTGCTCGTTATGTTGTGCCATTGCATTATTTTCGTAGACCGCCTGATAGTTCTGTCGGTTCTTCAGGTTCAACTGACAGTCGGCCATGTTATGATTTTTGGTCTCACAGATGGCACACCAGGAGACCTTGTTGTTCTTCATATTGAACAGCCAGTCTTTTGTCGAGTGATCCCCGTGCTCCTGGAAAATGTTGCAAAAATATTTGGTCTGTACGAATCAAACGTCCTGTCGGCTATATTCCTATCGACAGTTATCTTTGGAATGGTCGGTCGTCGAGCATTTGGTGCACCGGATCTCCTAATTCTTAAAGCTTAACTCCTTTAAAAACTTTTGTACATTCTCGAGTTGTTCCTCCAATCTGTGGTTCGTGGGGTAAGCGGGTATGTCCTCATCCATCTCCACTTGAAGAGCTTTTGTTAGCGCATATTCGTAAGATTTGAACGTTTCCAAACTGATGTGTCGGCATAATTTCTGAGATAGCCCTGCAAGAAACCACTGGATTAGTAATTGTTCATCTATAACATAGTCCAGCTGGCTCAGAAGGTCTTTTGTGATGTAGTTTTTAGTTTTTTCCGGCCAGGTGTTTAGCATCTTGAGTTTTGAAAAATGACAAAAAATTGCACCTTGATCTCGGCTTTTGTTGCTCTAGGTTGTCTTTCCAAAAATTTCATGTACCACGTCAATGCGCTTTTCCTCAAGGCACTGGTGAACTGTGCCATTTGTCTATCTTCGTCTGTAACTTGGTTGGCATCCCAAGTCGACTCACAGATGAACCAGTGTCGTCTTGGATCCTCATCCCCCTCGTATAGAGGAATGTGAGTCGATCTGTGACCCATGTCTGAATCACTGTCACTGCTCCCAGGAGGTGGCGGCAGTGGAGGTGCGGGTGGTGGTGAGGGTGGTGGAGTTATTGGTTTATTCGTCTCTGTGGGACTATGGTCGACGGAACTTGCGTTCTTGTCGGTTGTCAATTCTTCGTCGACTGGCAGTCGGTTGATGTTGACTTCTGCTGTCGATGGTCCACTGCAACTATTTGTCCACAGTTTTGAATGGTCTGTGTCTTCTAAAGCTGTATTTGGCGGGGGGGGTGCTCCTTCATGTGTCGGTAAGAGTAAGTGGATACTTCGGTGGGAGGGTGCCGCTTGAAAGGTCACCCAATTCCCTTCCTCTGGTCGACGTATAATGAGGTGTCATCCAGTGTATGTGTCGTCGCCTGGTCGACTCCATATACTAAAGTCACCAGCTTATAGTCGGAGGTCCTCTTCGACAATAGTCTGTATCCGAGTACGTGGATTCAATGGGGAGAGGGTTGTTCCCTCATTGGGAGCTCTTAATTGGAGAGCTTCTGGCTGCTCTATCCACAATTCTTCCTCTGTAGGGGACGCTTCTTGTTCCATGCCTTACTCATTTCGGTCATGACCCGAATCTGGCGGATTCTATTCTTGGTCGGTCACCCTAGGAATCCTTCCTCTATGCAGCTCTAAGGCTCTTTCTTGTCTTGCTTCCCTCCTCTGTTGTCTCTCTTCCCTTTGTATTTTCTGAATGTCCAACATACTTTCGTATGATACTATTCTCTTGAGTTCCCTTTTAGTCGACTTTTCATTACTGGTGACTGGTATCTGGTTCTAGTCGACTAGAATCCACTATACTCTATCTCGACATATGACCAGCTACCCCCCCATAGCCTACCCGACACTTTTTAGAAAGCTCGGATAGTTCAGTCTATTTGCTTAGGAAGTATTCCCACTCCCTTTCTGCAATAAATTTTTTCCACTTCCTCTGCTTCTCCACCCAGTTAGAGTTTAGTGGCAGTTCGTGAAGTGATGGACGAGGTTCGACAATATGTCCTACTCCCTTCTCAATCAGGAATTTGAACAGCAAGGTTGATAGGGAGCATAGAAATTGTTCGGTTAGATCCGTGTAAAATTTCTCCTTGACTGTTTCCACCGAAGTTCTGTCTTTGACTGCTTGCTCCTCACAGAATTTGTCGACAATTTTCTCAAACCACTCCGAAAAGTTTATTCTACCTCCTCGGATCAGTTTTTCCAGCAACTGTTGTTCTTTAATCCCGTCCAGCTTTCTCATCTAGGAATTTCTTCAAAAGTTGGGGCACTGATTCAACAAAATTTTCATCCGTCTCTGTGAAAAATCTTTCTTTTGCTTGTGCAATTATTAATCTGTTCCACGTAATTCTGCAAATAGTTTGCAACTTTACATTCCCACCAGTCCTTAATCTCTTGTTCTGGTATCATCTGTTTGCATACATTTCAGTCATGTACTACCGGCAACAGAACCAATGTTGTAATCTCACAGATCACATAAGGTTACCAATAATACACACTAAAACATATATATATAATAGAGACAAGAGATAAGAACAAATAGGTGAATTAACAGATTATATTACATGAATGAGTCCATACAACACAGAGAATTGAACTGAGTTCTCGTCTGGCTCAACAGCCTAATATATATGATTATAGAATGGTTACAAAATAACTACATGTCGATTCGGTGAACCGACACGACCTTAGGTGGCCGACCTAATATCTAGTTTAGTCGGCCGACCGACTTAGTCAGCTGATCGACTAAGTTGGCTCATTGACTTAGTCGGCTCATCGACTAAGTCGGCTCATCGACTTAGTCGGCTCATCGACTAAGTCGGTTGTCCTTCAACTCGACTTATCGACTTGCTCCTTCTACAAAATCAAATCCAGCACCTAGAAAGGTTCTTCGCCACTTTCCAGTAATCCCATGGTTACTTCGAATTTATAGTTGTTGAGACATTGATAATCTTATGCAATGGCATGCCCAAAATAAGAGCGTTGATGGAAAACAATTGTATGTGGTTGATTCTAAGATGTGGATGGAATTTGACAACAAATGGCCCGATTTCGCCAAAGATCCTTGTAATATAAGGTTGGGTTTAGCTCTAGATGGGGTGAACCCATTTTCACGTCAGAGTAATGAATGGTCAACTTGGCTAGTGTTTTTGATAAATTATAACTTCCCTCCATGGTTAGCAACCAAAGCATTTTTCTTGATGTTGTCATTGATTATACCAAGAAAGAAAAGTGTGACTTCAGATACAATTGATGTTTATTTAGAACCATTAGATGATGAGCTAGCAAAATTGTGGACAGGAATTGAAGCAATTCAAATGTTAAGGGACAATGATTTAATCTAGTTCACTTTAATTGCTTCTTTATTGCTTACGATACATGATATTTTACATATGGCACACTGACTAGTCTCAGTTTTCATGGATACAATGGATGTCCAACTTGCATCTTTAAGCCTTTTGTGAGGCACTCAAGTAGTCTACATAAGTGTATTTATTTTGGACATTGTTCTTACCTTAAAATGGAGCATCCATACAGTCAACAAAATTCACGTTCCAATGGTAAGGAAGTGAATCATGAAGCACCATCGGCAATAACAAGTGAATACATTATTCAAAAAGTAGAAAAAAGAATGCAGTTTATTGAAAATGGTGGCATTCTTGGTAGTAAAAATTACCCAATCAATGAAAATGGTGTAAAACGATTGTGTATATTCTATAAGTTGCCATACTTTAATCATACAACCATTAGGCATACGGTTGACTTTATGCATACTAAGAAAATCATAGTTTTTTCTATTATAGAAACTCTTTTGGGTGTACATGATACAGTGTCATCATGCCTAGACCTTCAAGAAATAAAGATTCGTCGAAATCTTTGTGTTGAAAATATGGTGATGAAAAATATAGAAAACCCATTGCTCCTTATGTGTGGAAAAAGGAACAATGTGCACAATTCTTAACGTTGTTGTCTCAAACTCGCTTTCCTATTGGATATGTGAGTAGTAATGATAGAAGGCAAACTTACAATAATGGCTTAAACGGCCTCAAGCCCCGTGACTATCTCGTCATGATCGATGATATTTTACCTATTGCAGTCATATAAAGTTTGGAAAATGGGCCAATATTGGAAATTATAAGGTTGGTCCTAATATTGAAGAGAATGAGTATGCATGTGTTAGATCCTTCGAATTTTGATCATTTGAGGGGAGAGGTGGTTGAAGTCCTTTTCTTATTGGAACATAATTTTGCGCCAACAATATTAAATATTTCTATGCATCTTCTTATACATCTAGAACATGAACTAGAGCATTGTGTCCTGATAAGATCGAGATGGATGTATCCTATAGAACGATATATGAAGATTCTAAAAAACATTGTTCGTAATAAGGAAAAACTAGAAGGTAGCATGTGTGAGGGATATTCAATGCAGGAGGCCATAAGATTTTGCACAGAATATATAAAGTATTTTAGTAATGTCAATTGACTTGTATGGGATGATGAAGAAGGTGAGAGAGTTGCAAAGTGAATTATTAGAAGGAAATGGACGTCGCTTGAAGCTATCAATTGAGGAAAGAGTTGTGATACATGCCTATGTTCTTCAAAACACCTCCTCGTTTGATAAGTGGCACATGTGAAATGTATTTACATGATATTTTATTTATTTAATTTCATATAATAGTTAAATTATTATCATTCTTACTATATTGTATGTTCATATTCTATGTAGAAAATACAGAGAAGAAATTTGGACGGGGATGCGGCCGTCTCGAAAGCGTGCGCTCCAGGATTTGAATATTGGAGATAGTTTTGTTCCCAAATTTGATGATTGGATTGTTGATGCAATTAGTGATGTATAAGAAGAAGGTATGGATTTGACAATCAAGGAAATTGAGATTTCACGGCCTCCAAATGTAATAGCTACTTCTTTCAGTGGGATGTGGGCCTATGGTAGTCATTTAAGAGTGGAATAAAATGACACGAGAAAGGAAAATTGTGATTGTATTGTTAGTGTTGAATTTCATAATGACACTGAAAATAAACTTTATGTTGTATTCATACAAGAAATTATTCAAGTTGATTATGGTGAGACTAGTCCCATATTATTGAAAATTAAATGGATCAAACCATCTGCAATACAACCTGATGATTATGTATTTGTATGTGCAAATACACGCCAAATTTTATCAAAGATTGATGAGTTGTATGTTTCCCCTATTGAAATTACCCAGTCATTTGTAATTGATGTTCTAACAATCCCAGGATGCTCGTATGTCGTTCAAGTAGAGTCGCATTCCAAAAGGAGATTCATGGAATATGGTGATATAATGGTCGATGAGCAATGTACTAATTTACAAGAAATAATGGAAAAAGAAGATGAAGATGATGATATAGATGTATTTGAAGAAGAAACTTTCATTCCCAATGAAGAGACTGAGATAGAGAATGTAATGCATGGTCAGGAAAATATGTTATATGAGGACAATGGATAAAATGAAGCAAATGCATACATGAGTGATCAGGATTGGATATTCATGGCAATGAAAATCATGATGATGAAGATTTGTCACCTTAAAATTTTGGAATAAACTCTCACTATGCAAATTGGATTTTATTGTTTTTGGCCATGGGATTAGCCAATGGTTGTACTAAACTTTGTACTAAGATTTGTATGGATTTTATAGTTTTGGCAATGGGATTAGCCAAAAAAAAAATTGGTACTATGCATTGTTTCAAATATGAATCTCTTTTGTTCTTTAATATAAAATTTTGTTTGAGAAATGCTATGAATGGATGTTTTTGAGTTTCAAGGTTAACAAAATATGAAAGAATTATTCTTTGAATCTATGCCATCATGATGGTCATGGTAAGGAGTTAGTAATCAAGATTTAGTTTCCTTACCAAATTGCATCACAGTTGACCTGTTCACAAACCATCACCATTTCAAGGCTAATTGGGAGTCTAAATAGTGGTCCAAGTATTACATTGTAATGTCAACCTTTTGTTTGCCCGTGTAATAATGATGTTTATTATGAGAAATGTTGGACATAAAAGGCTATGAATAACAAGGTGTTGAAACATAAAAGTGGCTAAAACAATGGTGAAAATGTTGTAGAATATGAGTGTGTTCGTAAAGAACATATCACAAGAAATGAAGAATATTTGTCATCTCTTGGTTTGGGAAATAAGTAAGTAGTTATTCCTTGTACCTTTACACTTCTGTGCATTTTTCATCAAAGTGTTTATAACCTATTTCATGATGTAGCCTATATATGATTTTTATTCTCATATGATAATTTTTCTTTTTTTATAGGGAAAAGTTGGCTTTTAGAGAAAAAGAGCATAACCAAAAGGCAGGCAAAAGCACAATATTGCCAGCTCATGGTTGGGAAAATAAGTAAGTAGCTATTTTTTATAGCTCAAAATGACACATCTCTTCCTGTGACCACTTTCCCATGATTCTGTCGCATGTCTACACTTCATGAAAGTCATTGAAAGTCACTGAAAAAACACCTAACTTGGATCACCCATATCTTGAGTTATGTAACTTTGTTTGACCTCATCTCTACACTGTTGGAAAGGTATTTCTGTTAGCTAAAACTTTCCAGAAGACACCAAAGTCTGAAAATGCATAGAAATACCCTAAAAATGAGGTTTTTTTTTATGTACGCGAGTTTTTTTTGTTGAAATACCCTAATATATATAATACCCACTTACGCCTTAAATATGTGACTTTATACACTACAACCCACGTATACCTCCTCACGTACACGACTGTTGTCTTTGCAACCCGCGTACACCTCCTGAAAATGTCAAAAAAATATGAATTTTGAAATTCGGGTAGTTTGGGTAGTTATGCAACTGACTCCTTCAGTTGTAACTACTTTGTCTTCGACCCTAACTCTTCTTTAAGCATATAAATAGAGGTAGGGAGGTCCATGAGAGGAGACTGAAATATTTGCATCATTATGCTGGAGGAATTAGGACTCTCTTTGCCCACACCTTTGCCCTGGAGATCATTCCCTTGTGTTGCAGAGCTTGGAGGCTGAGTTCCTTGGAGAAGAGAAGTAGCAGAACCAGATCAAGGTTTCGTGAGGTGCTGAACTTGAAGAGAAGGTATATTTGTACTTGTTTTCAAGATTAATAAAGATGTGATGTCTTTCTTCTTCCCAAATCATTGTTCAATGTGTGATTGAATCTCTGTTTATGATCATATGATGATGTTAATCAGATCATTGTTTCATGTTTATTTGATTATCATTTCTTTATATGTGGTCATAATGGTTTGAGGAAGGTATAATTTCTTTTGCAGGTCTCTTGGAGCGAGAGGAACAAGAGGAGCAGGAGAAGGGCTAGAGAAAGCTTGGACCAGCCTTTAGTTAATCAGGTGTGGACCTTTCTTATCTCTAAATCTTGCTTATATATGCTTGTTGAACATTATACATCCACCTTTCAACCCCAGTATGTTGACGGCCTCTTAAACCCTAGCCATAGGATACTTTCCTTTACAACTGGCGACTCCGCTGGGGAGAGCCTTGTCTGTTTGGGGTTTCTCTGTCTTTCATCCAGTCTTTTGCATTGGTTTCAGGTCTTTCTTGCCACTTAGGAACACTTTATCAATCTGATAGAACACCTCCCCTGCCTTCCTAAGGCAGTTTTGACCTTTTTTGGGGGATTTTTTCCACCCATACGCGAGTTGCAGACTGAATAGTCGCGTGTCTAGTTTGGTACATGCGACTTTCTATACTGTCAACCTGCATATGATACATGACTTGTCAGTGGTACAACTCACATGTGCTTGTACACACGACTTGCTATACTGTCAACCCACGTATGACACGCGACCTGTCAGTAGTACAACCCGCGTGTGCCCCTAAAACAGTGTTTTTTCCTCATTTTTGTGGTTTTTTTCTGTTGTTGTGGGCTGTTTGGTGGGTCTTTTGGTGTCCTCTACAGGTGCATGACTCCAGGGAGTTAGTGTAATCCTTTTTTGTTGTTCTTTATCTATGTGGTAAGCCTTTTATAGCATTAGGGTTTCTCTTTGCTCATTCCCCCTACCCCCTTTGCTTTATTTGTCTTTTGGCTTATGTTTCTGGTCAGCCTGTGTCAGTGATCTTTGTCTGAGTTCAGAAGCTTGTTGGTGTTTGTTTCCTTCTTCTTTTGTTGGTTAACTTCACCATGCCAAAATAGTTGACTTGACTTTTATGCAAGCCTTCCTTCCAAGTAGGGTTTATACTGAATTTAGGGCATTCTAGAGTCTGTTTGGTGGTTGTATACCAAAGTTCCTTTTTCTTTGTTCTTGTTATCTGCATGCATTTAGTTTGTAGGTAGTTTTTCTTTTGCAATTATAAAAGAAAAAGAAAAATAAAAACACATGTTTTCTTTATATGCATGTAGATTAGTTTTTTAGTATAGATTGCATGGCATATCATTCTTTTTGAAAAAAATAAAAAGAATTTGTTCTTTTGTGGCTTTCAAGTTTCTATTTGAAAAAGAAGAAGAGAATAGTTTTTGCTTTTTGCATTTCATTTCTCTTTGTTTAGTCATTTTGTTTCAACTTTGAGTCAAAACACCACATAAGTTTCACACCATTTACCCTCTGATTAAAAACAGCCCTTAAAATAAACGATATAATTTAAAAATTATTAGTAAGTTTTATTTATAGGGTCATACACCAACTAGATTAGGCTAGACTTGTGGGATAGAGAGTTTAAACACCCCACAAGTGTTAGAATTCATACGTAGTTAGCCAATCACTAGGTAAACCCTTTTCTATGTTGCTTGTATCTGGGAAGCTCCTCTGAAACGGGAGTTAAGCACGAGGCCGCGTGGAGGCTTGGACTGAGGAGATAACCCTCTGATTCCTTGTCAAAGCGTAGACCGGGGTTTTTGCGCATCTGGGGATTCTATCTTAGACAGGGTTTCAGGCTTTGCTACCCTGCCCATGCATATGAACCAAGCTTGCGACTGTCCCCCCAGACTGTCAATATAGTTAAGGTAGGATTTAGTCTCTTTGAGATCTAGGGTTCATACACAGGTACACCAGAAGGCTATTTCTGGTTGACCTTGGATGGGCTTGGAAGGTAACCCCGGTAGAAGGTGTGGGAGGGTGGTGGGTGATTCCTCCACTTGTGCCTAAGAACATCTATAGGGACACCAAGTAACTTTCTATCATCTTTCTTTTGGAAAGCATATCTTATACCTGTTTTTCTGTTTGGCTTTAGGAATTTTTTAGTGAGTGATGTATGGTTTGTTTGTACTTAGTCTTCCTTCAGGTGTGTGCTTGGTACTTTTGGTTGTCTGTCAACCTCAGACTCTATATTATTGTTTGAAACTATGGCTAACACCCCTTTGAACACCAACCAAGAGATCCCCATGCTGGGAACTCCTTGTACTATTCCTCTCACAAGGAATGTTGGTGTTCCCTTGATGGCCACCTTGAATCTACCTGGATTCACCCTAGGGCTACTGGTGTGGTTTTTTTCCACTCCAACTGTCCTGAATTCCCTCGATGATTCTCAAGTAAGCTCCTTATATCAAGGGCATCAAAACATTGCTTCCCCTTCACCTGTAGTTGATTATCCTCCTCCTTCTACCTCATGTGGTGAAAGTACTGATGCTAGTAACCGACAGTATAAAAGGAGTAAAAGAAGGAGGAACAGGAAGAATACACATAAGAAAGGGGGCACCCATTCAACCTCTGCAAGTCAGGTTGAACATCACCACCCAGGCTCTACAGTTCATGCTGGGGGCACTTATCCAACCTCTGCAGGTCATGTTGGATCTAAGCACTCAACCTCTACAAGTCAAGTTGATATTCACCACCCAGCCTCTGCAGTTCATGCTGGGGGCACCTATCCAACCTCTGCAGGTCATTTTGGATCTAAGCACTCAACCTCTACAAGTAAAGTTGATATTCACCACCCAGCCTCTGCAGTTCATGTTGGGGGCACCTATCCAACCTCTACAGGTCATGTTGGATCTAAGCACTCGACCTCTGCAAGTCAAGTTCATCTTCACCATCCAGCCTTTGTTGATCATGTTGGTGGGATCCTTACAACTTGTCCAAGTCATGTCGGATCCAGTAACTCAGCCTCTGTAGTTCATGATGAGGGAACCCATAAAACCTCTGATGTTAAAGTTGAACCTCCCCATCTGACCTCTGCAAGTCATGTTGGATCCATCCACCCAGCCTCTGTGGTTCATGCTGGGGGCACACACTCAACTGCTGCAAAGCATGTTGATCCTAACCATTCAGCCTCTATTGTTCATGCTGGTGGTGCCCGTCCAACCTCTGCAAGTCATGTTGGACCCAGTCTCTCAGCCTATGCAAGTCATCCTGGGGGCAGTCTCTCAACCTCTGTGGTTCATGCTGAAGAAAATCCGTCAGCCACTGCAAGTCATGTTGACACTGTTGAAAAGACTACCCGTTCAAAACACAAGCCCAAGTTTCCTTGTAAGCTTTGTGAGGGAGACCACCTTACTTATAAATGCCCTTCTATGATGGAGGTGTGAAGAGTTTGGTTTCATGGTCATCCCGTTTTTGAACATCCTAAAGCTTTTCAACAACCAACCTCTCTTAGTCAAGTTGGACCCAGTCACCCAGCCTCTGTATTTCATGTTGGGGGAAAACTCTCAACCTCTGTAGGTCATGCTGAGAGAAAACAGTCATCCACTGCTAGTCATGTTGACACCGTTGAGAAAACTGGTTGTTCGAAGTGAAAACTTAAGTTCCCTTGTAAGCTATGTGAGGGAGATCATCTTACTCACCAGTGTCCTGCTATCATAGAGGTGCAAAGAGTGTGGTCCAAGACCCAAGAATTTCCTTCTCCTGAACAACCTATAGTTTCTCAAAAACCTACTCAACCTTTGGTTTATCAAGTGGGCGAACCAATCTCAAATTTGGTCAATCCCACTCTTGTTTCGGAGAGTGATCCTAATGTGATTGAACCAATGTCATATTTGGTCAATCCCACTCTCCCTTCAGAGAGTGACTTTCATGAAGCTGTTGAATCGATTCCATTGTCGATCAATCCCACTCTTCCTTTGGAGAGTGAAGTGTCTGCTAGTCACATTTTCTTCACTACCAGTTCAGAACTTACTGAAAAAGGGGGCACTGAACTCATTTCGGATCAACCCCAACCAAGCTCTCAGATTGCTTCCTTTGATTGGGATATCCTAGTTGAGCTGCGCCTTCCTTCTGATGCACCTTTCTAGATAAAGGTCAAAGTTGAATCATACATGATTTCTCATTGTATTGTTGATGAAGGAGCCTCAGTTAGTATCTTGTCTGCTCGTGCTTGGCGAGGCATGGGATCTCTCAGCCTTGTGTCAACTGCTAGTCAGTTACTACCATTTTATAGAAGAACTTGTATAGCCTTGGGAATTCTTGCTCAGACACCTGTTACTTTGGGTGGGAAGACCGTCTTAGTTGACTTCATGGTGATAGAAGACCCCTTGGACTTTAATATGATCCTTGGACGTGATTATGTCTATGTCATGCAAGATGTGGTGTCAACATTCTTTTGTGTGATGTCCTTTAATCATGTCGAAGAAATTGTCACTATCGATCAGTTGGATTTTCTTGATCCTTCTCCTGACCCAACTAGAGACCAAGTCTTTCCTTTATTGATTCCCGGTGTTTCTATAGACACTCCCCCACCACAGGTGAACTGTGTGGCCTCATGTCCTTTGCGTTCAATTGCTACTGAGAATCAGCCTCTGTTTTCATGCTTACCTTCTCGGGACTTGGTCCCAGCAGTTGACCAGGTGAGTCATCCTATACAGACTATGGAGCATGTTCTCTACTCTGTCAATCCATTTGAAATTTTAGACATGTGTCCTATCTCGGATGATCTCCTTCCTTCAGATGAAGTCTTCCTAGAGTCTTTGATACAGTCTGACCTTCTTTGGATGTTGGTTCAGTTGTGACTAAGTCTAACCCTGATTTGCTTAGTAAGCTTGATTTTCCCATGGATCGGTCTTCTTATGTTGGTCTTGTTGATTTTTTGGACTCTCCCTTCGAACAGCAAGTCAATGATCCTGATGAGTTTTATTTTTCTTTTGAATTTTTCAACTCCTATGATATTAAGTTTGTTCCTACAGACTCTATATCCCTTTGTTATTTTTGCTCTCCTTCTGAGGTTTATCTTATTGATTATAAACCCTCAGATCTTGGCACTATAGAGTCCTCTTTCATTGATTCTGCCTTGACTACATCTTTTGTAGAAGATAGCAAAGCCACATGTGTTTCTACCAAAGTGACCTGCATCAGATATTTTCTTCTGAATATGATTATGATGTTGTTGTTTCTTGGAGACAGGATTTTTAGTTGGATTCACAAATATTTACTGGCCTTGTCTTGTTGTTCAATCTGTAACTGCATTTGCATGTTACCTTCTCGCACTTATGAGCCTGATGCTAGCTTTCATGCTTTTAGCTTGTTGGATAAGCCCTCATCTTTGTTCTCATCTTCACTAAGCCTTGTATTAGTTTTCCTTTGCAACTTGACACCCTTTACCTTAAGGAGACATTCCCTGAGTGTATTTACCTTTCTCTTGTTCCTTGCATTATGCATAGGTTTGTTCCTCGTGCTTGGAACTAGTTTCGCTTGCTCTTGACACTCGTCTCCTCACATTTAGAGCATTTTTTCTGCTCTCCTTCGAGCTCATTAAAAACAGTAAGGAGGTCGTGAGTTGAATTTTTCGGACTTGTTAAAACTTCACGGGAAATATATTGAGTTTCTTTAGGCCCAGGTCTGACTCCTCAAAATAGACTTGACTGCCGAGTAAACTTGTCCATTCAGGCTCATTGAGAATATGTGAATGGGCATCCACATTGGTGGTAGGTTATCGCTTTCTCAGACCATGTGGAATAATACAAGAAAGGAACACTCCCTTTTCTTCGGAATTGAGAAGAGTATTCTCAGGCATAGATTTATTACTTTTTCGGACCTGAGGGACTAAACTTACAAAAAAGGAACCCCCAATATGACCTTAGTTTTCTCTTTTTTGTGCTCTGGACCAAAACAAGAAAAATATTTCAAGTGTACTTTATGTCTTTGGCGTGCTCGTTAAGCCCTAAAGAACAAAGCATCGAGTTTACTATTGTAAGCCCCACATTAGAGGAAATTTCAACTCAAAATGGGCCTCCTAAAATGTA
>LPNX011135185.1:80434-111607 GCA_001517045.1 Pseudotsuga menziesii | reverse complement strand
TTTTGACGGACCCCTCTACCCCAAAAACAAGAAATACCTGAAAAAATGGAATGATGATGTCATCATTCCATTTTTCAGGTATTTCTTGTTTTTGGGGTAACAGGGTCCGTCAAAAGTATGCGAAGTGGGTACTCGTTGGATGTGGAATTTAATTTCGCATCCAACGAGCTCTCTCGATCGAAATTTGAGTAAAAACACGGGGAGATATGTCAAAAATACAAACAAAAAAAGTAGTTTTTTTTATGATACCTATCCCCAAATTTATATTAAAAAAGTGTTTAAGACCTATACGGTATTTCAAATTTAAAGCAATTTCATTGGCTAACACATGATGACATGGAATTTGAATAAAAGTTAAAAGGCCCATTTTGAGTTGAAATTTTCTCTAATGTTTCTCGTAACCAAATGGATTTTTCCGAGTGATCTTGCATTCCTTCACACTCGTAAAACTCAGGCTATATGCTGCTTTTGAAGGAGCGTTGGGTAGGTGGTAATTTAACCTTTTTCGGACCTTCCTGACTAAATACGAAAAAGGTGCGCCTTACTTCTTTGGAAGATAAGAGAGTTCTTCTTTGGTATGTTTTATACTTTTTCGGTCTCAGGAGACTAAATTGTACAAAAAAGCACTCCCCTAGAGTCTTCTTTGGAGTTTTTAGACTCTCTAAAATATGAAAACATCATCGAGCATGTACTAGTTCGGGCTCATAAAATCCATGAATCAGTGCTTTATCAAGCATGCTTCTGTCTTTTCTTCGAGCTTGCCAAAAATGAAGATGGTCTCGAGTTTTCCTTCTTGGACTCGTTAAACCTTTACAAGAAAGAGGGGAAGGGAAGTTCATTCACATGTTTTTTACATCATGGCAGCAAGTCTTGTTTCCTTGAACAAAGCATCAATTTTGAGTCTATCAATAGTTGGGTCCTAGTATTTTGACCTTATCTTGATTCAGAGTTTCTTACTCCTCCAGTTGGTCTCTTTTCCAATTATATGGGGAATCTGTCAATGTCTCCTACATTGTAGATTTGTGTCGTTGGTCCTTTTTGTGTCAAAAGCTGCCTAAGTCACTTTTTGTGTCATGCTCACTATTTAAGGATTAAACCTTTGTCAGCCATTCTGCAGTTGCCTTGACCTTTTGTGTCGACCACTCCCTAGTATCAGTTCATTACATCATGTCTTCGGTGGTCCTTGTCATGAAATTCTGTACCAATTCCAGATCCAACTAGTCTTTGACTTACCTCATGTTGGATGATAAAGGATGCCTTAGTGCCTTCCTTCCAAGTGATCTCTTCTTATCGACTACAACACATCTTGCTCTAGGGATGAGATTTAGAGTTTTATGATAGTACCTTGGGGATTGTTGTCATCAGTGGCAATTTCCCTCGCTATTGGGTAGTGGGAATACCTTAATGTTTCCTACTCAATGGATTCTTCAAGTGTTCAACTCCAAGTCCTTGTATTCACACTTCTTAGAATGTACTAGGTCCCTTGGGGACCATTTTCATTAATGGTGGTTTCCCTTGCGTTTGTTAACGGTTCTCATTATTGACCAGTAATCAAACGATTTCCTCCATGTTCGACTTCAACTCCTTTATTCGCATGGTTAGGATTCGTACCTTTTTTGGGCGGTTTGGATTGAAGACCTCGGGCCAGCAGTAGCATCGTCATTTTTCTATTTCCCAAGTTGCGTAAGACCTTGTTACATTTTATATGACATTTTGCTGAGACATAGATTCACCTTGTATTTTTGTGGCTATGATCGATTTTCGAGTATGGATCCACCTTGTTCATTTGTGGCCATGACTCCTTTAGATTTGATATGGTGCCTTTTTGCATATTGAGCAACCATGATAGTTCCATCAGTTATACATACGTTGGATCCGCCTGTATCTTTATGGCAATGTTTTGTATATGGACTTATATGTCCCGGAGATCAGCTTTTTCTGACATTTATCTCTCTTTCAGGTACCTTTGTTCGAGCCTTTTGATCTTGGATTCTCTACTCTCTCCATACTCAGCTGTTTCCTTTATAATGTATTTTGGCTATCGTCTTCCCCTCTAACCACATACATTAGGGGGCATCTATTATAGCTCAAAATGACACATCTCTTCCTGTGACCACTTTCCCATGATTCTGTCGCATGTCGACACTTCCATGACGACACTTCATGAAAGTCATTGAAAGTCACTGAAAAAACACCTAACTTGGAGGACCCGTATCTTGCATTTTGTAACTCCGTTTGACCTCATCTCTACACCATTCGAAACGTATTTTTGTTAGGTAAAACTTTCTAGAAGACACCAAAGTCTGAAAATGACTATAAATACCCTAAAAATGAGTTTTTTTTATGTACGCAAGTTTCCTTAAGGAAACCCGCGTACGTACGTGACTTTTTATATATAATACCTGCGTATGCCTTAAATACACGACTTTCTGCATTGCAACCCACATATACATCCTCGTGTATGCGACTGTTGTATCTGCAACCCGCGTATGCCTCCTGAAAATGTAAAAAAAATACGAATTTTGAAATTCGGGTAGTTTGGGTAGTTATGCAACTGACTCCTTCAGTTGTAACTACTTTGTCTTCGACCATAACTCTTCTTTAAGCATATAAATATAGGTAGGGAGGTCCATGAGAGGAGACTAGAATCTTTGCATCATTATGCTAGAGGAATTGGGACTCTCTTTTCCCACACCTTTCCCCTGGAGATCATCCCCTTGTGTTGCAGAGCTTGGAGGCTGAGTTCCTTGGAGAAGAGAAGCAGCAGAACCAGATCAAGGTTTCGTGAGGTGCCGAACTTGAAGAGAAGGTATATTTGTACTTGTTTTCAAGATTGATAAAGATGTGATGTCCTTCTTCTTCCCAAATCATTGTTCAATGTGTGATTGAATCTCTGTTTATGATCATATGATGATGTTAATCAGATCATTGTTTCATGTTTATTTGATTATCATTTCTTTATATGTGGTCATAATGGTTTTAGGAAGGTATAATTTCTTTTGCAGGTCTCTTGGAGCGAGAGAAACAAGAGGAGCAAGAGAAGGGCTAGAGAAATCTTGGACCAGCCTTCAGTTAATCAGGTGTGGACCTTTCTTATCTCTAAATATTGCTTATATATGCTTGCTGAACATTATACATCCACCTTTAAGCCCCAGTATGTTGATGGCCTATTAAACCCTAGCCATAGGATACTTTCCTTTACAACACTATTCCTCGTACTTTTTCACTTCTATGCAGATATTATGATAGTTATATATACTCTATATGATGATGTAGGCCATTTATGCTTTCGATTCTAATTTAATAAGTTTTTATTTTGTTTTATAGGGAAAAGGTTGATTATATGTTTGGTAAGATGTCTAATGGTGAATGCATGAGTCTTAGCTCATGGATGGAGCTCTGATGAGAGGTATATGAGGAGAGATACCTATGGTTGGGTGGGGCATCGCTACCACGAAGCCAATTTCCAAGCAATTTCAATTCATATAAGTTATGATGATGTTTATGTTATATTTTGAATGAACAATATATATTAATTATGGCAATATGTTGTGAATGTTGTGCATGTTTAATTTTCTATTACATCAATGAGTAATCAAGCAACGCCTTTCTTGTTTGTAGCTTCTTCGTGGTTGAATCATTCATGGAAATGGATTATGTGTTGCATGATGGAAATCCGTGTGTCAATGCTTTGGTATTGTGTTTATTGATTAGGGCTATATGGTTGTTTGATTCAGTGGTTGAAGAATCCCCCTTTGTTTTATTGTTCTTTTCTTATCCAATTTCCTAATAAAAATAATGAAGTGTTGTTCTATTTAACTAGAGTGATCAACACCATTTATTGTCCTGTCGATGACCAATCATGACCATTTATTATAGTGTCGGTGTGTTGGTTTTGACTCCCGATTATTGACGTACCGACGTCTAGTATCAAAATTCAAGAGTGGTTTGTGTTGTTGCTATTGTGTTGGTGTCGACTCCCAACTCTCGACGTGTCGACATCGAGAATCAGAATTCGGGAGTGTTTTGTGTTGGAGACATTTACCAACATACACACTTATTTTGGTCAATTTGTCTTAGTTAAACCACTATCCTAAGTTTTATTGACTTAATTGACATCAGAGGAGCACTGTATGACATCAGCATGAGCACACCCATGCCTACCTTCAGTCAAGGAGGCCAACTAAGCCTTCTCCTTCATTCGAAGAGGCTAACTGGAGCACTCCAGGGGTGATCTGAGTGTCATAAATTCACTTAATTGATAACTGATGGTTACACTCAGTTAAATAGCATAGTGAAGGTGCCTCCATTCATTAAATTGATTATTCAATTAATATTTAATGAACTGGAGTCAACAGGGGCGCCTCCAACCACCTCTGATGGTCAGTTAGACTTCATTTAACCTCATCAAGATTCATTGGAGTTATTCATGTGTTACCACTTGTTAGTTGGCATGCAGTGACATGTGTCTGAGCTAATTTCAGTTAGACTCAGTCATTCATTGCACTCCGACTTCAGTTAGGACTCAATTGAGTCAATTAGGGTTTTGATCAGTGGTTAACTTGAGTGTTCACTGTGGCTTACAGTCAGTTAAGCTAGACTCACTCATTCAATTTGAATGACCTCCTTGGGAATTCAAATTGTCTTGGCATTAATGCATCTTGCATGATCATTGTATTGTATCATCATTCTTTCATTTGATTATATAGAGCTGCTACTTCCATTGCAGCACCATTTTGCCAATTTTATGCATATTTGTCTGTATTCTTTGTGAGACTGTGTTTTCAGTTCCTAGACCACTGTGACAAATTAATATTTGTTGTTGTTTTTGTTGTGTTGGTGCCCACTTCTGAATTTTGATGTGTCAATGTCTGGAATCAAAATTTGGGAGTGGTTTGTGTTTTGTTCATATGTTTATGTCGACTCCCGACTCATGATGTGTTGATGTCAGGAGTTGAAAGTCGGTAGTGGTTTCTGTTATTTTTCGTTTGTTGGTACCGACTTCCAACTTCTGACGTGACAACATCGGGAATCAAAAGTCAAAAGTGATTTTTGTGATTTTTCATTTGGGTGTGTCGACTCCAGGCTGCTGACATCGAAAGTCAAAAGTCAGGAGAGGTGTTTGTTATTATTTTTTTGGTGCGCCGACTCCCGACTGTCAACGTCAGAAGTTGGAAGTCATGAGGTGATGTTGTTTTCCCTGTTTTTTTGTGCTAAATCCTGACTGTCCATATCAGAAAAGTTGAAATCGAAAAGGAAAATTCAGGATTGGCAGGGTTAGATCGGAAGGGTAGATTTAAGCTGTCAGATCTCAGAAAGCCTAGATTTAAGCTGTCAGATATCTGAAAGGGAGATTTAGGCTATCATATATGTTTTAAGGTTTAATTAACGTTGTTAAATTATTTGGTTAATGGTTTTTTAATCCGTGATTAAGTCTTGTTTAATCCATTTAAGTCATTTTTAATTCTATGTTTCCGCTTGTTTAGTTTGTTATGGCTCGTTTTTTATTGTTTAATGGATTTCGATTAATTATTTAAGAAATTTTGGATCCCGGGTGTTGCTTTATGATCAGTTTTAGCCACTTGTCATTATTTGCATGGTTGTGTAGCACGCGAGTGCGTTCCAGTGTGGTATCAAAGTATAGGTTTCAACCCTTAGCCTCTGGGAATTGTTTGTTTGAAAGAGATTATGTTCTTGAGATGTTAATTCATTAATTGTATTGTATGTAATGTTTTATGTAATGATATATGTGGATAATGAGGATACAATTATGCATGTGAATTTTTAATGTGAACTAACAAACATGGTTGACCTCAAATTGTTAGCTATAGTATCGTTGTTTTAGGCCTTTGTAGTTGTTGATTGCCAGAATAGCAGGCCATCAGAATTGCAAGGATGGTCGAAATCCATGATATGTCTCGGTTTGTTGAATAAATGAGATTGGGTGACCAAAGGATAGATTCCAATGACCATCAGTCCCACATGGGAACCATGGAAGTGTACGGAACCTTAAAGGACATTCAAGTTGGAAATAGAAGGATCATGTAGTACATGGAGCAGCATAATCATATTAATTAACAGTTCATGCAGAACCTAGTGCAGATGAAAGATAGGGTTCAACATGTACCTTATATGATAGTAAGGAAGGAAAACAATCCTTGAACATAGAGATTACATATAGGTACCCGTGTTCCAAGGACCAAGATGAAAGTGACTAAAAAGTGCATTCTCGACACCACTTAGTTGGTACTCATCATGGAATTAAGAAATATGAAATTCAACATGATGTTTCTCCTAATAGGCATCGAAAGAGGAAGAGATATGGGAATTCCCTAAAGGGTGAGCTCAAAAATATCAAGCTACCCTCCTTTTATGGAGATAAAATCGGTGAGGCTACATATATATGGCTCCTAGAGATGAAGAAGTATCTGCAGTTACATGAATACTCAGATAATCAGGAAGCTAGAATTTCCATTTATAACCTCCAAGAAAATGGTGTAAGCAATTGAAGGAAGTAACAGACCTAGATGAATAGAAAATATATTGGAGGAAATTCCAAAGGTACTTCAAGAAAGAATATATGTCATAGTAGTATTATGACAAGAAGATGCAAGAGTTATTTGAACTCCGATTGGGAAGCATGATAATGGATAAGTATGAGAAAATATTTTTGGAGTTGTTAAGTTATATTGACTTTGTCAATGAGGAAAAGGTTAATATTTAGCATTTCCTTCCCTGATGGAGTCCATATGGAAGGTTAAATCCATGTATGAGCAGGGTAAGAAGATGCAGGATTTGAATAAGAGTTGGAAGGGAAAACTAAAGGATAAACAGGATCATGGGAAGAAGGGATCTAAGCCCTGGGATAACAAAAATATTCAACATAATTATTTCAAATAGCCTGTCATGAAGGATGAATCAAGAGTGATTGAATCTACATGACCCAAGAAAAAAGGGAAATTCAAATGCTGGAGACGTGGAGGTGACCACTATATGAATAATTGACCTGAGAGGAAGGGAAAATATGCTAGAGAATATGATGTAAGAGAGGCATTTACAGTGGAAAATGTAGCTCAGAGTGTCCCTCATATTTACACAGTGTTGGACAATTGTTAAGCACACCATCCATCTTCCATGATTGAAATAAAAGGTACAATAAAAAATATACCCATCTCCATCCTTATTGATTCTAGAACTTCTTATAGTTATGTGAATGTGAATCTTGTTGAAAAATTCCAGTTAGTGAGCTATAGATAGCCAAAGCACAGGATGGTGCACTTAGCTACAAGAATGAAAAGGAAAATCACCTTTGTGGTTAAATACTGTCCATTTTCGTTGAACAGGTTATAGAACAAGTATGATCTAGACATTACTCCTCTATAATCATATGGCTTCCTACTTGGAATGGAATGGGTTGAGTCGTACCACACGATTCTTGATTTTCGAAGCAAGGTTGTGACATGCCTAGACGACGAAGGTGGATTTATGTAGGTGAGAGGATTCCCAGATGAGTTTCAGTGAGAGAAATCATAGTCATGCAAATGAAACAATACCTCACAAATGTTTTCCAATTATATGTTATTCATGCTAAGGAAATTCCAACAGATACATAGTTGTGTGCAGAGGTAATTCAGGTGCTAAATGAATCTAGAGACGTGTTCCAGGACGTTCCTAGGTTGTCATCAAAATAGGATATTGATTTCACAATTGACTTGTTACCAGGTACTATGCTTGTGGCTAAACCTCCCTACAGGATGAGCACCCCACAAATTCAGGAATTGCAACTACACTTGGAAGAATTATTGAAGAAGGGATACATACGCCCTTGTATTTCACCCTATGGAGTGTCAACATTGTTCATGAGAAAGAAGGATAGCACGTTGAGGCTATTAATGGAATTATGATAGTTGAATAAATCCACCATCAAGAATAGGTACCCGTTGTTGAGGTTTGACTACCTCTTCTATCAATTGAAAGGCACAAAGGTGTTTTCTAAGATCAACTTGAGGTCTAGGTATCACCAAGTGCATATAAGGGATGAAGACATCAACAAAACTTCCTTCAAGACTAGGTATGGGAATTATGAATACATATTGGTACCCTTTGGGTTGAAAAATTCCCTTACCACTTTCATGTGTTTTATGAATGGTGTATTCAAGGATTTTTTGGATAATTTCATCATATTTTTCTTGGACGACAGTTTGGTTTATTCCAAGTGCTATGAATAGCATTAAGAACATCTCGAGATTACCTTGCAGACCCTGAGAGAAAACCAGTTGTATGTTAAGCCCAACAAGTGCTATTTTTATCAAAAACAATTATTATACTTGGCCCACATCATCTTCTAGGAAGGTGTAGCAGTGGACACCGCTAAGATAAAGGAGATTCAAGATTATCCTACTCCTAGAAGTGTGGTAGAGGTTAGATCATTCATGGGATTGGCTGGGTATTATAGAAGGTTTATAGAAGATTTTCTTGGATTTCAAATCCGATTACATCTTTGCAAAATAAGGGAATGAATTTCATTTGGATTCATAAGTGTGAAGAGAGTTTCATATTATTAAAGGAGTTGCTTCCTTATGCCTCAATGTTAAAACTTTTCGGCCCAGACAAGGCTTATGTGGTGTGTACCAATGCATCATTGGAGGGACTCGATGGGCTCTTGATGCAGGATTGACATGTAATTTTCTATGAGTCACGGAAGCTAAAAGATCATGAAAAGAACTATGCTACTCATGACTTGCAGTTAACATCCATAGTTCATGCACTTCGGGTGTGGAGGCATTACCTCATGGGGAGCCATGACTTAAAATCTGATAATCTCGGTTTGAATTATTTGTTTGAGCAACCTTGGTTGAATGTTAGGAAAGCCCGATGGGTTGAATTCCTTAGTGGTTTCAAATTTATGATTAAGTACATAAAAGGAAAGGAGAATAGAATGGTTGATGCACTCATCTGAAGGAGCCAACTCATGCAAATTTCAGCTATCGGTGACTAGAAGTTAGATTTGAAAAACAAGTTGCATGAAGCATTGAAGGTAGATAGTCACTATCAATAGGTTGTTCCAACATTGTAGTTAGGCCATAGACCTTTAAAATTTTCAATTACGCATTGACCAAATATGGAATTATTCAGTTCAATGGTATAATTTATGTACCAACTAAAAGTGACTTTAAGAGGATTATACTTCAAGAAATGCTTAACATTCCTTATCTTGGTCACCCTGGTTACCAGAAGACTATAATAACATTAAAGTAAGAATTTTACTGGCCAAGTATGAAGAAGGAAATAGTTAGGTACATTTCTTAGTGTTTAGAATGTTAAAGAGAAAAAGGAAAGCATAAGCACCTTGTTGGTCTACTCCATCCATTTCTTGTACTGGAAAAGAAGTGGGATGTAGTGACCATCAATTTTATTACAAAATTGCCAAGGACTAAGAAGCAACATGACTATGTTATGGTAGTGGTTGACAAGTTTACCAAGTCATCCCACTTTGTGCTAGTTCAGTCAACCTTTAAGCCAACCAAGACTGTAGAGATATATATAAAGAAATTTGTCGGGTTGCATGGTATTCCTAAATCCATAGTTTCATATTGGGATCCAAAGTTCACTTTGAAATTTTGGAATTATTAGAGGAAATTTAGATGAAAAATGGACCTTTCAACCCTAATTCAAATTCTATGGCATCATGTATTAGCCAATCAAATTTCTTTAAAATTAAAAAACCGTATAGGTCTTGTTATCACTCAGAATGTACCCAGGTTGCAAAAGGTAAATCCCAAAGGTAACAGCAAAAACCACTTCAGAAAGAAACTGGCTTTCCTTTCCAGAGAGGGATCTCTCAAATATAAATTTAACAGGGCCAAATATAAGAATCAACACTTAAAAATTATGTAGATGGTTGAAACAATACACATAACCATTGGGCAATGGAGTCAAAATATATAAAGATAGCACAAAGGTCTCATACATGAGATTTCATCAAAGGCAAGATAACCATTTAGTTACAGTCATTCATTGATTTCAAGTGGATAAGGAAGAAGTATGAACAATCCATCAATATAGAGAATCATAAGATGAATTCCATATTAAATTTAGCAGAAACATTTATGAAATATCTGAAACAATAGTCAGAGCACAACAAGTATGAATTCCGAACTATTCAACACTACGCTTCAGATATGAGGAAAACAAAATGCAATGTAAGCACTGGAGAAAAAAAAATCACATAGGAAAGACAAGCACAGACTGTAACGTAGATGGCACAGGAATCTCTGATAATCCACACACATTCAACTTTGTTATTTCAAAAATTATACGTCCTCAAAATACATTAATCCAACATACGGGTTCCAACCCTCAATACATCAAGTAAATGCAAATATATACATAAATGATTTCTTCTCAAGAAGATTTAATAACTGAATAATCTGTTTAATAAAGTATTTGTAACCATATCCCTAACAACTAGGAATAAACTACATGCTTTGATCATGATAACAGATCATTTAATTAAAATCGACTTGGTGACAGCAAGGCCCGAATAAACAGCTCCACAGCGCACAACACCTGTTTTTTAAGGATGAAGAATATACTTTGTCTTTTCGAATCTCTCCACGGTCCTCCATTGTTCTGCACTTGGCATGTCATACTCGGTCATTTCTCTAATAGACACCTCCAGATCCACATAAGCCTCATAAGATACAGCAGGCAGTCCTCCTCTAACGATAAGAATTTTTTGCAATATTTCGAAGTCTTCTATCAACTTGTCCACGATGATTTTCCCACTCAGTCCTTTTACCAAGTCATCAAACTTGGAATGGTCCATACGGTTTTGTACTAGCAAGCTATGATAATGTTCCTGAGACAAAAGTATTCCTTCTTCATCCCAGAAAGAGGGAAGGACATCTTCAAACAATTCTCTAAAGGCATGCCTAAAATCATTAATCTACGGAGACATTTCATTCGCCTTATCTTGTACTACTTTCATAAGCTGATGTTTGTTAATGAATTTTTTCAACCATAGTACAATAGCCACTATGTATTTAATCCCTATATCCTGCAATTTTTGATAAGTTAATAAAATCAAGAAATTCAGTGCATTTTGAGCTGTATTTAGGGGCTTCCTCTCCATGGTCTCATTTGCTAATTTTAATCTCTGATTGGATAAATTAACCAATGCACTCTGGTCATCAATGAAATTTAGCTAATGTCTGAACTTAGTAACCTCTACAGACAATGTATCCCAGATTATATGCTTGGCTCCTTGTAGAGGGCCCTTTCCTGTATTCCTTTCTTTTAATTCATTAAACTTCTTCTGCAACTGACTTTTGTCATGTAAAATTTTATTCTTGTTTTCAACCATTTTAGTCAGTTCAGATTTGATCCTCTCATTTTCTTCTTTTAATTTATTGATTTCTACATATTTCAAGCTTACTTGTGACATTGGTACTAACAAATCATCAGCATAAAAATCACTTAAAGGCTTTTCAATATTTACAATGGACAAATCTGCATCAGTAGGGGTCTGGTTCATTAATTCTTCCATAATTTCTTTCTCGTCATTCTGATTTTTCTTTAACTGTGAAATTTGTGTCATTAACTCAGCTCTCTCTATTTCCCATTTATTCTTTTCCTCTTGCAGCTTCATTGTTTTGCCTTTATATTCCATCATTTCTTTATGAATTTTATCTTTCTCTTCTTGCAATGCCAACAACTCTGAGGACTGAGCATGTTCAGAACTTGGAATTTTAAACTTATTTTTTAATACCTGAATGGTATTATCTTTTTCCTCCAAAAGTCTCATGGTGGCTTGTGTGTTTCCTGGTTCTTCTCCCGAGCTTATAACATCTTCCTGCAGCTTCTTTATTTGGATTGAATTCGCTTTATTCTCAATTTTTTCATGTTTCAACTAGACCTCCAACTTATCCACTAGAACTTGCAATTTGTTAATTTTCATCATGGCATGTAACAAATCTGAATAAATTATATCCCTTGTCTGTTTGTGAAGCTGTAGCTTGTCAGGTACACTGATTTTATCCAATCTTACCTCCATCTCAACCACTTTTTTGTCACTTACAATAGCTAATTTTAAGGTGTTCCTCTCTACATCCCGAGTGGAAATCAGTGACGCATTTTGGTTGCCTAGACTTCTTACTCGCGAAAGTAGATTTTTAGTCTCTTCCAAGGACTGCATCTGCTTTTCAACATAACTTGTCATGAACTCTGCTTTGGATTTAAAAACTGAACTGGACTCTACATTATTTTCACTTTCAAAAGAAAACTGGTTCATTTCCACTGACTTCTTAGGAATCAAAACTACTTTCTTCAACTCCTATGAAACTATTTCACTTGAAACTTGATCATCTTGAGAAAATGTTTTGGTCTTTTTACACGAACTGTTTTCATCTATCTCCATATTCTCAACTTCAGAAAAACTTCTTTTAATTAAAACATTAGAATTTTCTGGCACTTGAGACGCTGTAATCAACCCACTGCTTTTACCTTCATTGCTTCTTGGATTTTCCACAAAATGAGACAAATTGGCTATTTCCCCCAATCCCTCAACAACTTGATGATCAAATGGTTTGTTCTTATTTGCTTGTTTCCTTTGAGAAATTATATGATATGGATCATAATTGACCTTCTGTTCTTTCTAAAAATCTATATTCTCCAATAATTTTTCCACAATCACCAAGGCACTTTTGTTTTTAAAGATGAATGGACCAACTTTAAGGGGAAATTTGATATTAGAGGAATTCTTGAAAGCTCCAAAATTCTCCTCCTTTGCATATAATATTTGTATCATGAATTGAAGTGCAAATATTCTAGGGGTAAGAAAAACAAGTAGCCTGTATGGCTCTCCGGTGAAACAGTAAAGTCTTTATATAAAAACCAATCCCCAATCCTGTCTTCTGGGGATGATTGCATCATAACCTTCATTTCTTCAAGTACTCTGGGAAATACCTCATCAAATATCAACTTGTACATCTCTGACATAATGGAATTCACGAACTCGAACATATTGATTTGCTTCGGAAGATCCGAAGAGAACATAGTAGACAAGAATTGTAATTCTGTTACGTTTAAACATAACGACATGTTCAACAGATATGATTGGTATATGAAAAATCTGACCTTTGGGAACTCAACTAACTGGATATGAATGACCTCTGCTAAATCCTCATCAAAACTGAAGTAATGGACTGGATGGGACTCAGACTCAAGACTGACTGAACCCATTTTCAATAAAAAACCTAAGACAACCTCATTGACATGAATGTCATTATCTAGACCTAAAATTTGGCAGACCAAAGATACAACCAATTGGACCTCTTCTTTGAAAATGTGAATATTGTATGGAAAAAAGAGACCCTCTAATGACTGACCTTCATTAAGAATACTGGACAAAAATTCACATCGGATTTCAGTTTTACAACCTTTGTATACTTCGCCTAAAATAGACTCATTCACAGACTCACCACTGTCAGGGAAACTATCAGGCAAATTAAGGAATCCACGAATAGTTTTTGCATCAATCCTACATAATATCTTAGACATGGAATGACTCATAATGACTTTCTTAGAAGGTGAGTAACTACTTGCACACCATTCAGCAAATTTAGGAAATGGTAAAGTCTATTCAATGGCGAAGTAATACAGAAAGGACTTGCAGACATTCAAAATGTCGTTTCCCTATAAACTATACTGTCACAATCTTTCTTTAGTAATTGATACATTTCCAACCGACAGAAACGGGTCATACACACTTTTGTCTCTATCAACCATGAATTCATCTCTTTCATCCAAGACCCGGTTAAGAACTTCTAACCCCTTCTCTTTCTCCATAATAGAAAAATGGCGATAATTCTCTAAACAGAGCTCAAGTATTCGAAGCTTACCTGTGACTGTAACTGTATGTACGTGAGGTTGACTGTGAAAGGATGGCGATTTGTCTCCTTCACTCGTCCGAACATGCAAAATAAAAAATGATTTTTAAAAATAAGTCAACCTCACCTTTATATAAAGGTCTATTCCGGAGGTTCCATTTAGCGGTTTTCCTTTAACCACTTTCCTCTGCAGAATGTACTGTGAACCGCCACGTGTATCGTGGTTTTTATTCTGCTACCGCCTTTCCACTTCAACTACCGTGTAACTTTATCTTCCGGAGCTGCTGACAACCATTGATGAATATTCACTTTTTGTTTAAGCCGTTAGATTAAAACTGCATGTACACATTTCGTTGGGCCTTTTTATTTTTAACAACGTGCATCTTTATAGAGTGGACTCCTTATCAGCCGTAGATACTGGCTTGGTCCCACAACCGTCGATCTTCGTGCTCTGTTAATTACATCTGCTTCCCCTTATCTCCCGTGCATCTCCATCTAGCGGATCTGTTCTAAACCATCGATTTTCACCTCTTTTGTTCTACACCATTAGATTACGAGACAATTTTATCCTCTATACACCATTTTATGATATATTCACATTATTACTCTTAACCAAAGTTCATGTAACCTTTATTTTTTCTCCACCATGTTTCTTTCAATACTCTTCAAAATAGAGGTGTTAACAGGTCTTAAACAATTTTTTATTATACAATTTGGGGATAGGTGGAATTTTTTAATCACTATAATTTGTCTACTCGTTTCCCAAGCTGCTCAAAATTATCTTTGATATTGATAATGAAATTAATATGCTAATTGATTTTAGATAAAACGTGACCCATATATAATATATAATAGTAATAGTAATTAATATTATAATTGATATATAATAATATTATACACTATGAAGTGTTGGGTCAAATAAATTTTACTAATATCATAACTGATATATAATATATAATAGAAAATAATATCATAACTAATATACACATTTTATAGGTAATATGTGACCAATATATAATGTATAATAGTAATAGTAATTAATATTAAAACTAATATATAATAATATTTTATTATAATTAAAATTTTATTATAACCGTAAAAATTTGGGTCCAATAACTTTCAATTAATATCATAACTAATATACCCATCCATATTTCAAGTAATATGTGACCAATATATAATAAATAATAGTAATAGTAATTAATATTTTTTTTGTTAATAAGTAGAGAGTCTTTATATTATATCAGAGAGCCAAAAAAACCTAGATCCAAAATACATACACTGTTCATCCTTCCTCTAGGAGACACTAGACTAAAAAATAGATCTTTAAGGTCTAAATTGGTGACAAAAAATATGTAGACTTATATTGTCTTATTTTTTCTATCAAGTTTCTTATAATGCTACCATCAGTTATGCCATTATGGTTGACAAAAGTAGGCTTGCTCATCATATTGTTATTACAAAATTCGGAACTATAGATATGACCAAAAGTAGTCTTACTCATAGACGCAAAAAGAGAACTAAGAACTTGGTTGGCCTTGATTGTGGTCCTCCCCATAGAGAATGATGATGGGGTTATTCCTGGTAGTGTCAAGAGGAGAAACAATTCGAGTTGTGCAGGATTCGATGTGTTCACTAGTGATCCGTATCTTGGTGACCATAAGGTGATTTATGCATTTGTTATCTTCCACAAGAGCCAGGATTTCATCTCCCGAGGTGCTAGTCAAACTGTCCTGAGTTAACAACTTATCCATAAGAGTCTGAAGGACCAGGTTGAGGGTTGCTGATATTTCGTAATGCGTAGCATAATATTTGATCCCCCCGGGTTCTGTATCCATTCTATGAGGGGGATTACCTGCTCTTCTAGCACAATATCGTTGGGAGACCCTTGTTTGATGTTCATCCTCATCCTGCTTCCTCCTTCTATGCCTTGTGAGGTCCTGGTCTGGGAAGTTTTCCCTAGAATGAATTCAACATTGACTCTTCTGGAAAATCTAGTGGCATTATCGTTCATGATGGAGGTTTCATGATGCAGGTCCATGATGATTTTTACCATAAGAGTGCTTGGATCCTGCCCTTACCTTTTTTTCTACAGAATTTGGCCTAGGGTGAGCTTTTCATGCCAAAAGGTGATCAAGGTTTGGTTGAAAAAAGTCTGTCTTGCATGAGTTGAGCCTGGGTTAGATTCCCAAAAGTGAATAATTTCAACCGGATGCAGATGGTGAGTAACCCAAAAACTATCCCATATTTTCCTTTCCTATGTTCTTATTTTGTTCATGGTTTCTTGTTGAAGGAGGTTCCTATAGGTTGTATCACCCTGTGCAGCTCTTAGATGATTAGTAGTCATAGTTCCCTATTCATTGATGAATAGGCCACATCTTTTAGGATGTCCCGTGATTTCATACCAGAGTATACAAATGAAGAAGGAATTACTACTTCTTCTTGATACACACCAAGAATTGGTAATATTTTCTCCATCATGTGTGACTTGCTTAAATTGAAATTTCTTACCTTAACTATCTTTTAGTTGCTAGTACTTTCTCCTTTATGCTCTATGATGGTAGTGTACCTTTGTTCATGATTGCAAATCTCCCTAAATTCTTCATAGGGTTTTTTTGTACCTCCCCTGTAAACCGGTGTACTCTTCATTGATTCCATTGTTCTTGAACCATGTTCTCCTCATGATGACATTCAGTAGTTTGGTGGGTGTTTTCTTGTCCCTCCCAGACTCCCCTGTTAATCATGATGGCACTTATCCTTTCTACCTCATGATTTGAGATAGGATATGAAAGGACATTACTATTAGTGGTTGGGTTGTTGTAGAAATGATTGTTTCTATCTTTATTGGCAAGTGCATTACATATTGACATAAATGTCTCTTGTGCAAGTCGTGATGGCGTGTTATCGATAAGTCTGACTCCCGCTGATATGCCAATATTTTCCATGTGGTTAGCAACTTTATTCACAGCGCCTCTTGACATGGTTGGGAACCAACATGAGAATACCTCGAATCAACTCAGCTATCCTTCTCATTTCTTCCTCCAGTTTTGGCTTAGGGATCTGATAGGAGTACTGTTTAGCACGTTGGTTTATGCAGTTAATCAGCATTTGGGAGTTTCCTGCCACAATGAGCTGTCAGTATTGGTTTTTTGTTTCTAAAATGAGCCCATTAGTTAGAGCTTGCAATTTTGTAGCATTGTTGTTGTTGATTCCCATGTATCTTGCATAAAGTCTGAGTATAGTGTTGTTGGGTTTTGTGTCTCTCTATCCCTCTTTCCAGGGATCCCGAACCAGGTTCATTCTCTTCTGCTCAGCACACAAATCCTGAGATATCAGCCCAATAGAGAAGAGCTCATCCGACGGCACCTACGACGCAGATGACGTCTCACCCGAGATATCTCTCTTGATGGGTAACTATCAGAACCACGTTCCCGCAGCTGGGTGGGAGGGTGTTTGGTACCTTAGATCTGCGCCAAGGCTCTCAACAAATTCCAGGGGTGGATTATTTGTGTTCATTGTGCTTCAATAGCTAAGTTGTGCCCCAACCTCTCTTTATGCAACTTCAGTAAATAAACAGCAGACGTGTAGCATAATCATATCCAGTAATACAATGCGACCATCGTACATCTATTCACTTGTAAGAAAACCTACAATCATTCATTCCATATAACATTTACACATATATCTAAGTTACTTTTAGCATTCACACATATACACAGAATATATCATGGAAACCCAACCAGGCAAAAACCACAAGGTGCTCTTCATCTAGCATGAGGAAATAGATGCACCTTTCGTCTGCGCACTAAGATGCAGACTCTGCTCAAGATATTCTTCTCTAAATTTATGAACTCTTCCTCCCTCTCATGCTCTTTGATATTCTCTTTGTTCTCTTCCTACTCTAATTCTTCTAGTGATCCGCACATAATCTACATTGACTCAACCTTTCCTACTCTTTTGTGCACTCAACTGCAGATCCTTTACTCTGATGCACTCAACAATACAGAGCCACCAACCAAGAGCTCATGCTTTTCATCCAACGAGAGTCTACAACAGTAGATTGTAGGGAGAATGTATAACACAAACTACCTATCGGGGGAATTTCTAACCTGCATATAGCTTGGGTTCCTTCTTTTATTTCCCCATTACAGACTCAATATCGATTCCCTAGATACTTTATACATACTCAATACTGAATCAATAGAGACTCATTACAAACTCATTTATGTCGCTATCTCGGTCGACTTACTATATCCAACCACTAGGTTGTCTTCCCTATTCTAGCAACACCTAACGGGAGGCACTAATGGCCTGACTTACAAAGATTCCTTCACATGTTTAGTTTTTTCCGACTCCTGCAGAGCTCGTACCCATGATCATTAAGACCTGTCACTTTCTCAGCATTATGCCTTATTTTCTTTTCACATTAGTTATTCTACTTGCACACCTTCTGTTGCTGATATTCTATGGTATTGTCCCATGTTGCACCACTTCCTCTATCACAGTGTCCTTCCTCTTCTTTCCTTTATGGTACTTCCTCAGTCATAGATCCTTCCTCTTCTCCTTTAGCTCTTCTCCATACTTAGGAAGAATTCTGCATGAATTCTGCCTTACTGTCCCTAGGCCCAACAGGCCCCCAACAGTCATTTGTGACTCATCTCGAGCCACTTGAAGCTATTGCTCCATGTTGTGACTTGTGCATATTTTGTTTTAAAAATATTCTATGATTTTCACCAATTTCTCAACCTCTATGTGCACTTCTTCCTTTGTCTTCTGCATTTTCCCCACCAGGTCAGAACTGACAAGTTTAGGCATGAATTTCTCCATTGATGCTGCTACATCGTGCACCTTATGATGTATAGGTTGAATGATGCATGTAACTCTCTCTGCTTCGGCCTGGAACTCTTCTACTTTTTCCAAACATTGTTGTTGTTGTGTGTGTAGCACAATCATTTGTTGCTACAATTTTCTCATCTCTGCTGCCTTAGCCATTTTCTGTGATAAGGGTATTTGCTTCATATCATTTCTTATATGCATGATGTTTGCTTCAAACGTAGTCAGTGCATTCACAATAGTCTATGATTTATTTTCATCCATTAATGCTTCACAAGTCTGAGAGACTTGGTCGACAGCCTTAGCACATGTTTCTTCTGCTTCTTCTATTCTATTCACAACCTGAGTTGATGCGTCTCGTCTACTCTCCAGCACTTATGGGGGTGTGTTGGGTCTCCTTTGTTATTCTAGCTTTGTAAATTTCCTCCTAAGGTCAGTCGTTATCTATCCAAGCCTAAGGACCTTGTCTTACTATGGCATTTCTTGTAATATTTCAACATCTTCAAGATTTGAACAAGCAAGATTTATGATATTTTTGAGTTTTTGCTTACTTTCTTCTCCTTCTCTTACTTTTTGCTTGGTCCTTTGCATCTTTTCCTTGATTTTGTTGATAGCCTTCTCGTATTGCTTCACCTGCTTACCAAGGGCACTTCCTCTTACTATAATCTCTGCAATCTGCACTTTTTGTAGGGAATGCACATCCATCAGTCACATGTTTGAAAAATCTAAGAATATATGTCCAGCACCTCTGTCGACCTCGTTGGATTCCGGAGTCTCTAGATCCATGAATTCTCTTTGGAGTTTTACTCTAATTGGGTGGTCTCCTCTTGGTCTCTGTGGTTTTGGTCCTTCCGACAGGCCAGGTGCATCCTGCTATTGTGGTACTTGGGGCACATGATCTACTACAATTTTAATTTCTTCAATTGTTCTACCCAGTTCATTCAGCCTATCTATAATAGTATTAGTAAATTGATTATTTTGTCTGTCGAGGTCATGGAGACTTTCCTCAGTGGCTTCTTATAGTGCTTCTGCTAATGATGCTACCTCCTCATCATCAATACGAAAGGTATTGGCTTCCTTGTTAGCCATATTGGGTCTGCTCCTACCCTTGGCAGTCCTATAATTGTTGAAATTAGGTCGACATCAACTGAATACAGTTTTTTCTAACCAAAGGAATCCTCCATGAAATATTACTAGCAATTGCTTAACATAATTATTCACTTATGTGCTTCTACCAAAGTGTGGCATAGTAATGACAATAACCCAAACTGTTCTGGTCCTTTCACCCATTTCATTGCAACGAACCGGTTCGGTGAATCAGGCATATATTTTACCAATTTCATGTAGTTCTTTCTATTGAGGTCTCTTATTTTTCTAGTGTCTGAATCTTCAAAGGATAGATTTTGTAACTGGAGCATGATATCGTGCAGTACTATCATACCTTTTGGTATTTTGGGTGCTACCAATGTAGAATAACCCTTGCTAGGGATGATATCTCGTTGTGCATATGTTCTCCTTGGTGGAATATGTGGTGGCAATAAGTTCCTGGTTTCAAATTCCTCTTGCTCTTCATGGCTCGGTGGTGTTGTTGTAGCTTTCTCCTTTCTATGCTTCTTCATTGTATGCTTCCCCTTTGAATCTAGTGATGATCTTGGTTCTTTCACTTTGTGTTTTCCTGAAGGTCAAGGTGGGACTTGGGAAGCAACTAGGCTAGGTTGGTTCCTTGGGGGAATATATCCTATAGTGTCTTCCATGATAGGGGTAGGTGATACATGTCCGACTTCAGGTTCCATAGTGGGACTAGCACTGGATATTGTAATATCCATAAATTGGGTTCACCTCTTTGAGTTGCAGAAACTAATCGCTCTTCTCTATACTAGGAATAATGACTCTAAATGTGGTAACAACGTATAATAAGAAACAACAACTTTTCGACAGTTATCCTTCACACGAGAAAGTATTTACTTAGAAAGTAATTTGTCCTTTCAACATGATGGGGAAGCAATTTGGGTCATTTAAGGAAGATTTTTGGCACGTTGTCAATTAGCTGGAATCGGTAAAGAAGGTTATTGTCATTTATGGTAGGCATGATCCCAAGGTATGCCAACAATTATGTCGATATTTCCAGAATAATGACTGACAGGTATCTTGTCAGAAAATTACTTAATTGTTGTGCCAATCATGACATCACTGCGTCATGGTGTCATTTCATGTGATAATTCTACTTCTCTTTCCAAGCTCCAACAGCTTATTGTCGTGCTCCTTGCGACTTTCTTTTCATCTTCTTACACTTCTGGTCGCAGTCCTTGCAACTTTCTTTTCCCTTCCCAGGAGGTTATGCCAAGTTGGTATAACACCCCTTTTTCTCTCCCCCGCCCCTTTTGTTTACTTTATCGGGTCGCATCAAGCAGGGTAAGGAGTATCTTCACACATACCAATTCCTTCCACTGCGCGCATATATTTATCTCAAGTGGGTCATCATCATCCAGTTCTCCCATAATATTATATCACTCCATCCAATTGTGTACTATCATGTTGCATTGACAAAAAATCATGTCTACGATTAGGATTTCTTCAAATAAATTTTCCTTTATTATTTGTAACTCAGCATCGACTGTTGGGTGTTCACTTGTGAACTCAAATTTCTAGGTAAATCTTTCAGCTAATCTTTCCCATTTTTAAGTTCTTAGTTGCAGCTCTACTAATGTGTACCAATTTCTTGGTACCATTTCCAAAGTGTGGATGAATCGATGAACCCATTCTTGTCATGGATATTCTTGCCAATTCTTGTGGCAGTGCTCAATATGTTCCAAAGGATCTGTCTATCCTGTATACTTCTGATCGGGGCAACTGATCTCTTCCCCAAATCTGATCTCCATTAATCTTCTACACTATGGCCATTCGGATATAGACTATTTGTGTGTACCCCACCATCTAGTGAGTGTATATTTCAGCACATAGTCCAGAGTGGACAATCGTTGTACTAGAAAAGATGCAAGTTTAGGTAATCCTTCGTATGTAGGCAGCGCACTTGCTTCAGCTCCTACCCTTCAGATAGCTCTTGTAATTCTTTCTCATATTCTCATGGAGACTTCATGTAGCATGTTCTACCAATTTTCCAGTGCATCGCCTTAGTCATATGTGCATGAACTTACACTCCGCTAACTCAATTTCCCTTCAACTATTGGATTTATATAATCTTCTTTTGAAGAAATGATATTATACAATTTATCTAGGTAATTTCCTTTCCCTTCACTATGTACGGGATGAACATATCTCTGTCCTTTGAGCGGATCAATTGGCGCAACCGCTCTTATTTCACATCGTCAAATGATAAGATCCTTTTCTTGAAGTTTATAATGGTTTGGTTGTCTATTTCCCAATCAATTCCTAGTAGTGCAGGATATGGATTTGTGTCATCGACAAATTCAATAACTTCGAAGTCAGCATATTTTCTTAAGCTTTCGCCTTCTACAGGAACTTGAGTTAGTCTACCAATTGGTAGAATATTCGCCTGGTTCGCAAGCCTTAGTTGAATGGGAGACCAGTCCAGTCGTGGATTATTCATGCTGTCCCACATTTGTTTTGTCAGTATGTTGACATCTGAGCCCAAATTTAATATGATATAATCCATATCATAGTCTCCTATCTGCACAATCATTTGTAGTTCTCGGCCTATCTTTAGACTTTTCCCAATATGATTAACTCTTTTTTTAGGTCACATTTCATTTAGGGTTTCTTCTATTAGTGGTGTCAGTTTTGCGACAGCATCTTTATCATTGATTAGTGCTAAACAATTTTTGAAAAATTATGTAAGCTTACTAACCTTTTTCATTGGTGGCTTCCTGATTAGATGTTCAAATCGTTCGGGCATGGTCTTAACTTGTGCAGATGTCGACGAATGATTAGCATCAACAAATTCTTGTTGCACCTCCAAGAATAGTTATTTCTCTTGTCGAACATCTAATGGAGCTTTCTTTTTTTCACTGGTCTCACCTACGGTTGTCCTTGCTGTGTATTTTGGTCTACACCTGTCGCAACACCTCCTCTTGTAACTACAGCAATGTGAGGATCTCTTGGTTCGGCAGAAATAATCTGAATGTTTTGATTGGGATTTAGATTTTGATTCTGCACCGGGTTGGGATTTACAATAGTTCTATCCTACCATTTCACAATTAGTTGCAGACATTGTTCGATAGTGTGATCAAATTATTTACAATATGTACAAGATTTCACAGGACTTTGACAATGTCGAGAAAAAATTTCTAGCTACCAAAAATTATAAAATATGACTTGGCCTCTTCCTTGACCAAATCCTCCTCCTTGTTGTTGTCCTCGACCTCTAAAGTTTCCACCCCTGCTTTGCGGAGGGTATTGTTGTTGTTGAGGATACTTATTTTAACGGTATTATGGCTGAGGGTATTGCGGTTTTTGATATTTCACAGGCTTATACTGAGGTTGTGCTCTTTCATCTTGCATCTGCTCATAATTTTTCATTAAGTAGGTATCCATCGTCTTTTCTTGCAGTGATTGAAATGCTCTACAGTCTTTTCATCATGACCCACTGATATACAAAATTTACAATATATACTAGCGGGTGTGCTTACAATCTTCTGTAAGTACAGACATTCTTTGGACTTATGGCCCCTAGTCTAGCATATTCTACACCAATGCATTCCTTGAGTGTTTAACGGGTTCGGCGCACTTGCTGCGACATAGTTCATGAGAGCCAGGCAATTGTATTTCTAGTTTTCATCTGTTCTGCATCTTGTACACCATAGTTCTTCTTGAACTTCCTTTCCTATCTTAATGTCTTGGAGTTGCACTATAAGGTTGGCCAGCTGTGACTAGATTTGCATCATTCCCGAACCAGTATCTCCAACTGGAAAGGCTTCTAATTTCATTGTTATTTCTAGAGCCTCTATATGCAATACAATCTTATGTTGCATCAACAAGGTTTGGATATGTGGTAACAAAGTGGAAATAAACCATTCCTTTTGTTGTACATTCGACATTTGGAATCCCACTTTGGCCATCAATGTCTTAAATCTTTGGTCAAAGTCCCAAACAAATTTTGTTGGTAACTGTTTAATCTCTTTGATTTCAGTGATGCATTGTGATTCGGACTTTAACTTTCCGAACTCATCTATCAAACCCACTAGAAAACCATTGAGTTTTTTTGGGACAACTCCTACTAGTACTATGGAAAATTTCATATACCAGTCCAGTGCATGACCTCGCAGAGTCATGATCATCTGTGCTTTCTTAATATTCTCATTCTAGATTTGTCACAAATGTATCGACAGCTTCGCAAAGGAACCAATGTTGTTCTGGGTCTTCCAACCCATTTCCATTAAATATTGGTAACTTAATGTCAGCTCCATCCATTGTATTTTCTGCTGGTACATTCAACACAAAATTTTTGCTAGTCGGACTTCCTTGTCCTCTATTTACAGCGTTAGTATTGCTCGTATTTACATAATTACTTGGAGATAAGTCTCTCGTTCTTACCTATGGCGAAGTATGCGGTGTTGTAGGCAAGTTGTAGCCATGTTCTCATTCTGGAGCTTCAGTCGACTCTTCTGACTCTTCGTCTCCTTCTAAGATCGGTTGATATTCCTCTTCTTCGTCACAAGACCCTTCGTCCAAGTATGACACAAGCTCATAGCTTTCTTCTTCTCTATTTGTGTTGCAACTCCTTCTTCATAATAGATTTTTTATTCGCTTGTCAAACCTGAATCTTCTTCTGCTTCTTAGAAATCCTGACTCTAGTTCAGTTCCACTATCTCCTGGGAACATCTCACTTTAGGGTTTTGCTGAGACATAGCCACTCTATTTTCTATACAGTCTTGTCACATTCACAGAATCCCTTTTTCACATACAAACATTTTTATCCATGTCTTTAAAGATGACATGTACCTACTGCATGGGCCTTGAAAACAATTTCACTATGCCTCAGTGTATGAAGTTATTGTGTCAACAACAAACTCAGTAATATATCCCTCTATGATACTATCTATCTAAAAATCTACAGCCCTCGACACAGGGTTGCTTACTTCTTCGAGTTGCTCAATTAACTGGGGAGTCCACTCCCTTGGTTCTCTACCTTGAAAATTTGTTTATTGGGTTGATAACTTAGATAACCATTCATTAAACACAATGGGAAACTCATAAAATAAAATATCGTGGATGTTTGTGTAGATGTACCGGCCCAACCATTCTATTTGGTTCCATCGAGATCCTTCACTTTCTTTTCAAATGAACTCTAACTCTTTGGATTCCACCCAATCTTGGATCTTCGGTTTCGTTGGTTGCCACAACATATCCCTCACCATAACTATTCAGGGTCCCTCCAACGAAACCATTTGTTTGGTTTTGTGTCTCTCTATCCCTCCATCCAGGGATTCCTGTTGCCCCTGGAAATTCCACATCTCCTATCAGCCTTTCTGGAAATTCCACGTTGTCCATTTTCCTTCTGGAGAACCTGACCTGAGATGCTTTGGCTTCTTTTTTCCCATACCTTGGAGGGTCAGCAAGTTTCTCCCTTTCACATAGAGCACCGATGGTGCTGCCCACTATGGATTAAAGAGCATTGATGCCCCCTTTCTTTAACATAAAATTAGGTCGGTGCAAATGCCTTTTCTACCAGGAGCGCTGATAGTCCAAAAAGAGGAAAAAAGAAGGTTCTGGAAGCTTCCATATGGAATCCTCCGTGGAGTCAGTTCCTACATGCTTGGGAGAGGTGGCATTCGCTTCCATCATCTGTTGGGATCACATCCTATCCATTTACCAAGTCATCTCATGAGTTCTGGGCCTATAAATGAAGCCTTCATGATGTGAGTGAGGGAGGCCAAGAAAAGTACCCTTATGATGTTGGATTGAAGGCTGAATCAGAGGAAAAGTAGAGTTGGCTTGTATGTGGACAGATCTTCATAGTTATAGAAGATTGCAANTGGTTGTACTTCTCTCTCTTTCATAATTAATACAAAAGTGTTCCCCTTTCCTATATTTGATGTGTTAATATCAATTGAATATTATCAGACTCCTTGATCACTATATGAGTAATTAGTTTTTCATGATTCTCTCACTCAATATGTTTGTCTCTTGATTTGTTTTACAGGTATCGAACATTTTGAAGATTTTATGGAGCAAGGACAAAGAGATTCGGATCTGAAGTATGATGGTATCTTATGTTGTTAATTAATTGCTTAAGGAAAGGATATACTGATGTGCCCTTTTGTTCTACACTTGTACGTTGCAGGGTAGAGGAACAAACAGTGTCCGCACTAATTACATAATTCCTTATAACAAAATTGGAGACCATACTGGGGATAGTAATCCAGTCAGACCTGGGGTATATCTAGTCAAATCTAGAACATATCCAATCAAATCTACATGCTTTGGTAACCATTCCACCTATGAAGGTTATTCTCTCTCCTTTTAGTCATTTCATTTGATAAGGTAATCCATTCATCTTACTTTTCTGATTTATTGCCTTTGTTCTTGGAGTGGTGTTCACTCTTTACGATTTAACTTGGTCCATTTTTTGGTTTCTCCTGTAGATCCTTATTTTTTTTCATTTTATTCACCAATTGGCGCACCCACCTTTGCCTGACAGAGCGCCAACCTCTCCACGGTGCGTTTTCTTCTCCATCAGGAGTGCTGATAGCGCCTTTCTCTAGAATTGACAGAGCACTGACAGTGCCTTCCTTTCGAAGCTCAAGTGCACTGATCCGACTTACAACGCTATGGCGCAATGCCCTTCAGTGCATCGAGGTAGGCCTTCAAACTGCATGTAAAAATATTTTGATTGCCTGTGAAATGTCGTCCTTTAATATTTTCAGACTATTTGTTTCTCTAAAATTTCTTTTTTGTTCTGCTTGTTTGCTTGATGTCTGAGTTTGGTGGTTTTTGCAGATCTGATTCTCTTTTTGAGCTCAGTTCCAAAACCTTTATCTTCTTCATTGTTAAAAAAAAAGTGGAAAAAGTTCAGTTTTGGATTTCAAAGTGGTTATTCTTTGAAATTTTATTTTTGAAAAGAAACCTATAGCCTATTTTTGAATTAGTCTTGCTTTAAAGCTTGCATGCCTTTCATTTTCCAAAAAATACAAAAAGAAGTTTATTATTTTGTCTTGTTTGTGCTTGAGAAAGTTCCATTTTCCTTTGCATAAATGGTTTAGACGGATAGGTATTTTTGCATGATAGAGAAATTTAGTTTTATATGCACGTCAGAGGCTTTGTTTTCTTTCCTCATTCGGAGATTTAGATTACTTGTTGAAGAAAAATTTGTATTTATATAAGTCCTTCTTTATTTCTTATTGGTTTTGCTTTTTGAGATTGTTGAAAGTGGCATTCAATTTTATGTTTTTAGAAAGGAAAAAAGTAAAAATGGTCTCTTCCTTCTGTTAGTTAGTTCTCATCGAAGTAAAAAAGTGCATTTACATATAGATTAATTTTCATTATTGGAGACAACACCTCACAAACATTCACTAATCATTTAGATAGAATTAACGGTAGCTTTAGGTTAAAATTTGTATAGAAAGTTGAGTGATAGGTTAGTGACGTGTTCAGGCATCATAAAACGTAGGATCTGTCATTACTTGCCTGCACTAATACCCGGGACTTGCGGTGTTCTTCCACGTACCATCGGTATATCGAACAGCCTTTCACGTACCCTTGAGGTATATAGAAAGGTACTTCTCATACTCGATTGTATATCGAAAGGCCCCTTGTGGACAGTTGTGCATTAGACAACACTACTATCGATTTGAGCTCCCATGTACCTTGTGTATATCGGGATACCCCACTAGGATTCCTTGTCCAACTGAGAAAAACCCTTTGGTTGTCTTGTTTGGAGCAATACACCAAAAACAACATTCGGGGAGACTACTACGCACGTACCCCAGTGGTATATGTTAGTTTTTCATCAAATAAGATAGCATTATGATATTAGGATCTTTTCAATGAGAGAATAACAGGCACATCATAAGAGACAAGAGACATAGATTTTTCCTCGGGGAAACCATAAAGGAGAAAACCCCGCAACTTCCTTAGAGATAGAATCAGCACCAAAACAGCAGTAGTCTTCTTCTTCTGTCTAGTCCCAGTATTTCCTTCTTCACTAGTGTGCCACACTTGAGTGAGTGAATGATGTGTGTACAAGTGATAAATAGAGAGGCTCTCACTCTCTATTTATATTCTTTCGTTCACTTGAAGTGCACTCAATCATGTCGGCCTAGTTTACCAATTACTTACTAGAGCCTACATCTCTATGAGTGTATAATAACTCTAGTGCCCCACCACTTGTGGGGACTTTGCCTCCTTCGACCAATAGGAGGGTAACACAATGGTGGGGACTATTGCCCCGACTTACAATGACTCACCTAGGGTCGACTTCACTAGGATAGTCTAATAACCCAAGGGCCCCACAACTGTGGGGACTTTAACCCTTTACAAATATCAGGGTTACCCACAATGACTTGAAATGACTTTCTCATTATAGCAACTTCCCGATCGGAACATTAGGGCATGACATGACTCAAATACATCCCGGAATAAACATCGGGTTACAATAGATAAGAAATACAAGTGAATACATTCCGAAGTTACAATTACATCAACGCTCCCTCTTAACTAGGAAGGTATTCTCTTGACACAATTTATCATCACAAGTCTTCTTCTCTGTATCATCTAGGTCATCGTCATCTTCAAAGTCATCTTCATCTTCAAGTCATCTTCATCTGTAAGTCATCTTCATTTGTAAGTCATCTTCATTGGATCTGGATCATCTCTCGATCTGGATCATCATGGAACATCATCACTGGATCTGGATCATCTCTCAATCTGGATCATCATGGAACATCATCACTGGATCCGGATCATCTCTCGATCTGGATCATCACTGCTGGATCATCATTACTGGATCTCAATCATCACTCAATCTAGATCATCCCTGGTTCTATCTCATGATTCTTCTCGTCACAGGAAGTTCTATAGAGCCAGCCCTTTTTCATGCTGGTTGTAGGCCTACCCATCATGTAGGTCTTCGCCCAGCACTTACATCTGACCCACTCATCAGAAATGCACGCCCAGCACTCACATCTGATCATATAAGAACCAATCCTATAATCACATCAGAAAGGACCAGCACTCACATTCACCAGCATGATAGGACATCACATCACTAACATCTGTGAAAAGGCTCATCACTTACATCTGACCTACTCATCAGAAAGGCACAACCATCCAGGGGAACACATCCTACCACACTGATGGAAGACTCCCATCCAGGTCCGAACACATCCTACTCACAATGATGGAATATTTTCCCACTTTCATCCAGGTTGGAACACATCCTACTCACAATGATGAAAGACTCCCATCTAGGTCGGAACACATCCTACTCATAGTGATGAGAGATTTCAGCACTTATATCTAAGCACATGGGAACACATCCCTCAGTCGCTCAAGAAAGGCTCTGCACTTACATCCATCCAGGTTGGAACACATCCTACTCACAGTGATGGAAGGGCTTGTACTCACATCTGATCCTACAAGAACACATCCCAGCAGTCATATCAGAATGGCCCCCAATCCTCGACTGAGCTACCTGGTAACTGACCAGGCACCTCCATTCTCCTAGAGAATGGCAGTTTCCCTTACATCTGACCTGCTTATCGGAATGGCCAACACTCACATCTGACATGGAAGGAACTAAATCCTTTAGCCATGAACAGAATGGTTCATCCCTTACATTTGATCAAGTGGGAACACATCCCTCTATCACATCATAATGGCTACTCAGTCCTACACTGAGTGATCCTGGTAACTGACCAGGTGCCTCCATTCGTAGAATGGAAATTGCCCTTACATCTGTCCTACTCGACAGAATGGCCAGCACTCATATCTGACATGGAAGGGAGAAACCCTATTACCATGACAAAATGGTTCAGCCCTTATATCTGACCTACTCGTCAGAATGGATATGGATCTCAGCACTCATATCTAACATGGAAGGAACCAATCCTCTCACCATGACAGAATGGCTCAGCCCTTACATCTGACCATGGAAGGAACCAATCCTCTCACCATGTCAGAATGGCTATGGGACTCATCACTTTCCCTTGGAGTAAACCTCGATCTAGAGAACACCAAGTCTCTCCCTGAAGTACTCGAACTTTAGCCTAGCCAATGGCTTCATCAATACATCAGCTATGTGTTCCTCCGTCGCAACATATTGGAGCTTCACTGCTTCTCTCTGCACCATATCCCTGATATAGTGATACTTGATCTCGATATGCTTCAACTTATCATGGAACACTGGATTCTCTGACAACTTCACGAAACTCTGGTTTTCACAATGTATACAAGTAGCATCCAACTGGAGATCAAATATATCAGACAGTATCTTTCTCATCCATACTGCCTCACAACTAGCTGAACAAGCTACGACATACTCTGCTTCAGCTGTACTCAATGCCACATGGGATTGCTTCCTGCTAAACCAAGAGATCACACCTGATCCCATACTGAAGCAACATCCTGAAGTACTCTTCCTGTCG
Source organism: Pseudotsuga menziesii (assembly GCA_001517045.1). Taxonomy (NCBI): domain Eukaryota; kingdom Viridiplantae; phylum Streptophyta; class Pinopsida; order Pinales; family Pinaceae; genus Pseudotsuga; species Pseudotsuga menziesii. The sequence goes on along the minus strand of LPNX011135185.1, from coordinate 81,324 downwards.
ATGGCACTGCCTACCCAATCTGAATCAACATAACCCTCCAATTTAATCCTTTGATTCGCATCGTACTTGAGTCCATAATCAACTGTACCCCTGCATGCTTTGCAACCATCAGGTGAACATGTCTCAATGTGTTCACAGCAAAGCGAATATCTGGTCCCAGGTACATCAAGGACCCAATCATATGATGATACATCGTAGCATCAACCGTCTCTGATGAAGCATCACTTAATAGCTTCATGTTCGATGCCATAGGTGTGGTCATGTAGTCCATCATCCTGAACCTCTTCAAGATCTCTACTGCATACTTCCCTTGTCTACACCTCCATGCCTAGAACAATAGTGCATCGACGCATAACAAGAGCATCACTGGTATTACATCTTCAACCTTGAGGCAAAGGTTGGAATCCGCTTTACTCTCAGTAAAGCCTAGAGTCATCAGTATTCTATCCATCTTGTCGTACCATGTCGAACCTCAGGATCTTCTGCAGTCACTCCCTCTGAAGCGGAGCATCATACTCCCTCTATCTTCTGTACTCTATGCACTGAACATTCTGTACCGGAGTGACAAGTAGCTTCCTATGCTACTAATATTCTATGTGACCGTCTAGTGTACAGACTTGCATCTTCAACCTTGTAGCAAAGGTTAAGATCTTCATCAATCTCATCATGTATGTGTTTCAACTCTTACTGGTTGCAAATGTCTCTTCGTAGTCTGGGCCTTCCTTTTGTGAGAAGCCTCGTGCTACGAATCTTGCTTTGTATCCCATGATGTTTCCATCTACTGCATGATGGAACTATGGACTTTTCTTCAGGTCTCAATACTGCGCTCTGACATCATTCTTCTTGAACAGGTCTTCCCTTTCTTCTTGGTGGCTGGAAGGTTCTGCAAC
>LPNX011135185.1:63999-80228 GCA_001517045.1 Pseudotsuga menziesii | reverse complement strand
AATATCAACAAATGCATAACAAAATAATATCATGAAATGACAATTGAATACTTATCTTTATTTGTTTCGTGGGTAGATTCCTTCTTGAGCCTTCAGCTTCATTGTCTTCTTCATTCATAATAGCATCGTTTCTTATTCAAGAGTTGAGTTCTTCATATTCCTCATTGCTTGAGGGATCTTCTTTGGATGGTAAAAGCTTGTTATTCAGTTGCTCTCATCTTCTCTTTTCTACTTATGAGTCGAGCTTCTTCATATTCCTCACCGCTTGAGGGATCTCCTTTGGATGGTAAGAGCTTGATCTTCAGTTGCTCCCACCTTCTCTTCTCGAGCTTCTTCTTCTTGTGAGTTCTCTTTCTAGAGTCTATTGAAAGTAATCACTTCCTTCTAGCACACATTCCTCACATGAATGAATTCCATGATCCTGGGAGGCCATTCAAGGTGGCCATCACCACTTCTGTATTCTTCACTTTTTCTTTTACCGCTTCAAGTTGTTCTTTGATTTGAGAGACTCTTATGACTGCATGGTCTCTGCATTCTGGATCTTCACATTCTTCAACTGTTTTCTTAAGGTCATGTTCTGATTTATGTTCTTCCCTTCAAATAGCTTGGTCAAGGAATCAACATCTTCGGTGTCTTTAAGGAAGACACTTGTGGTACAAGTTGATCCGTGACTGAATCAACCATGATCTTCTTGGCCTTGACCAAGTTATTTTTATGAAAGGCTTCTAGCCTCATCTCCCTCTGAAACTGGAACCTCCATACTCATGTAGGTGTCCAATCCATTTTCTTCAGAGAGATCATATACTTCCAGGCTTGGAAGTTGTCAACTTCCCCAAGTTTGTCACCAAGCTGATGAGAACCTCAAATGGAAATAGCAAAGGATTAGATCTTACCGATTTGAGGTGTCCATCCTTGTCCCGGAGTTCGCTGATCTAGGGTTTCTCACAGAAACCCTAATTTTAAAAACTTGGAATCTTTGAGATCTGATTGGACAAACAGATATATCTCTTCAAATGCAGCTGTCCAATGTACTCCTTTTCTGAAAACAGTGGAGGGAAGATCCCGGAACAGGAAGCCCTAATTTTCCAATTTCTTCTGCAAAACTACCTGTTACTGTTTCTGTGATATCTCCGAAATTACTGATCCTATATGTCTGAAATTTCTCACTCAGGTAACCTCGCATGTCCCTGATCTAACACCACATGTTTCATAAGAATTAGTTTCACCATTTGGGATTTATGATCCTTTTACCACGGTGACCTGTTACAGGACTGTTCAGAATAGTGAAGTTGTACGGCATTACACATGTCACTGATTCATCTTCTAAGTCTAATATTCTCACCAACGAAATTAAAGTCTGTGCCCTTTCTGGAACATCTTCAGGAATTCCATTTGGACCTCTGTAGCTCAAGATATTCCAATTCTCCCCAGGTGTCCTGTTTATGGATGATTTCTGGAAGAGGCTGGAACCCTAACTTTGAGAGATAATATTTCCTGGAATACAGTGAATATGAGGCTGAATTTTGGACACAGTGTTATTCAGGATTTTATCTTCGGCCCCTGAAATTTACAGCTTCTGAGAATTCTCCAAACTCGGAATATAGTAACTGTACCAAAATGTATCAGTTATAGTATTTAGGGTTTTTCAAGCTCGGGGTCAAACTAGGGTTTGACTTTCCCGGAGTTTCACCCAACCAATTTTCTTGATCCAGGTCTCTAAACTTCGGTTTTGATGAGGATAAAAATCCTATGCTGATCTCACTCAAAAATTCCTCTTCTGTACAAAGCCCTAATTTCCACACCGAAAACTGAAAATGCTCGGAATTGAAATCCGCTTCGACAGAAAGATGCACCCTTCAATGGAGAGTCATCCTAGCATACTTTTGCTGATAGATTGTGGAGAGAGACCCAAAAATTAAGAAGCCCTAGCTTCTGTAGCTGCACAATGTCTTCTTCTCAGGTTAGCTCTGATTCCATGTTAGTTTTTCATCAAATAAGCTAGTATTATGATCTTAGGATCTTTTCACTGAGAGAATAACAAGCACAGCAATAAAACATAAGCACATCACAAGAGACAAGAGACACAAATAGTTTTCCTCAGGGAAACCATAAAGGAGAAAACCCCACAACTTCCTTAGAGATAGAATCAGCACCAAAACAGTAAGAGATCTCCCAAAACAGTAGTAGTCTTCTTCTTCTGTCTAGTCCCAGTATTTCCTTCTTCACTAGTGCACCACACTTGAGTGAGTGAATGATGTGTGTACAAGTGATAAATAGAGAGGCTCTCACTCTCTATTTATATTTTTTCATTCACTTGAAGTGCACTCAATCATGTCGGCCTAGTTTACCAATTACTTACTAGAGCCTACATCTCTATGAGTGTATAATAACTCTAGTGCCCCACCACTTGTGGGGACTTTGCCTCCTCCGACCAATAGGAGGGTAACACAATGGTGGGGACTATTGCCCCGACTTACAATGACTCACCTAAGGTTGAATTCACTAGGATAGTCTAATAACCCAAGGGCCCCACAACTGTGGGGACTTTAACCCTTTACAAATAGGAGGGTTACCCACAATGACTTGACATGACTTTCTCATTATAGCAACTTCCCGATCGGAACATCGGGGCATGACATGACTCAAATACATCCTGGAATAAACATCGGGTTACAATAGATAAGAAATACAAGTGAATACATTTTGAAGTTACAATTACATCAACAGTATATCGCGAGTTGCACCTTCTTGACAATCCTGGTGAGAGACCGACTATTTTGAACCCGTCCTATCACTTAAGACTGCTTGTGGCTGAGCAACTTACAAGGCGTCATTCCCATAGGTTGCATGGTTTACCTCCTGACTCTCCTCCAACTGTGGAAAGACAAGAAGAGGTAACCATGGAACGACCAACTTCTGTTGATGCTCATATGGGAACTACTCCAGCTGTTGAAACTAGAGAATATTGCTCTGTCTATAACAATCCTTTGGTCCTAATACATCCTACAATGGACACTACCTTTCACTTTTCGATGGAGGGTCAACCCGGCTCATCCCACTGGATTGTTAATCACCCACCTAATGAAACTATAGAGGAAGAATAAGGTCCAAACGCTCCTTTTTGGAGAACGTCTCTAGGAAAAATCATTGTTAAATACGGAACTACCACAACGGATCCTGATATATTTTCTCCTTTAAGGACAAGGCTTGAGAATGCTCTGTTAAATGAAGAATTGTTCTGAGAATCCATCGAGTATGCGCATAGTTTGCGTGCACATGCAGAAAAATTGAAAAATGTAGAAAAGTCGAGGAGGAGAATTTCTTCTCATCTTCCTAGTCTTGCAAGAACCACCCCACCTGGGTATCGTGCCCTTTCATCACCACATGTAGTACAACTTCTGGAATCACCAACTCAAAACTTGGTTACTCAGAATCCAGTTTCCACCCCCACCCCTAGTCATAATCCAGTCCAAACACCCTCTCCTAGTCATAATTCCCCATCTGCTTCGAACTCTCCAATAGTTTCTACACCTGGGGGGCAACCCATAGCACAAATTTCGTTATCAACTGGAGGGAATCCTTTAAGTATGGGGCAAAACTTACCTACTGGGCCACCAGCAGTGAACTTTCCTCCTCCCAATACCACCACGGTTGTACTTCCTTCTATTTAAGGGGGATCCTCATGGGTCCAACCTACCGTCACTATGTTTTCTTGGGGATATACTTATCCTGGGAATCAACCACCCTCGATTCAACCATCTTATAAACCCATGCCATCGAGGGTTGTCTATCGCGAAATGCCTAACCATGGAAATGATTTTGTGCCTTGGGGACAATCAAATTGGTCTAATGCCCCATCTTATGGAGGAGTTGATGTTCCTACTACTGGAGGATACGAACCTCCACCTGGAGACCCTTCACCTAGAGGACCTCCAAGAGGACCTCAAGGACCTGGAGGACCCCCACATAGAGGACCTGGAGGACCTGGAGGATCCGGTAGACCATCTAGGGGACCCCCACCTGGAGGACCCAGTGGACCATTTGGAGGACCTCCTCCTGGAGGCCCACCACCAAACGAACCATCACCTAGATGGCCACCCCCTGGAGGCCCACCTCCCTCGGGTGACACTTCATCTGGACGACCTTCGAATAACCAACAACCTAATCAATAAGCCTCGGGGGCATCATCTATGCCTATTTATCAATCAGCCTATGGTCCCACTGGTCAGTAAATGCCATATCAGTACTACCAATACCCGCATCCCAACCAACACTTGCCATTTTTTGCAACATTATATTTTCTCGATCTATCTAGATTGATAAATGATCCAATCCATCATGACCCCTCTTGGGCATCCATTCTGGTGAAGTTACCTTCCGATATACCAAAATTCGATGGTAAACTGGGTGAGGACCCCAAAAACCATGTGATGACCTTTCATCTTTGGTGTTCATCGAATTCATTGATGGACGGCTCGATCCGTCTACGACTATTCCAACGAACCCTCACAGGAATTGCTGCAAAATGGTATATCGAGCTACCATAGCACTCTTTTTGGGACTTCAATGCTTTAGCTATGGATTTTTTAATGCACTTTCAGTTACCTATCCGGTACAAGATAGGTACAAACCTATTGACCTTGCTTCAACAAACAACATCAACAAATATCTCCGATCATATTCATGAATGGAGAAGAAGACGTAGGTTAATCAAGGCCCCCATTCCTGATCAGTTGCTGGCTGAAAAGTTTACAAAGTCTCTATTTCCACCCATTGCTAGAGATGTCACCATGGGAGGCATTTTTATTGAAGAGCGGGCTATTAGCCGTGCGCAGTACCTAGATTTGGTTTATTCCCAATCAAGTACTTTGTATGATCTGATTCCCCATGCTCCTCGTCCCACAACGGATCCATCAAGGGCCACAACTAAACCACCTGCTGATGGCATACTTGGTTTAGTTCAAGCACAAATGGTGGAAAAATATTCTAAAAATCAAAATCAAACCACCTCACCAACAAACCCACCTTCCAAAACTGCTTCCTCTCCTTTGGCTTCCGCCGAAGTAAGCGCAGTTCAATCCATTAAATCTTCAAGAAGAAAGAAAAATGGAAAGAATAAATCGAAAAAACCTGATAATCAACAAGAAAGTAACAAACCACAGAACCCTGATGCTGATTCTAAAGGAAAAAGAAAGGAAAAATATCCTTGTTTAATATGCGGAGGTGACCATTTCACCAAAGAGTGCAAATTTCAACCCTATGGATTATTACCTTCCATCCATGTTGAACTGGGGGGCAAGTCAGTCTCCATTCTTATTGAGGTCGTTGACACTCCTTTGGATTATAACCTACTCCTAGGCCGCAACTGGTTTTATGCTATGCAAGTTGTAGCATCGACTGTTTTTTGGATCGTCCAGTTCCCATTCCAAGGAAGGATTATCACCATAGATCAGCTAGATTTCATCACACTTAATGCAATTACTAATGATGAAAATAGTGTTCTACTTATAAATACCCCATAGTATAAGGACATAGGAGTAGGTCTTATTAAAGACTCTTCATTAATGGGAGTATTTCTAGTACCAAATCCTCCTCGTGCTTCACAAACTACATCTATTAACATGATTTCTACCTCTCATATGGACAAATGAAAATAGATTGTTGATGGATCAGCATCTCTTACCCATTTTGAATAAGTTTACAATGCTATCCAATCCACCAGTGACCCTACCATCAACAATCATTTGTTGGTGACCTCAGATTGTTATCACCTGCCATATTGGCTTGCCAACCCCCCCCATCTCTAGATTACCTTTCACATACACTTCCCATAGATTAATCCATTATGGAAGTTATGTCATTAGAAGAGATGCCCTGGAAAGACCATCATCATCGATCTTCTTTCCTTCCCCCTTTCCATATGGTAGAAGAGAAATTTGCATCAAATGTTTCATTTGATATAGTCATGAAGCCTTAGTCTCTGATACTCATTTGCAATGTCGAATATGAGGGAAATTTATGTAACATTACAAAAACCATGCCCATGGACATATCAGTGAAACCAGGGATTTCAGAGCACATATACATAGGCCAAAACTCTTCACCTGAAGAAGTTCAATCATACACGGCCTTATTCAAGGAATTTTGAGATGTCTTTGCTTGGACATATGAATAAATTCCAGGGATTGGTCCCTCTATTGTTGTCCATGAGATAAAAACTTACCCTGGTGCCAAGCCAGTCCTCTATAAACTACAACAAGTTCATCCACGAAAAGCAGCAGCCATTAAGGAAGAATTTAAGAAACTTCTGAATGTTGGTTTCATTTACCTCGTACCATTAACTGAATTGGTGTCCAACATAGTCCTTGTGAACAAAAATTAGGGCACTATTAGGGTCTATATCGACTTTAGAGACTTAAATAGATCTTGTCCAAAAGACAATTTTCCTAGCCTATATTGATCAGATAATCGACAACTACGTTGGAAGCGTTATTTTCTCCTTTATGGATGGATTCTCTGCCTACAATTAGATTGAGATTCTCCCGTCAGACCAACACAAGATGACATTTATCTTCCCTTGGGGGACCTTTTCCTATCGCAAACTACCTTTTGGTTTAAAAAATGCTAGCGCGACATTCCAACGCTCCATTTCATATGCTTTTCATGACATCAAACATGTTGTGGAACCTTATCTCGATGACCTACCTGCTCATTCCAAGAAGTGGGATATTCATGTCGATCATCTGAGAGCCATTTTTCTTAGATGTCGTCATTTCGATATTCATTCGAATCCCCATAAATGTGTCTTTTGTGTATAAACTGGCCGACTCCTTGGATTTATAGTTTCTAAGGATGGCACCCGCATTGATCCCTTTAAGATTGAAGCTATCTTAGCCCTACCTGCTCCTACGAACATAACTGAACTCCAAAGTTTGCAAGGGAAGGAAAACTTTCTACGTCGTTTTGTCTACAATTACACAAAAAGGACACAGGACATGAGGTTGCTTTAAAAGGATACCCCTTTTGTCTGGGATGATTTCGCACAATGCACGTTTGATAATCTCAAACATGCACTTACCCATGCAACGATGTTGAAACCACCTAATTATACTAAGGACTATTCCTTGTATGTGGTTGCATCCTTTTCTACCATAGGCATGGTCCTTGTTCAAACAGATGAACACGACCAGGAACATGTGATCTATTACACCAGTAAGAGTCTTTTAGACTCCAAAACTCGATATTCACAAGTGGAGAAGCTTGATCTGGCCACGGTCATTGCGGTCCAGAAGTTCCATCATTATATATTGCTCGGCACTACCACTGTTTACGTCGACTCCAACCCCATGTACTATGTTTTGACACGTCAAGTGCTTGGGGGAAAATACTCATGCTGGATTGTTATTCTCCAATAATTTGAGTTGGACTTCACCAAAAGTACTTCTAAGAAGTCTCTTGTTTTTGCAAAGCTCATATGTGACCTTCCCTATACTATGAAGGATACAGAGCCCTTCAATTCATTGTCCGATGAGTCATTGTTTCTCATTAGCATGATTGACCCTTGGTATGGAGACATCATTTTGTATCTCCAGACTTTATGATATCAGCCTGTCGCTACTCACGATGAGCGTCATCGAATCTGCTATCAAGATAAATATTATCTCATTCTAAATGATACCCTATACCGCTATGGTGTTGATTCGATATTACGTCGTTGCCTCACTCATGAGGAAGCTAAAATCGTCTTGAATGATTTCCATGTTGGAGCTTGTGGCAGTCATCTATCTAGGTTGGCTACTACCTAGAAAATCTTGTGTGCAGGGTATTTCTGGCCCTCAATATTCAAATATTGCATTGAAATGGTCAAGAAATGCTCGCCATGTCAAATGTTTACTACCAAAAAGCGCACCCATCCAGCTCCACTCCGTCCCATCATAGCCATTGGCCCTTTTGCAAAATGGGGCATTGAATTTGTGCACTGTAGGCCTACCTCAGCCGGTGGGCATGGCTACATTATTTTGGCTGTGGACTATTTCACAAAATGGGCTGAGGCTATGCCCACATATGTCGAAGACGGTGAAACAGTTGTGCTATTCTTATTTAACCATATCATCGCTAGGTTCAGGATTCCTAGGGCCATTGTGACCGACCATGGATCACACTTTCAAAACAAAATGATGGAAAAACTTAGTGCAAAGTTAGGTTTTCGTCACAACAACTCTACACCTTACTATCCCCATGCCAATGGCTAGGTTGAAGCTATTAACAAGGTATTAAAAGATATGCTTCAACATATGGTAGGGCAGGCCAAATCAAACTGGAACTTGCAACTATTCTCTGCACTTTGGGCTTATAGGACCACTATGAAGACTTCCACCAGTTTCATGCCTTATCAATTAGTTTATGGGTTGGAAGCAACTCTCCCGATAGAATGTGAGATCCTTTCTCTGAAACTTGTTGTTGAAATTTTACCCAATACCACAATAGAAGAAGAATGTTTTCTGTATCTAAATAAACTTGATGAAACCCACTACGATGCTACCTTAGCCAATGAGGCACACAAACGGCGGATAAAAACCCAATATGATAGAACCGTTCAATCCCCCTCTTTTGATGAAGAAGATATGGTCTTGACTTATGACCAGAAGCATGATAATATAGGGGTAGAAAAAATGAATCCATGTGGCATGGACCCTACATTATCAGCCGCATTTTAGAAAAGGGTGCATATGATTTAGTAGATTATGATGGGATACCCCAGGGTGAGCCCCGCAATGGGCTCTACCTGAAAAGATACTATGCCTAGGTCGTCTAGCATAGGGCCTTTCGTAAATATTTCTTATAGTTTGTTGTGTGTCTTAGGTTTGAAAAGTGTGTCTTTTGTGTGATATAAGATGTGTTTGTCAGAAAACCCTACTTATGTATGTCTTTTGTCTAATGGATAGATGACTAATTTCACTGGTTTTGCGGATGGTGCTAATCAATATACACTAAACCTTGCATCAATTTCTTGGGTACTGTACTCTCCTACAAGTGATCTGGTGACTTCAGGGGGTGTTTTCTTAGGTCCCTCCACCAACAATCTAGCATAATACCTCGTGGTGATTTGGTTGTTGACAAAAGCCCTAGCTAATGATGTAAGGGAGATTAGGGTTTACGTAGACTTTGAACTAGTTGTTCAATAGCTTAACTGGGTCTACACCATCTAAAGACCCCTACTTCTTTGTACATTCTGAAGAGTTAGGTTGTTAGAAAGATCTTTTGAGCAGGTTACATATCAACACATTCCAAGACATTTGAATGTTGTGGCAGATTTCCTAGCTAATTATGTCTTAGATATATTGCTCATACTTAAAAATACATTTGAAACATAAATGATATACATGTAAATTCATAAGTAGATAATCATTTCACACATCACATTTTTTGCACACACAATTGTAAATTAAAAATTTCGTATATATATAAAATTGTAGGACTGAGATACAAAATTGGGTTGAAGCATCTAGCTTTCAGTGCCCTCAAAGTTCAGGATTGTAACAAGTTCAAAATACACATATACATACGGAAAAATCTGAAGCTTTGAAGCTTTCAGTGTAATACATAGGAAAAAAGTGAAAATACCTACGGACTAATCCTCATGTTGCTTGTGATAGCATGTAATAGCCTAAGCCACTCTACGGAGTAGCTTGGAAAACCGTCCATAGACCCCTTCAGTATGGAATTGATAACGCCTGTGTAGGTCATCGGTAGTCACATCAGGAATCCCTACAGTCAAACGTTGTAGGTTCTCCTCGAGATATTCAAGCTCCTCATCAGCCTCAGAGAGATAAATCATCATATCCCTGGTACTTTCCCACCTTGCAATGGGTGACATCCCAGCTGGACGTACTGGCCCAATGTATGCATGAAAATATTTTCACTTATCTCGGTACTATAAAATAAAAATGAAATAAAATAAAAAAAATTAAAAACATAGTGGGCAATGTATTTTCTTACCCCGGTCATCCCATTCCTCCCCCTCGGGTAGTGCAAGCTCTGGGTCATCCCTGAAGTTTGCACCCTCGTAGGCATAGTCCTCAACCATCGGTAACTGGCCTCTCAACCAGCGAAAGAAGGCAGGCCCGTAAAAAACTTTGGGTCCTCCACCGCCATGGCAAGCCATAATCTTATAAATCCACCTAAGCATCCTAGGATCCTCAGGCTCGAGTCTTCTCACAGTGACCTATGGCCCCATATGGGGAACCCGCTGTAGAATAAAAGACACCACCACTACTCCATAGCCAAACTGCTTAAGTGTTCCCCGCTTGCATTTGTCCAACTAATTCTTGAGAATTACCAGCATGCCTTCACACCAATTGAATATTGTGGGCTCCATGCACTCTAGGGCATATAGCATGCATGACCTAGTAGTGAGATGAGCAAACCTAGTTCCGGCCACCTTTCCAACCGTGTACACTACCATCCTCAAAGGACGATCCACTATAGACTGGATACGTAATTTCCCAGACTGAGATTCCATACCCAATGCACAGTATTGGTCAATCAAGTCATCCAAGGAGGTCTCCCCTCCTCATGCCCCGAATAAAACAACTAGTCTTCCCCTCCTAGACAAACCAGTCAGGAAATATATGTCCTTAATCTCTATGGGCAGAGTGTGGATCCCAACCACAAAGTGTTGTTGTTCAAGTTCCCACATGTCTATGATGTATTCCAGTAGGCGAACATATGATTTCATGCCTGGTACTCTGAAATACTTTAAAATCCCATAGTTTTCTAAAGCTTCTGCAGTGGCTGGGTCATTGACAGCCTGGAAGTCTGGAACCTCATGTTCTTGTTCTTTCCAAATAACCATGATGCAAACATGTATTGCACCTGCAACACACAAAATTAATATTAGAAATTGCATCATGGCTTAAGGGAAAGGCATTTAAATAACAATTTTAAACAATGTAGAAGGAAAAATCAATTTTTGGATGGGATAGGGTTGATTTGTGTCCACATAAAGGAGCAACTACGCCTTTATATTTTTCCCATCGAGTGCCTACGGCGCCACCCACTATGGCCCGCAGAGCATCGATGGCCAACGCTCTTGTCGGTTGTGGGCAGAGCGCCTACGACGCATCTATCCCAGCACGACAAAGCGTTGTCATGCGTTATGCTCAAAAACTAAGGGGCCCTACGACCCGAAAAATTTACCCTTTGAGCATTCAAAAACCCCTTTATGAGGTTGTAAGCCCCAAATTTACCTATATCTACCTTCTACCCTTGTTTTAAAACTAATTTAAACTCATTAAGAACATGAAATGAAAAGATCAAGTTGCTTACCTCTTCCAAGAAGAATGAAGAAACGATAGAGGGGAACTCTTGCCAAATCGTCGATGGAAGCTCCTCACTTTCACTCCAACTACCAAACTCTCACAATGGTAAAAACAAATGGTAAATAAATCTTACCACCCCTTTCTATTTATAGATATTTTGGAAGTTTTCAATATTTCACTATAATTTAATTATTTTGAAGTCCAAAATTATTTCATTAAAAGTGGGTTTTTACTTTTGGTTTTATATAGTTTTGATAAGTTGGCTTCTAATTTGTCTTTTGAGCTTTTCAGTTCAACTTCAGGGTTATGGCTATGAAATGAGCTATTTTATTCTTTTTCAAGCTTGGAGTAAAATGAAAAAGTATCGAGCGTCTTTGTGCACTTTTCACATGCTCGTTAAAATACCAGTAAAAGAGTGTTGAGTATACTTTTTCACTTTTTCGGTCTCGTTAAAAGTGGATTATGAAAAAGTAAACCCGTTATAGAGTTATATTTAATCTCTTTTCAGTATCCTTAAAAACAAAAAAAATATTTCCAAGCAAGCTTATTACGTTCATGCTTGTAAAATAATCAGAACGATCGACTAGTCGAGGTAGGTTATCTGTTTTTCGGACTGACTAGACTTATTTACGAAAAATGACCTTTTGGAGTCTTCTTGGTCATTTCAGACTCTCTAAAACTGAAACGAAAAATGAGTTTTCTTTTGTCTGACTCGTAAGACAAAACGGTGAAAGACCCTATCTGGGAACAAACCCCTCATTTCTCAGGTTTGTAAAACATGTGAGAATGGACTCATCACTTGATGATCTTTAACGAGAGTTTGTTACCCTCTTTAGACTCGTAAAAATGAAAAAGAGGCACTCATCTTTCGAGATGGGGAAATTAAAGGAGATGGGAATGCTTTTCATTTGTATTTATGGTAGTCATCTATAGTCTACATTTGAACATGGCACCTGTCTGCATTTGCATATCTGAACAGTTGGGTATTCAGCTTGTCTCCGAGTCGATCCATTTTGTGAGTCACCTGATTCCTTTGAGTCAATTCAAGGAATGCTCCGTCATATTCCTTGCATTACACCTATTTCTAGTCTCGTCAAGTCAAATATGCCAAGTCACTTGTTGTGCCGCAAATTGGTCAAAGGATGTCTCTTCCAGAAAATAACTCGTTAGTAACTTTACATATTCATAAAGGCAGTCATGTCTAAGTCAGTTTCATCACTTCAAATCAAATTTTGTTTCTTTTTTCGTGTCATTGATGTGGGAATCATCATGGCCCTCCTGTGACAAGTCTATTCCTATCGACTTCAAATCATTATCTGGGAATTAGACCTAGAGACCTAAAAAGTACCTTGAAGCCTGCATGCCTCAATGGCAAGTTTCCTCGCCTTCACAGTAGGTTTTCATCAACAACCTCTTATTGAAATATTCTATCAAGTGTTCGACTTCAAAACATTTATTTGCACTTTGAGAATGTATTGAGATACCTTGGGGATCATTAAAATTAATCGTGATTTCCCTCGCACTTGTTAACAGTTGACATCAATCATTGGTAATCAAGTGGTTTCTACCATGTTCAACGTCAAGACATCTATTCACATGGTTAGAATTGTATCAGTTGGGAATTGGAATGAAGACCCTGAGTGGTTAGGCTTCATCATTTGCTTATGCTCAGGTCTCATTTGGAGGTCATTCAGAGTCCTGACATGGATCCACATTGTAGGTTTTGTGGATGTGTTATGTATTTGAGGTTAGGAGACATGGATATACTTTGTATGTTCTGTATCTATGTCCTACCTCCTATATCAATTCTTCATGGATCTACAGTGTATTATTGGTAGCCATGATGTGGTCATCATCATAGATCTACAGTGTATTGGTCCGTAGATATGATTGGCTCAAATAGAGCCAGTTATTGGTCTTATGTCAGTTATGAGTTCATCTCTCATTGCCTCTATATTAGACAGATATCTTGCAAACTATTTCACCTATCACTTCCTTTTAGCTTCATACTTTGGGGGGGAATTTGTTGCACCTAGAAATTCCACATTACCTATCAGCCTTCCTGGAAATTCCACATTGTCAATTTTCCTTCTGGAGAACCTAACCTGAGATGCTTTGGATTATTTTTTCCCATAACTTGGAGGGTCAGTGCCTTTCTCCCTTTCACACAAAGCACCGACGGTGCTTCCCACTGTGGAGTAAAGAGCGTCGATGCCCCCTTTCTTTGACATAAAATTAGGTCGGCGCACATGCCCTTTCTGCCAGGAGCAGTGATAGTCCAAAAAGAGGAAAAAAGAAGGTTCTGGAGGCTTCCATACAGAAGCCTCTGTGGAGTTAGTTCCTACATACTTGGGAGAGGTGGAATTCGCTTCCCTCACCTATTGGGATCACATCCTATCTATTTCCCAAGTCATCTCATGAGTTCTAGGCCTATAAATGAAGCCTTCATGATGTGAGTGAGGGAGGCCAAGAAAAGTACCCTTATGTTGTTGGATTCAAGTCTGAATCAAAGGCAAAGTATAGTTGGTGTGTATATGGATATATATTCATAGTTATAGAATATTGTAGATGTTCTTGTATAGATCGAAGCCATCAACATCAAGGCTTGGTTGTACTTCTCTCTTATTCATAATTAATACAAAAGTGTTCCCCTTTCATATATTTGATGTGTTAATCTCAATTGAATATTATCATACTCCTTGATCACTGATATGAGTAATTAGTTTATCATGATGCTCTCACTTTGTATGTTTGTCTCTTGATCTGTTTTACATGTATCGAGCATTGTGAATATTTTCTGGAGCAAGGACAAAGAGATTCGGATCTTAGGTATGATGTTATCTTATATTGTTAATTAATTACTTAAGGAAATGATATATTGTTGTGCTTTTTTGTTCTACACTTGTACGTTGTAGGGTAGAGGAACAAACGGTGACCGCATTGATTGCATAATTCTTTTTAACAATCCCGACCTAGTTTCATTCCCTTCTACTCAACACATAAAGCCCAAGATATCATCTCGATAGAGAAAAGCTCAGCTGGCAACACCTGCGACGCAGATGTCATCTCACCCTAGATATCTCTCTTTATGGGTAACTTCTAGAACCACGTTTCCGCAGTTGGGTGGGAGGGTGTTTGGTACCTTGGCTTGTTAGTTTTTCAACATTTAAGCTAGCATTATGTTAGGATCTTTTCACTGAGAGAATAACAAGCACAGCAATAACATAAGCACGTCACATGAGACAAGAGACACAAAGAGTTTTGATCGAGGAAACCATAAATGGAGAAAACCTCGCAACTTCCTCTAAGATAGTATCACCACAAGATGTGAAACCCAAAACAGTAAGATGACCTCCCAACACAGCAATAGCCTTCTGTCTTCTGTCAAGCCAAAGTATTTCCTTCTCCAATAGTGCACCACACTTGAGAGAGCAAGTGGTGTAATTCACAAGTGACAAATAGAGAGACTCTCACTCTCTATTTATATTCATATGTTCACTTGAATTACATTTTCACACGTAGGCTCGACCTAATATTACTTACCCGAGCCTACACCTTAATTAGTGTATAATAACTCAAGTGCCCCAAAACTATGGGGACTTACCTAATGACTTGATATGACTTGATTACATTATTAATCCTCCCGATCGGAAAATCGGGGCATGACCACATGACTCAAATACATAATAGAAACATCCCAAAATAAACATCGGGTTACAATACATAGAAGAATACATTCCGAAGTTACATATACATCAACACTCCCTCTTAACTAGGAAGGTATTCTTTCGACACAATTTTTCAGCACTGGTCTTCTTCTCTGTATCAACTGGATCATCTTCGTCTTCAAGTCATCTTCATCTTCAAGTCATCTAGATCTAGATCATCTCTCGATCTGGATCATCATAGAACATCATCACTGGATCTAGATCATCACTCAATCTGGATCACTATCACTGGATCTTGATCATCTCTCGATCTAGATCATCACTGCTGGATCTGGATCATCACTCGATCTGGATCTCTCGGAGTCATCATAACTGGATCTGGATCATAGCTCGATCTGGATCACCTTTGGTCATCATCATGTGTGTACTATCTCGTCATAGGAAGTTCTACAGAGCCAGCCCTTTTTCATGTTGGTTGTAGGCCTACCCTCATGTAGGTCTTTGCCCAGCACTTACATCTGACCTGCTCGTCAGAAAGGCATGCCTAGCACTCACATCTGATCATGTAGTAAACTACAATCACATCAGAAAGGCCCAGCACTCACATTCACCAGCATGGTAGGCACATCAACTACCATCTGTGAAATGGCTCTGCACTTATATTTGACCTACTCGTCAGAAGGGCACAATCCCATCCAGGCTGGAACCACATCCGCCACAATGATGGAAGACTTTCAACCAGGCTGGAACCACATCCGCCACAATGAAGAAAGATTTCTGCACTTTCACCCAGGCTGGAACCACATCCGCCACAATGATGAAAGACTTTCAACCAGGCTGGAACCACATCCGCCACAATGATGAAATATTTGTGCTCTCACATATGACCTGGTAGGAACTGAATCCTACACCCTCGTCAGAATGGCCCCCAGTCCCTGACTGAGCTACCTGGTAACTGACCAGGCGCCTCCACTCTCCCGGAGAGTGGCAGTTGCCCTTACATCTGTCCTACTTGACAGAATGGCCAGCACTCACATCTGTCATGGGAGGAACTTAATCCTTTAGCCATGACCAGAATGGCTCAGCTCTTATATCTGACCTACTTGTCAGAATGGCTCTCTCAGTCCCTGACTGAGTGTTCTTGGTAACTGACTAGGTGCCTCCATTCCCAGAATGGCAGTTAGCACTCATATCCGACATGGAAGGAACTGAATCCTCTCACCATGACAGAATGGATCAG
>LPNX011135185.1:26348-63797 GCA_001517045.1 Pseudotsuga menziesii | reverse complement strand
GAAGTACTCTTCCTGTCGATGGCACTGCCTGCCCAATCTAAATCAACATAACCCTCCAGGTTAATCTTTTGATTCGCATCATACTTGAGCCCATAATCAAATGTACCCTTCAGGTACCTCAGAATATGCTTTGCAGCAATCAAGTGAACACTTCTTGGATCTGTCAAGTACTGGCTCAAGGTGTTCACAGCAAAGCAAATATCTGGTCTCGTGTTCGTCAGGTACATCAATGACCCAATCATTTGACGATACATCATAGCATCAACCGACTCTGATGAAGCATCACTCAATAGCTTCAGGTTCGATGCCATAGGTGTGGCCATAGCCTTGCAGTCCATCATCCCAAACCTCTTCAGGATCTCTACTGCATACTTCCCTTGTCCAAGGAAGATCCCATTTGAACTCTGCCACACCTCCATACCCAGAAAGTAATGCATCATCCCCAAGTCCTTCATCTCGAACTCGGCACCAAGCTTTCTCTTTGTATCAACAATCAACCCATCTATACCTGTCACAAATAGATCATCTACATACAGTAGAAGCATCACTGGGTTGCCATCTTCAACCTTGTAGTAAAGGTTGGAATTTGCTTTACTCTTGGTAAAGCCCAAACTGGATAGAAAGCTGTCAATCCTGCCGTACCAGGTCCTGGGTGCCTGTTTCAAACCATATAGGGCTTTCTTCAATCTGCACACATGAGACTCTCTGTCATGTGTCTCAAAACCGAGTGGTTGTTCTATATACACTTCCTCTTCTACTACACCATTCAAGAAGGCAGTCTTGACATCCATCTAGTGTATCTTCCACTTCGTCACTGCAGCCAGAGCAAGTACTGATCTGATGGAATTGTACCTGGCTACAGGTGCAAAGGTCTCTTCATAGTCTATTCCCTCTTTCTAAGAGAATCCTCGAGCTACAAATCTTGCTTTATACTTTTCAATGCTACCGTCCGCAGCATGCTTGATCTTATAGATCCATTTGGAAGTGACAACTGACTTCCCTTTTGGTCTTGGGACAACATCCCAAACATCATTCTTCATGATTGATTGATATTCTTTGATCATAGCCTCCTTCCATTCTTTCTGATCTGCCACTTCTTCATAACTGGAAAGTTCTTTATCAATGAAATCACATAGTAAAGCTACATACCCGGAATTTGATCTGGTCCTCTTTCTTTCTCTGTGATTCTCTTCTGGAGCCATATATCTTTCTACACCTTGGATAAGTTCACGTACCCAAGCAGGTTTCCTCTTATGAGGATTCTTCTCCAGAGGTGGATCTACAAGTCTTTGTGGTTCCTCGAACTCTCGATCTTCTTCTTGAGCTTCTTCGTTCATGATTGTATCATGAATTCTGGGTACTTCTGCTTCCGCTTCTTCAGGTTCTTCAACAAGTCTCTTTCTGGATTTGTTGTAAGCTGTGCCTTCATCAAATGTCACATCCCTGCTGATGTCAATCTTCTTGTACCCTGGAAAGTAGATTCTGTAAGCCTTCGAGCTTTCAGAGTATCCCACAAATATACCCTTCTTTCCTGAAGGATCTAATTTTGTTCTCTTTTCTTTTGGAATGTGTATGTACACTGGACAGCCGAATATTCTGAGATGGCTGACTTATGGTTTCTTGCAGGAGAAGACTTCTTCAGGAGTCTTGTTCTCAAGTACTCTATGTGGAGTACGGTTCTGTACATACAGTGTTGTTCTGGCAGCTTCAGCCCAAAGATGCATAGGTAGATCTTGATCATGAAGCATAGCTCTTGCAGCTTCCATGATAGTTCTATTCTTCCGTTCTGCAACCCCATTCTGTTGTGGATTATAAGGAGTGGACAACTCCCTCTTAATCCCTGATTCTTTTCATAGCTCCTTGAATTCATTTGAAGTGAATTCTCCACCATTATCTGATCGAATGGTCTTGATATTCTTTTCAGTATGGTTCTCGATCAAGGCTTTGAATTCCTTGAACTTGCTGAACACTTCATCTTTGTTCTTCATAAAATAAATCCATGTTTTTCTAGAAAAATCATAGTATGCATACCCGCTAAGTGAGTTTGATGACATAGGACCACATACATCGGAGTGGATGATTTCTAGAATGCTTTTGGATTTGCTTTCGCTGCATGGAAATGTCTTCTTTGTATTCTTTCCTTTCGCACATCCTTTGCAGACCCCATCATGTTTAGCTTGAATTTCTGGAAGACCTTCGACAGCTTTACTTGCAATAGGTAGTGCTCTGTAATGAACATGTGCAAGTCTTCTGTGCCAAAGTTCATTTGGCTCTACTGAGTCATGGATCAAGGCTTGTTCTGGATGACCCTTCAACTTGTACAAGCCTCCTTCTTGTTCTCCAATTACTACCGCATCATCGATAGTCTTACCTTTTGGCCATATGATGACTTGACCATCTATGAATGCAACCCACATTCCTTTTGCATCCAATGCTGAAATAGATAGAAGGTTCTTCTTGAGTCCTGGAACAAATAATACTTCTTTCATTGTTAGAGACTTACCAGATTCTAGCTTGTATGAAGATTCCCCACTACCTTTTATTGGATATTGGTAGTCATCTCCTAGTTTCACCTTGTGAGGTGATTCATGTTTTGAAAGTATCACAAAAGATTCCTTGAATCCCGTCATAAGTTTGGAAGTGCCACTGTCTATGAGCCAATCATCACTTCCATGAGTAATGTTACCTGTGAGAGCTGATATCAGTACATATTCATCCTCGCTTGAAGAATCTTCACTTTCATATCTGGATCTCTTTCTGGATGGTTCATCACCTTCTGCAGCATGAGCATGATGTCTTCTTTTTCTGCTCTTCTTCATCTTCTTCTGTTTGTTAGGACAATCTTTTGCAATGTGTCCTGCTTCATCACAAGTATAGCATATGATCCTAGACATATCTCTTTTAGGATTATCTTTGTAAGAATGCTTACCTCTTGAACGATGAAACTTCTTTCTTGATGACTTGGAGTGAGTCTTGGAGTGAACCATGAGAGCTTGGTCTTCACTTCCCATCTTCTCTTCTCAAGCTGCTATCCGAGCTTCTTCTTGAGAGAATTCTTCCCATAGTCTGCTGAATTTGGCTAACTTCTTTCTAGCACAGATTCCTTGAATGAAGGCATCCCATGACCTAGGGAGGCCATTCAAGGTAGTCATGACAATCTCTGCATTTTCCACTTCTTCATCAACAACTTCTAATTGTTCCTTGATTTGAGAAACCCTTGTGAAGTATGACTGGATAGATTCCGCATTCTGAATCTTCACATTCTTCAGTTGGTTCCTCAGGGTCATCTTCCGATTGATGTTCTTCCCTTCAAACAATTTGGTTAGGGCATCAAACATAGCTTTAGGTGTCTTGAGAGAGGACACCTGTGGGATGAGATGATCCTTAATAGAATCAGCAATGATCCTCTTTTCCATAACCCTCTTCTTCTTGTGTAGGGCCTTTGCCTCATCTCCCTCTGGAACTGGAACCTCCTCATGAATGTAGGAGTCTAATTCATTCTCTTCCAGGACCAGGGAGATCCTATACTTCCAAGCTCAGAAGTTATCAGCCCCCTCAAGCTTTTCATCAAGTTTGGTATGATGAGACATATCTAAATAAGAACCTCAAATGGAAATACAAAATATTTTAGATCTTACCAGGTTCAAGATGTCAAATCTGAAGCTTGAGCTGAAATCCTGCAGAGCTGGTTCAGGAGCAACAAGGGTTTTGCTTTCCCGGATTTTTGTCCACCCAAATGCCTTAAAATTTGTTCTTAACTTCGATTTTGGGGAGGAGATCAATCCAGGCCTGGGCTCACTGAAAAATTCCTCTTCTGCAAAAAGCCCTAATTTCCAACCCTAGTGACAGGTCCAAAACTGAAAAACCTCAGAATTGAATTCTGTTTCGACAGAAAGATGCGCCCTAGGGAGGAGAGTAATTCCACCTTACTTTTGCTGAAAATATGTGGAGAAATATCCACAAACAAGGAATCCCTAGCCTCCGCAGCTGCACAGTGTCTTCTTCTCAGGTTAGCTCTGATACCATGTTAGTTTTTCAACATTTAAGCTAGCATTATGTTAGGATCTTTTCACTGAGAGAATAACAAGCACAGCAATAACATAAGCACATCACATGACACAAGAGACACAAAGAGTTTTGATCGGGGAAACCATAAATGGAGAAAACCCTGCAACTTCCTCTAAGATAGTATCACCACAAGATGTGAAACCCAAAACAGTAAGATGACCTCCCAACACAGCAATAGCCTTCTGTCTTCTGTCAAGCCAAAGTATTTCCTTCTCCAATAGTGCGCCACACTTGAGAGAGCAAGTGGTGTAATTCACAAGTGACAAATAGAGAGACTCTCACTCTCTATTTATATTCATCTGTTCACTTGAATTACATTTTCACACGTAGGCTCGACCTAATATTACTTACCCGAGCCTACACCTTAATTAGTGTATAATAACTCAAGTGCCCCAAAACTGTGGGGACTTACCTAATGACTTGATATGACTTGATTACATTATTAATCCTCTCGATCGGAACATCGGGGCATGACCACATGACTCAAATACATAATAGAAACATCCTGGAATAAACATCAGGTTACAATACATAGAAGAATACATTCCAAAGTTACATATACATCAACATGGCTCTACGCCAAGGCTCTCAATGAAGTCCGAGGGTGGATTATTTGTGTTCACTATGCTTCAACAGCTAAGCTATGCCCCATCCTCTCTTTATGCAACTTCAGTAAATAAATGACAGACATGAAGCATAATCATATCCAGTAATACAATGCGACCATCATACGTCTATTCACTTGCAAGAAAAGCTACAGGTATTCATTCTATATAACATTTACACATATATCTAAGTTACTTTCAAAATTCACACATATACACAAAATATAACGTGGAAACCCATCCGGGAAAAAACCACGAGGTGCTCTTCATTTGGCATGAGGAAATAGATGCACATTTATTCTACGCACTAAGCTGCCGACTCTACTCAAGATATTCTTCTCTAAATTTATAGACTATTCCTCCCTCTTATGCTCTTTGATCTTCTCAATGTTCTCTTCCTGCTCTACTTCTACTAGTGATCTGCACACAACTTGGATCGACTCAACTCTTCCTACTCTTCTACGCACTCAGCTGTAGATCCTTTACTCTGATGCACTCGGCAATACAAATCCACCAACCAAGATCTCACTCTTTTTAGCTAATGAGATTCTAAAACAACTGACTGTAGGGAGAATGTCTAACACAAACTGACTGTCGGGGGAATGTCTAACCCGCATACAGCTTGGGTTCCTTCTTTTACATCCCCATTACAAACTCGATATTGATTCCCTACATACTTGATATAGACTCAATACCGACTCGATACATACTCTATACATACTCATTACAAACCCATTTATGTGCCTATCTCATCTGACTTACTATATCCATCCACAAGGATGTCTTTCCTATTCTAGCAACACCAAACGGGAGGCACTAACAACCTGACTTACAAATATGCCTTCAGGTGTGTGGTTTCCGCCATCTCTAGTCGAGCTTGTACCTACGATCATTAAGGCATGTCACTTTCTCAGCATTATGCCTTACTGTCGTTTTCCAACCATTATGCAACGTGCACGCCTTCTACTGCTGATATTTTGTCGTACCATCTTGTGTTGCACTCCATCCTTTTGTCGCGGCTTACTTATCCGGTGCAACTTCTTCTTCTAGTGCCTTGTCCCCTTCTTCCTCTCTTTCACTTCCTCTATCGCAATGTCCTTCCTCTCTTTCACTTCCTCTATCGCAATGTCCTTCCTCTTCTTTCCTTTATGTTGCTTCTTCTGTGATAGATCCTTCCTCTTCTCCTTTAACTCTTCTCATAGATACTTAGGCAGAATTATGCATGAATTTTTCCTTACTGTCCCTAGGCCCGACAAGTGTCTATATTATCTCTAAAAAATATACCAAGCTCCCTCAAATTTAAGTTTGATAAATCCTACTAGAGAGGGGATCCAATTCAATGGAATGGAAGTACGAGAAGTATCGGGGTTGGACTTGACAACGTTGAGATGGAAGCAAAATTCCCAAGCCTAAAGAATTATGATTTCTCATTCATCAAGATTTTGTCTTCCTTAGTCCAAGGCTTGAGTTTGATGGTCTCCTTCCACGTGGTTCTGATTTTTAACTAGATACTTTCTTGGGTAGAGGATTGGTTTATGAAGATTCTTTTGTTTTTCTCTTTCCAAATGACCCACAAGAGGAAAGGAGGGAGTTATTCCATAGTTTGTTGAGAATGGGGATTTTGTAGGGCTTATGATTCTAGTTAAGGATGGTCGAGTTGATTCTAGATCTCTCTCTCTTGGAAAATCTGAAGATAGTGGCTCCTTTGTCCCACAGTTCATTAATAAAACGACATGAATTGAACATATGTTTTTTGTCTTCCCTAGCTCATCTACACAAGTGACAAAGACCAAGCCCTATGAATCCTCTTTTGGTGAGGTTATCCTGGGTGAGAATCATATTCTTTATTAGTATCTATATAAAGGTTTATAGTTTTGGCCATAGGTTGGTGCCCCTGACTTGTTTCCAAATAGGTTTGTTCTGTAGGTCACACTATCCAACTGATATGGTGAAGCCTTCTTTAATTGAAAAACCACCCTTGGGTAAGTGCCCCCATATAAGTTTATCCTCCCCGTCCATTTTTTTTATTCTACTGTTATGGAGTTCATCATCAATTGCAAAGGATACCTTTGGTTGAGGTCGGACAAGCCATTTATATGTAGGTATCCATTGTCTCCACTCTAAATCATTCTCTTCAATAGTACAAAAGTAGAGGACATTGAAGAGGTCTCTTCTTTCCAGTTCTTCTTGAAGGTGAGTATCGGTCAGATATTCTCTCAGCTTGAAGTCATGTTTCCAGGAGTCATCCCATAAAACAACTCTTCTCCCATTTTTAATTTCCCAGAAACGGTGATCTTGAATTAATTGTTTGTTGGGCTAGGAAATATTCTAGATGATGGAGCCATTTATCTGGTCATTGAACCTTATGAGATCTTGTTGTTCCATATGGGGGGAATATTTTGCTTTCCAAAAAATTCCTAGGGCTCTTGATTGTGTTTGAGCCAGTTCCACCAAAGTTTAGAGCATAGAACTTGATTGGTGAGATCTGACTCTCTCAAACCAAGACCACCTTTCATTTTAGGTTTGCAGACTTCCTCCCAGTTGACAAGATCCCATTTATCATTGTTGTTGTTTTTTCACCGGAGAAAGTTTCTCTAGAGGTTTTTAATTCATTTGATCATGGCCAAGGGTGTTGCGAGGATTAAGAAGACATAAAGGGGCATGTCTTGTAGGACATACCTAAATAGGGTTAGTCTTCCAACAAAATTGAGCGTTTTAAAGGACCAGCTTGAGAGACACTTATATATATTGGCCAAAATACCTTCCCAGATTTCCCATAGAAGAGGCTTCTCCACAAGCGGTGCCCCAAGATACTTGGTGGGTAAATTACAAATGGTTAGTGTCATACTATGAAATGGAACTTCTCCGTCCAAGTACTGACACTGAGCATGTTGATACACAGAAGGACATTATGGATTAAAGTTGCCTGAAAGCTATAGATGAAGATATGCCTTAATGCACATTACTTCCTTCAGCCTTGCCCATTCTTTTAAAGGAGTTTTTCTTGCATTCGCGACTCTTCTCATTGCAAGTCATGAGTCATTCGTGAGTAGTGCCATATGCAGCCCATGGTTAGATGATCATATATTGTATTCATAGGTTTCCTTCATAGGAGTCGTGATTCATTTGTGAGCTGCCAGTATATGCACCCGCGGTAACATTAAGACAAAAATTAAAAAAATTGAACATGATTAGTCAGGGACATTTGGGTTCAAAATCATAACATCCCCAACCTCCCTAGCCATCCTAACCCTCGTAACTTCTCCTCTTCACCAAGTATAAATAGAGAGGAGGGGTAGAGGATGGGGGAGACAAGTGAGAAGAGCAAGGTTATGTTGGAGGAATATATTGGAGAAAGGAGCAAGAGAACTCAGTTCCTGGTCAGCAAAGAGGCTAGTCTCAGACAAGATTGTATCATTCCCTGTTACTTATGAATAAAGAGTGATTTTCTTCCACACTTTGTGTATTAATGTTCTTATTTGTTATGATCTATGAAATACATTGTCATTTATATTTATATGCAATTGTAATGTTTCATTCTTCCTTACATAACAACTAAGATCTATGTGGTTAGATATCAATCTCTTTCGCAGGTGTTGAAGACCTTGGAGTTTCTAGAGCATTTGGAGAGATGACTAAAGCTTGTATCAGCCTTCGTTAGTAAAGTACATGTGCTTTATGTCATATTTCATTCATAAATATCTCTAGAATGATGTATGTCTGCAAGTCAATAATTTTTACATTGGTGACCCCGGAACCTGTGTCATAAGGAAGAATCCTTTAACAACAAAACTGGCAAATCCGCTGGGGAGTCTAGATTGTTGTGGGTTTGTTCCAATAGGATTTCTATTCCAGTTTTTCTCTTCTGTTTCTGTAAGTGATCTGATTATACTTTGCTTTCAGTCAGTCTTCTTTTGTGCTTAGGACCCCTATTCTATCCATTTCTCTTTTGAAAAAATTCAGTAGCAATCACGGGTTGTTGTGTATATAGTTGCAGTTGGCAGGTTGTAATCGCTAGTTGTTGTGTATACAGGTGCAGTTCATTCACGGGTTGTTGTAATAGCAGTCGCAGTTTCCTATAGGGTTAGTCCAATTTTCTAGGGTTTTCCCTGTATTTGGAATTTTTGCTTCTTGTGTACCTGTAGGGTTGCTTCCTTGGCTTATGTTGTTCTGTTACTGAATGCAGTTCACTTCCACTTGTTGAACAAGTGTCATTTTGGGTGAGTTATCTTTGAATTTGGTGTGTAGGTTGTTTATGTCTTTCCTTCTTGGATTTATTGGTTCAAGTGCAAGTGTCTCTATGGGTTATTGGTCTCTGTCAGTCCCCTAGTACACTTGTATGCATCTGACTGCTTTTGTAGTGGGTTAGATGTGTCACTTTTACCAAGTTTTTGATCTACTGGTTTTTTCGAGTCGATAGTGTTAGATTTTTATCATTTAATCAATATGATCTAGGATCTTATTTGAGAGAATAACATGCACAGCAATAATCACAAGATACAAGAGACACAAAGAATTTTCCTCGGGGAAACCATAAAGGAGAAAACCCCGCAACTTCCTCGGAGATAGAATGAGCACCAATAGCAAAAGTAAAACCCAAAGATACAAAGATGATCTCTGACAATTGTTCTCTCTCTCACTTGTGCAAGCTACTCCTCTCTCACTCATACGCTACTGTTGAGTGAGTGTGTGTATCAAATAGAGACTCTCACTCTCTATTTATACTTGTTTTCCACTTGACAATTACTCTACAAGGATGACCTCACTAGGAGAGTCTAATAACGCTAATATGACTCAACTGTGGGGACTATTGCCTCGACTTACAATAGAGGGTTAACCTCAATGAATTTACATGACTTTATTGTATTAATGACTCTCCTGATTGGAGGAACAATGTCACATCCCCAACCCTTACTCGGCGGAGAGGACGCGACTGACATCTATCAACCCAGGCTGTCTAATCCCCCCTGAACATAATACATATATAAAATGCATTGAACTTAAAACATACGTAAGTATAAATAGATGCATAATGCAATCTACAGCGGAAGAAAAATCATACATTCAATTCAACACATTCATGCATTCAACATGTTCATGATAATTTCATAATAATTCATAAGCAAATATAGTTGTAGGAATTAAATACACAAGAATACTTATATTTGAAAGAAGCTCGTCCTACACAGTCCCTCAGTCCATGCCTTCCCTTCCAGTGCTATTCAGGGCATGAAAAGAAGAAAACCAACCTTCTAGATTGGTCTGTGAGGTTCTTTCACACACTAGGTTTATCAAGCAAGTCTAGCCTCTATTTCCATTCCTTCAATCAATTCAAATGCCAAACGTGGATGCACACACAGGGATCTCAGTCATGGGATTTATTAAAATGTAGCAGATGCCAGGGATTACATACACACACATAAATTTATGAATTTGTGTACATTGTCGATGCTAGACCGTTTGCTACAAAATACCAAAATGAAAACATTGCCGGTCTTTCAATTCAAAGACACAAAATCGGATTCAGGGCGATCGTGTTCAGGAAAACAACTAGTACATAGGAGAAAAACGTGAGAGAGATCAAAATTGTCGAAGAAGGGAAAAACCATAATATAAAAACCAAAAACATGAAGGATTCTAATCACCGGACAAGATAAATTCATAAAAGGTTCATACTCTAAATTGTTTTTTCTTGCTTGTTGCTGCATGAATGCTCAATTGGTTTTCTCCAAATCATTTTTCCATTCCCAATCATGAGGGAAAGTGAAACGTTGCCACATGAGGGAAAGGTGGCCGTTTTTGGTGTTTTCTTGCCTAAGAAATTCAAAAAACATTTTTTCCCAAAGTGGGGGCTCTTCCCAATTTAAATTTCCCCACTCTTCCAATCCCCCACTCCCTCATCCTTAGGAAAAATCATGCCCCCATCTCATTTAGTTGTGTTGACATAGCCTATTGTGGGTTTTTAATTAAAATTGCAATTTTAACATAATGTTCAGATGTTAATGTTCAACTAGCATAAAAAAAATACCATCGGCCACACCTTAATTGCCGAAACATAAATACTAAATCAATGGTGGGTCTTTTTCCTAGCTCCACACCATGATTGTTTACATCATAATATTTAAATGCAAACGGGGTCAAAACCGGGGTGTTACAAACAAACATCTCCATCGGGGTACAATGAAATAAAATATAAAATATACAAGTGAATACAATCTGAAGTTACAAATACATCGGCACTCCCTCTTAACTAGGAAGGTATTCTCTTGACACAGTTCATCAGCACAAGTCTTCATTGTTGGATCATCATCAAATTTGGATCATCATCATCACTATTGCCGCTATCTTGAGCAAATGGTGTTATCTCTCAAATCTACTTTTCATAGGAAGTTCTATAGAGCCATCCCTTTTTCATGTTGGATGTAGTCTTAGCCTCCATGTAGGTATTCATCTACATTGCCAGCATTTTTTCATGCTGGATTTAGGTCTCAGCACTTATATCTGACCATGGGAGGCCCAGCCTGCCACCATGTCATAAAGGCTCAACACTTACATCTGACCATGGGAGGCCCAAACTACCACCATGTCAAAAAGGCTCATCACTTACATCTGACCATGGGAGGCCCAACCTACCACCATGTCGAAAAGGATAAGCACTTACATCCGATCATGGGAGGCCTAGCCTGCCACCATGTCAGAAAGGCTCAACACTTACATCCACCGGCATGGTAGGACACACCTACTACCATCCGGGTAAAACCTCTGCACTTACATCTAACCATGGGATGCCCAACCTGCCACCATGTCAGAAAGGCTCAGCACTTACATCTGACCATGGGAGGCCCAACCTGCCACCATGTCAGAAAGTCTCTCGGACTCCTCACTTCCCCTTGGAAGGAACATCGATCTAAAGAACACCAAGATTCTCTCTGAAGTACTCAAAGTTCACTCTGGCAATTTCTAGCATAGAATCACACCAAGGTTGATTACGTGCAAGGATAAACCATGAGCTTCGCCAGGATTGATTACATCTGAGGACAACCTACTAGACTGATTACGTATGAGCAACCTACGAGCTTCGCCAAGATTTTATGCTCAGACAACCTGTCTTATTGGCTATGCTAAAACTCATCACTCCCTCTTTCAAGAGATCTCGATCTGGATCACATACTGGAGCTTCACTGCTTCTCTCTGCATCATACAAAAATGCAAGTCAGATCAATCAAATCAAATAGCATATTTCAAAAGAAACATACTACATCACAAATAGCTGAGCAAGTGGCAACATATTTTGCCTCAGCTGTACTCAGAGCCATGCAGGACTGCATCCTGCCAAACCAGTAGCCCATATTGGATCTCAAACTGAAGAAGCAACCCAAGGTGCTCTTCTTCTCAATGGCGCTACCAATTTGAATCAACATAACCATGCAGGTTAAGTCTTTTGATTCGTATCACACTTGAGCCCATACTCAACTGTACCCTTTAGGTACCTCACTGCATGCTTTGCAACCAAGTGAGCATGTCACGGATCCGTGGGAACTGGCTCAAGTCGTTCACAGCAAAGCATGCGTCTGGTCTTGTATTCATCAGGCACATCAATGAACAAATCATTTGATGATACATCGTAGCATCAACCATTTCTGATGAAGCATCACTCAATAGCTTCAGTTTCGATGCCATAGGTGTGGACATGGACTTGTAGTCCATCATCCCGAACCTCTTCAGGATCTCCACTGCATACTTCCCTTATCCAAGGGAGATTCCATATACACTCTGTCACAACTCCATGCCTAGAAAGTAGTGCATCCTACCCAAGTCCTTCATCTCGAACTTGGCACCAAGTCTCCTTCTTGCAAATTTAAAGAGTTCCTCTTTTCCTGTAAGGAACAGTTCATCAACATATAACAAGAGCATCATTGATATTCTACCTTCAACCTTGAATTAAAGGTTGGAATCTACTTTACTCTTGCTAAATACTAGATTCATCAGTATGTTGTCTATCCTGTCGTACCATGTCGAACCTCAGGATCTTCTACAGTCACTCCCTCTGAAGCGGAGCATCATTCTCCCTCTGTCTTTCATACTCTATGTATTGAAACATTTTGTACTGGAGTGACAAGTAGCTTCCTCTACTACTAACATTCTACGTATCCATCTAGGGTCACTAGATACCAAGATCCCTTATCTTGAACCTTTTGAAAAGTTCTTCTCGCACCCATCAGTGAGCTTGTCCTCCTTTATAGGCTTGCATCTTCAACCTCGTAGCAAAGGTTAAGATCTTCATCACACTAGGTGATCTTCAAGTTCCTCATGTATGTGTTATCCCCTGGGTGCCTTTTGAGCTCGTACAAGGCATTCTTTAATTTGCACACATGAGTCTGCATGGCATGTGTCTCAACTCCCAGTGGCTACAAATGTCTCTTTGTAGTCTATGCCTTCCTTCTGTGAGAAGCCTCGTGCTACAAACATTTCCTTGTATCCTATGATGTTGTCATCTACTGTATGATGGATATTGTATATCCATATGGAAGACACTACGGACTCCCCTTAGACATCATTCTTCTTAAACTATCCTCACTTGTTCTTCAGAACAAGTCTCATCCTTCTTTTCTTGTAAGCGATTGTACACGATCTTTCCTACAAGTCAAATGCACCAGTTGTATGGTTAGAAACATTTCATAAAGCATGTTTATAATGGCAAATTCTTATGCATAAAATCATGCAACTATTTTATGCAATACAACATTCATCTATATCTTGTATACACAGAAACTTTCCATATGCCTTCCATCTCTACCATAACATTATTGAGATTGTGCACTAATCCCAATATGTCAACAAAGAGGTTTCATCCTAGATAAGTAGCAATGGGGTGTTGTATAGAACTATAGGCTACTTACTCATAACATGCATATTAGTAGTATATTGTTCATTAATGCAGACATTCTATCATGAATAATATATTTCACAACTAAACAATGTCATATAAGCAACTAGATATATAGGAAAAGACAATTCAAATACTTATCTTTATTTGTTTCGTGGGTAGACTCCTTCTTGACCCTTCAACTTCATCATCTTCTTCATTCATGACATCATCATTTCTTATCCAAATGCTAAGATGAATAATAGGTTCTTCAAGAATTGAGTCCTTCATATTCCTCATCGCTTGAGGGATCTTCTTTGAATTGTGAGAGCTTGATCTTTAGTTGCTCCCATCTTCTCTTCTCTTATTATGAGTCGAGCTTCTTCTTGTGTGCACTCTTCCCAGAGTCTGCTGAGGGTAATCACTTCCTTCTGGCACACATTCCTCGAATGAATGAATCCCATGATCCTGGGAGACCATTCAAGGTGGCTATAACAATATCTTATTCTTCTTCAATTTCTTCATCATAGCATCTAACACTTACTTTTGGTGCCTTCAAGGATGACACATGACAGATGAGATGATCTTTAATAGGATCTACAATTATTCTCTTGGCTCTAGCCTTAGCCTCATCTCCCTCTGGCTCCTAGACCTTTCTTACTAAAATATTTATCCAATTCAATTTATTCAAGGATCACGAAGGTCTGATACTTCCATACTTAGAAGCTATCAGCTTCACCAAGATTTTAATCAAGCTCGTGTGATTAGTCAATGAGAACCTCAAATGTAAATAGCAAAAACTTAGATCTTACCGATTTGAGGTGTCTATCCTGGTTCCAGAGCTGGCTGATTTAGGGTTTGTCAGAGAAACCCTAATTTTCAAAACTTGGAATTTCAAACTTCTGATTAGATAGAAATATGGGCCTCTTCAAGGCAAGTTGTCCAATGTAGTTCTTTTCTGAAAACAGTGGAGGGAAGCTAAAGGAACAGGAAGCCCTAGTTTTCAAATTTCTTCTGCAGAAATGGCTGATATTGCTTCTATTGTATCTCTGAGGTTTCAGATCCATTAGGTATGAAACTTCTCACTGTGATAACTTGATAAGTATTCTTTCCAACCCCACAGGTTAGGTCAGAAATGGATTCTCCAAGTGGGACTTATTCAGATTTTCCCAATGTGACTGTTTTGGCGACTTTTTAGGATAGCGAGATTGTATGGACTGCCATGTGTCATTGTTTCACATTCTGGGTCTAAAAACATTACCACATAAACTACAGTCTGTGCCCTACCTAACATCATGAGAAATTTCATTTGGACCTTCCTAGCCCGAGATATAGCAAATCTCCCTAGGTCACATGTTTATAATTGTATTCTGGAGGAGGCTGGAACCCTATCGCCTAAAGTATAGCGAATATGAGGCTAAAATTTTTACACAGTGTAAAGCATGAATTTATATTTGGCCTGTAAAATTTTTAGCTTCTAATACTTCTCCAATCTCGCATTATAGCGAAATTTCTGGGATTACTAAATTCAGTCTTCTAGGGTTTCCAGGCATGAAACCCTAATTTCCATTAGCTGCCATTGCAGTTGTATTTCGGTTGTACAGTGAAACTTCTCTGATTCAAAAACTGCTACCACCAATAGATGCGCCCTAGTGAGGTGAGTTAGCCTAGCCCTTATTGCTTGATGATTTGTGGAGAGAACACCTTCAACTAGGAAGCCCTAGTTCTCGCAATTGCACAGTGTCTTCTTCTCAGGTTAGCTCTGATACCATGTTAGATTTTTATAATTTAATCAATATGATCTAGGATCTTATCTAAGGGAATAACATGCATGGAAATAATCACAAGAGACAAGAGACACAAATAATTTTCCTCGAGGAAACCATAAAGGAGAAAACCCTGCAACTTCCTTAGAGATAGAATGAGCACCAATAGCAAAAGTAAAACACAAAGATACAAAGATGATCTCCAACAGTTGCTCTCTCTCTCACTTGTGCAAGATACTCCTCTCTCACTCATGCACTACTGTTGAGTGAGTGTGTGTATCAAATAGAGAGTCTCACTCTCTATTTATATTTTTTCCACTTGACAATTACACTACAGGGTCGACCTCACTAGGAGAGTCTAATAACCCTAATATGACTCAACTTTGGGGACTATTGCACCGACTTACAATGGAGGGTTAACCTCAATGAATTTACATGACTTTATTATATTAATGACTCTCCCAATTGGAGGAACAAACATCTCCGTCGGGGTAAAATGAAACACAATATAAAATATACAAGTGAATACATTTTGAAGTTACAAATACATAACATGTAGTTCGGTCCAAGTAGGGTTTAGGTCAGCTTTACATTGCTTGTTAAAGGTTGTCATTTCAAAGATTTGAACATTGTTACTTGCATTTATACATATTCAAGTTAATCTAGCTTACTTAGTTGCATTTAGTATCATCAAAATTGTGATTTTTTGAAAAATAAAAACAAACAAGGCAGTTGTAATTGCATAGTTATCCCTAGCCTAGGCTCATTGCATTCTTGTTTTTCCATTATTTTCAAAAAAGAAAAATATAAAAAGTCTTGAGTTTTCAAAGTTGTTTAAAAGTTTCATTTGTTTCATAAAATAAAAACTAAAAACTAAAAGCATTGTTAATAGCATTTGTTTTTGAACAATTTTACATCATCTTTACTTTCAATGTTGAGTCAGAACATCATTGAGTCTCACGCCACCTTTGAGTAATATAAGACTTAAAAAGTTTGCATAATTTAAAATTTATTAGCAACATTTTTCTTTTTATAGGTTCTACATCAACTAGCTTAGGCTAGGTTCTTGGATTAGAGAAATTTTTAACTATCCAAGAGCATTTTGAACTCAGAGTTAGTGGTCAATCATTAGGTAAACCCAGGTTTACAAGGGATGAAATGGAAAGATCCTCTAACACATGAGTCAACCACGAGGTTGTGTGAGAGCTTGGTTGTGGACATAACCCTCCAATACCTCCTTCAAGCATAAATCGGGATTGTTGTGCATACCGGGGTTATTTCAATACCACTTCTTGGGCACCTTGAGGTGCCGGTATTGTTAGAATTTTGGGCTTAGCTACCCTGCCCATGCACACCATTCAGGCCAACAAATGTTCCACCAGAATATCATTGTAAGTTTGATAGCCTTAGTTTCCAGACCTTAGGTTCTTACACAGGTGGCATTCGAAGGATATTTCCATTGCTCTTAGGGTATACTTGGAAGGTAACCTCGGTTAACAATTTGGGAGGGTGATTGAGTGATTCCAGCACTTGCACCCAGAAAACTCATCACAAGATGCCAAGTAACTACTCTTCGATCTTCACTAGTTTGTTCTGGGCCCTAATCATCCCAGACATTCCATTGGAAGGTGTATTTATCGCTTGCTTTGGTTTGTGATACTTAGGATATTTTTAGTGTGTGCTTTGCATTTTGTTTGTGTTTTAGTTTGACCTTTAGGTGTGTGATCTAAATTTTTAGTTGTGGAGGACCAATCTCCCCGTAGGTATAGAAGGTTGCAAAACCTTCCTCCACTTTTAGTAGTGGAGCCTCCACCGCCATCTCAGAGGCAAAGACTAGACACAGACAGTTCTTTTGAACCGATGGGTGTTAGTGAAGTTCTAGGTGAACCAGAACTTAGACATACTCAGGTAGAAGTTCCACTAGTAGAGTTAGAATATCTGCAAGATTACGAGTTTGCAAGAAATTATAATACAACTCTTACTGATTTAAGTGGCCCTGTGTTATTTCAAGTCCATCCTTTTATTTCACTTGAGTTTGGTGTTCCTTTGAGTTTACGTATGTTTATTTTAGGAGAAGTCATGTCTACCCCTACTTCAACCATGATGGCTGGCGGAGTCTCTCCTCCCCCGGTGAGTGCTCCAAGACCTAGTGCATTTGTTGCACCACTTTCTCCTAATGTTCAAGTGTTTAGTCCCTTAGCCCCTTCAAACATTACAGGTCAGTCTAGTGGGGTTGTCACTGGGATACCCAGTACACCTTATACTTCTTCTCCCTTCATGCAAAATGATCAAAGTGATCCGATTGGGTCCACTTCTTTTGTTCAAGGATTTCCATGGAATGGAGGACATATTCCTCCATCTGCACCTTATGTAGGTCCATCACCTACTTATGTTGGTGTGTCGTATGGAAACCAGAACCCCTTTACAGGTTTTAGTTTTCATACCTCTAGTCAAGTATCGGTTGCTCCGTTTGGGAGCTCTCCTTTTTCACTATTCAATGGGGGGATCTCAGCTCCTACTTTCCAAACTCCATCTCCGACTGGAACTGGCCTAACAACTTACCACACACCATAGGTTAGTAATCCTTTAACATTCGGGTGGAACCCGTTTCAAAAAAATTCTACTAGATCACAACCGGTTGTTGGGGGAAACCCCAACTTTTCCTTTGGGATACCTGGGGCAGGTACTTCCTCTCCCCAGGCTCCTCAATACCAAACTCCAGCTAGGCCAAAACTTCCCTTTCTAACAACTTTTAACTTTCCAGATTTATCGAAACTGATGAATGATCCCGTGCTCCATAATGCGACATGGCCACCTATCCCAATCGAATTACCTTCACACATTCCAAAGTTTGAATGGAAAACTGGTGAGGACCCAGGTGCTCATATCACAACTTTCCATCTATGGTGCTCTTCCAAGTCACTGAATGATGACTTCGTTCAGTTGAAGAAAGTTTCAAAGAACATTTACTAATGTAGAGGCTAATTGATACATTGAACTCCTGTCAGTTGTGTATGATAATTTTATTGACTTAGCAACTGTGTTTTTGAATCATTTTCAAATTCATGTCTGGTATGATCCCAGCACACAACTTTTGTCGACCTTTCGACAAAACAAGGCCACTCATATATCTGATCATATTTAGGAGTGGAGAAGGAGAAAGAAGCTTATCAAAGCCAACATTCTTCTTGAGTTCTTATTGGAGTGGTTTTTGAAGTCTTTACTGAGGATTATATTTCAAAAGACGTGTCCACATCGGGAGTAACCACGGAGGAAGAAGCCATTCTCAGGGCCCAGCAGATTTATTTGATCTATGCTCAATCTGGGATTCTTTACGAAATTATCCTTGAGGCATCGAGGTCTACTAATGACCTTGAGAAACCCAATCTTGGACCCCATGCCGATGGTGTGGTTGGTTCAGTAAGCATACCCACTGTAGAATCACTAACTAAGAAAATCCATGAGATGTCAGTGAAGCAATCTACAGTGGATGCAAACAAAGTTGTCACTCCCTCACCTCAAAATGCTAATGTCTATTCAGCACGGTCTTCCCAAAAGGGAAATCAACAGTCCAGTGGGAAAAATAAAAAAGGGGAGAAGGATGAGGGGAACCAAAACAAACAAAATCCCACGAACAATGATGAGGGGGGTAAGAAAGACAAGAAGGATGTCAAATTTTCCTTACAACTTGTTCCAAGAAAACCATTTGACCTACCAATGCCCCTTGATAGATCAAGCACATAAGTTGTTAAAACAACAAAAATTGGCCATCTTGAATGATCCATTTCCCCAAGGACAGAATACAACTCCTGGTTCAAATATGCAAGGCACACTAGGTGCTCCTCCTACTGATTAGTCTTACATTAATATGGTATGATCCAACACTTTCTTACCAACTATAAATAAAAAATATGAATCACAGGCTCACCAAAAATATAAGTCTATTGTTTAACCTTCATCCCCACTCACAATTGAAAAACCGGATGAACCTATGCATAAGATACCTAAAGGTGTCTTTAAGAAGACATTCCATAACCCTAATGTGAGTCTTCCTTCTAACTACTCTGTGGTAGAAGATATAGCCCAAACACCTTGTGCAATGTCAGCTCTAGAAGTGCTACAAAGTTTCCCTTCACAGAGGGATGCACTCTTAGCAGCTATAGGCAGTATGGACTCTGGGATCATGTTGGCTAAGTTTAATATTTATGAGGTTAAAACAAACCTGCCATACCATGTGGCCTTTTCAATTGATGTCGTCCATGGTGAAAAAACCATTGGACGAATGGTTATTGATGAAGGTGCTTCCACATGTGTTATGTCAATTTCATGCTGGAAGGTTCTGGGATCCCCTGAGTTGGTCCCATCAAACACTTTGCTGACTGTGTTTGACGAAAGTTCCATCCTCATGGTATCTTACCATCTTTCAAAATAAAGTTGGCAGGAAAAGCAGTCTTTGTTGAAATCGAAGTGGTTAATTCTCCTTTGGACTACAATCTACTTTTGGGCAGAAGTTGGACGTATGCAATGTGCATTATTCCTTGTCCGTCTTCTGGGTCCTAGTGTTTCCACATGAAGGAAAACTGGTCACATTCAACCCGCTAACTTATACTTGGAAGGGTATTTTGGATACCACTGATTCCACCGTACGATTGTTTGATCAGTTAAGACCGACCAATGAAAGTTTGGGAGTTGGAATGTATGCATCATTGATGGGCACGTTCGATATACCAACTCCTATAAATTACTTAGGTTCAACAAGCGTTGGGAAGAATATCTCTTCGGTTGTGGATAGAACTAACCCCTGGGTCCTCCCTTCGCAAGAAGAACCTCAAGTTCCCCTATCAACAACAGAGGTAGTTTATCAAGCTATATTTGATGTTGTTGTTGATTCCATCATGACTCCTCCAGTCTCAGAAGAGTCATATGAAGCCTACTTGTCTGCCTTGGCAGAGAACTCTACATACTCTTACGATTAGATATGGTTTTTCCATCTGAAGAAACCATTCTAGAAGCCATGATTGAACCAGAATCGATTTATGAAGACCTTCACCACAAGTCCCTCTTCCTTCCAGAACTAAGCAAGATAGAGAATTCTGAGTTCCATGTGAGACTAGCAGAAGGTGTTGATTTTCTCGTTAATCCTTTTCCTAAGGAGGGGATATTTGCAAGGGGAACATGGCAAGCATATCCACCATGATTATAATTAATATCTCTGTGAAACCTGATGTTGTGGAAAATGTACACATTGGTGCAAACTATTCTACGTAAGAGATTTCCATTTACACTTCCTTGTTTAAGGAATTCTGCGATGTCTTTGCCTAGTCATATGAGGAGATGTCAGGCATTGATCCATCGATTGTAGAACATGAAATTTGAACCTACCCCAATGTAAAACATGTTCAACAAAATCTTAGACATTTAAATCCGCAGAAAGCGACAGCCATCAAGGCTGAGGTGGAAAAGTTGTTGAAAGCCAGTTTTATCTACCCGATCTCTCTAACAAATTGGGTATCCAATCCCGTTCTAGTGGACAAGAAACAAGGGACTATATGCATCTACACTGATTTTCATGATTTAAACAAGGCATGTCCCAAGGATAATTACCCCACACCATCCATTGACCAAATCATTGATGCATGTGCGGTTAGTGAGGTATTTTTGTTCATGGACAATTTTTTGGGCTACAACCAAATTCAAATCAAACCTGAATACCAACACAAAATGGCCTTTATTTGTCCTTTGGTTAAATTTTCATATAAGAAGATGCCCTTTGGCTTAAAAAATTACAGAGCTACCTTTGAGCGGGCAATGAATTTCTCCTTCCATGACATTAAGCATATTGTCGAGCCTTACTTAGATGATCTACCTCCCCATTCTCGTAAGAGGAAGGACCATCCAGATCATCTTCATTTGATTTTTGAACGATGCATACATTATAAGATATGCTTAAATCCCCATAAGTGTGTTTTCTGCATCGAGTCAGGGCAGTCACTCAGATTCATAGTTTTGAATAAAGGTATACAAGTGGATCCTTTAAAAGTTGAGGCAATTGGTAATCTGCCTCCTTCTCAATCTATTAGGAAGTTACAAAGTCTGCAGGGAAATTCCAAATTTCTTCGACGGTTTATAGTAAAGTATTCCAAGATTGCCAATTGTTTCATGCACTTGCTAAAGAAAGACACCCCATTCCTATGGGATGAAGTTGCACAACAAGCTCTTGAGGCATTAAAGAAGCAATACTATCGGCTCCTCTCTTACGTCCACTAGACTACACTAAACATTTTATATTGTATTTGAACGCATCTGAGTCAATGATAGGAGTGGTGTTGGTTCAGGAAGATGATGAGCACTAGGAGCATGTTGTCTACTATCTTAGTTGCGCTCTAGCAGGTCTTGAACTAAGATACTCTCACGTTGAGAAACTAGATTTGGCGACTGTTTATGTCATCCAGAGGTTAAGACACTATATTTTGCTAAGGACAACCACAGTGATTGTGGATGTAAATCCTTTCCAATATGTTTTATTCCGACGAATAATTGGGGGGGAATTTAATAAATGGATCGTAATTCTCCAAGAGTTTGACTTGGATTTCCAGTCCGCTAAGTCTAAGAATTTCTTAGTGTTCGTGGAATTGATCTCATAATTCCCGACTGAAGAAACTTTAGTGATAGAAGATGACTCGTTTCTAGATGAATACATCTTCTTAATTTCGACCTCTAATCCTTGGTATGGAGATATTCTAGTATATCTTTAGACTTTCAAATGTCCTGCGACCTTCTCACGGGAAGATCGATGTAAGCTACAAGTCAATGCAAAAAACTACCTTATAATCGGCGATAATTTGTATCGACGAGGGGTAGATTCTATCTTGCATCGGTGCCTCGCCCATGAGGAGGCATAGCATGTCCTAAATGATTCTCACAGCAAAGTGTGTGGTGGTCGTTTATCTGGGTTACCAACAAACCAGAAGATTCTATGTGTCGGTTATTTCTAGCCCACCATATTCAAGGATTGTGTGGAAGCAGTGAAACATTGTCATCCATGTTAGCTTTACACCAGGAAAATGCGGTCTGACCCTTCTCCTTTATTTCCCGTCATTGTAGTAGCTTCCTTCACTAAGTGGGGGGTTGATTTCATGGCATGCAACCTAGTGTCTGCTAGGGGCACAAATATATCATTGTCATTGTAGACTAATTCACGATGTGGGAAACGGCAATGACTACCTTTAACGTAGATGGGGAAACGGTGGCGTATTTTGTTTTCAACCAAATTATTGCTAGGTGCGGTATCCCAAAGTAGATTGTCACTGATCATGGTAGTCATTTCCATTGGTCTAATTGACCACAATGCTAGGTTTTAGGAAAGACCATTCATCTTCCTTTTACCCTCAAGTGAATGGACTAGTAGAGGTAGTCAAAAATACCTTGAAAACCATTCTCAAGCACATGATAAATGCGAGTAGTTCAAATTGGCACATCATGTTGTATCCAAAAATTTGGGCATACAAAATGAATTTCAATACTGCCACAGTTATCTCACATTTCCAGCTCATTCATAGGGTGGAAGCAGTCACACCGGTTGAGTGCGAAATACCATATTTGAAAATTGTTATTCACATGCTTCTTGACACTACCGATATTGAGGACCCTTTGCTACATTTAGAGCATCTAGATGAGTAGCGCAGAGATGCGCTCAATGCAAACGAGGCACATAAGAACCTAGTGAAAAATAAGTATGATAAATCCATAAAGCCTAGGGTTCTATATGAGGGAGAACTTGTCTTGCTTTGGATCAAGACAAGGAACCCCTGGGGGCGGGAAAAATTAAATCCATGTGGTTAGCTCATACCTCGTGTTGAAATTTTTAAAGAAGGGGGCATATGAGTTAACTTAATATGATGGTAACAAGTTGTCGGAGCCTAGAAATGGGCTCTATCTGAAAAAAAGTATTATGCCTAGGAATGGTGCTTTCTCTTGTATTATTATTGTATATTTATGTACAATAGGTCATTACTTGTTAGTGTTTCTTACGTAATATTTTGTTGTTTCGGATGTCTCCATAGTATTTCATAGGGTTTGCTAATGGTGTCATCCATCACACTTGCAATCTGGCTTCAACTTCTTGGATCATTTATGCACTCTCATGACAATTGGTTGCTTTAGATGGCGCCTTCCCTAGGTGTTGCAACTAATAATGTGGTTGAGTACAGTCCAGTCATTGATATACTTTGGGATGCCATTTCACATGGTCTTACCAGCTTGGAAGTCAAGATTGACTCCCAGTTAGTTGTTTCTCAGCTTAATGGAGATTACCAAGTGAGGCACCCTATCTTATTACGTCAGTTTTTAAGAGTTAGGTTACTTGAAAGGAATTTTGAACACATTTCATATAATCACATTTCAAGGAATAAAAATACAATCATTGTTGCATTTGCGAACTATATACTATATTGGCATTTGTTACACAAATGTGAAATTAAAATACACAGACACATTTGGAACACATGTAAATAACCAAGTAAATGTGTGTCTGTGAGTGTGTAAAATATGTTCATATACATTGAGTTTGATCCGAAGATCTTGTCAATAAATATATCCAAAATACAAAATGGGATCAAAATCCATCATATGCTAGATCTAGGGATGCTCCTCAGCCTCCTTGACTGTGGTTGTCTCTACAGCCTCCCGATAACAAAGTACATCCTGGGTTACCCTTCAGAGAAAGCGTAAACAAGATGGAGGTACTCCAACGACGTGATGCTGCATTGCCATTGGAATTATCTCCATTCGCATTGTGGGGACATCATGGGTAAGCCTAACCAAATTCCCCTTTACTACATGAAGCATAGCTTCATCTCCTCCAACCTCCACTAGTCAAACGAAGGTCTTGGGATGTCTGTAAGGTCGAACAGGTCCTATATCTGCATATCACCCAAAGGTATATCATAATCGAATACATATGTATATATATACAACTTTATGGAAAAAAATTCATAAAAAAAAATATTCAAAAAGTAAAAATTCATATCCATGTCTCCCCAACCTCCTTCGGGAGGGACAATGAGCTCAGGATTGCCTCTGAAATCCAAACCTGCATACGGAAACTACTCCAATGTAGGCACCTGTCTGCTCCACCAAGAGTATAAGTCATCATCATATCCACTCTCAAATCCACCTCCACCACCTTGTCGGAGAAATATTTCACCCCACTGTGTAAGTCTAGGCTCACGGGGTGGGCATGGTGGCAAGGTAACTGTGGGACTGAGGGAAGGAACCCTCTCGAAGAATAATGATACTAGTAAACTAGCATAACCGAAGTTCTTCTTCATACCTCTCTTGCAATCAAAAAGTTGTCTTTTTCATGATCGGGACTAATCCCAAACACCAATCATACAGTACTCCTTGCAGACACTCTACCGCTATACGCATATGAGTCAACGCATCCATATGCAAAGCGAATGATCCCACTACTCTAACAATGGTGCTCATTACCACTTTCAAAGGAAGCTACTGATATGTCAAATCAGGATTTGGGTCTCATATTTCTGAGTCCCTGGTAAACAATATGTGTTGATGCAGTCTTGAACACTGAGAGGGTCACCCCCTCGACCGGACCCTCTATGTTCACATGTTCCCCTCTGTGAGACAAACCCATGATAAAATATATGTCTTCTATTCCAAGGTTTCACCTTGGAGGTCAAACAAACTGAGATCATGATCCCACAAGTTCACCAATGTCTCGAGCAATCGAACTTGTGCCCGCATGTTTGATGTGCGGTAAAAATTAAGTAAGTTGCACCTTTGCAAAGCATTTAAAGTCATGGGATCGGCCATTTATAGACGATCCAT
This sequence comes from Pseudotsuga menziesii, assembly GCA_001517045.1. Lineage (NCBI taxonomy): Eukaryota > Viridiplantae > Streptophyta > Pinopsida > Pinales > Pinaceae > Pseudotsuga > Pseudotsuga menziesii. The sequence goes on along the minus strand of LPNX011135185.1, from coordinate 38,643 downwards.
ATCCTCATGTTCCCTTGCATGCCAATCAAGAACCATGGTTACATGCCCAAGAAACATTTCCACCATTACAATTTGCTTTAAACCTTCATTGCGCAGTAACTGTAATTATTCAGTGTGAACAATGCAATCCATTCACGGGTTTTCCTACTGTCAACCCGTGGTTACAACGCGAAATCGCAGTTTCAAAGAAGCCTTCCCACGGTTATAGCATAGTTCCTTTAGGGCAGGCCTAAAACCCATTTTTTAACCATTAAATTTAAAAATTAAAGGCATGAAATTGAAGGAGAATGAGATAGGAAGCGCCTGCACTTATGGGAATTGAAAACCGTCCACCGAATTTCTGCAATGATCGCTTGAAATAAAGAGGTAAAATGGATCAATTTGGTAAAAATCTCAAATGGTATGTTTTTATTTTCTATTTTCAACTATTTATAGTAAAAAATTCTGATTTTTACCCACTTTTGTATAGTTGAAGTTATTTTTATGTCATATGAACTAATGCCATGTGTTTTTACCTCATTTTTACAGGTCCTAGATGAATTGAAACATGATTTCCTTTGCATATAGGGTAGAATCTGGTCCCCCTTGCATATTTTTTAGCTGTACCTTATTCCCTGACGAACCTTAGGATCTCTTTTCATCCATGGACTATGATGAATGGCCACTCTTTACCTTGCAAACATCATTGTTCTTCCGTGGTTAGAGCCTCCTTTACATGGGTAACCCTAGTTACAACATTCCATTGTCATTCAGGCGCCCATGCCATAGTTGTGCTAGGTTGCGGGAGCCTTTGTAGTCATTTTTAATGTCAAAATGAACCTCATTTTGCATCTTTTTACCAAACCTTGGTCTGACTCCTTAAAATTGACTAGATAGTCGAGTTACTTGTTTATTCAAACTCATTAAAGTAATTGAATGATCATCCACTTCGGTGATAGTTTAACCGTTTTCCAGACCATGTGGATTACTTACGAAAAAGGAATACTCTATTTTCTTCGAAAAAGGTATACCTTATTTCTTCAAAAGCTAAGAGAGTTATCCTTTGGATTGTTTTATACTTTTCGGACTCAAGAGACTAAATTTACGAAAAAGCACCCCCTAGATTCTTCTTTGGAGTTTTCAGACTCTCAAAACTATGAAAGCACCGATGAGCATTTACTAATTTGGGCTTGTAAAATCCACTAATCAATGACATATCAAGCATTGTTCTCTCTTCTCTTCAAGCTTGTACAAAAATGAAGAAAGACTCGAGTTGACTTTCTTGGACTTGTTAAAACTTAACAAGAAAGGAAAGGAATAATTTCACTCTTTGGGTTATAAATTTGTTGGTAACATGTCATCCTTGAACAAAGCACTCGTTTGAGCCTCCTAATACTCATGTATTAGTTTTTCACTTCTCAATTCAACTATCACTTCGAGTCATTACTCTTCCACTTGTCCTTAATACATGGGGAATCTATTCATGTATCCTACATGACAGAGAAGTCTAGTTGTACGATTTGAAAGTCTAAAGCTGCCTTGAGTCATCTCTGTGTCATGCTCATTGTTCAAGGATCCTCACCTATGTCTAGTCATCATGATCCCTATCATTTTCATTCCTGAAATTTCCTTATGTCTACCTTCCCTTATCCAGTCTTCTAGTTACCCTTGTGATATGTTGAAGGATTCATTGCCTTCCTCCTCGCACTACGGCTTCTGATCAGTACCTCCTGCTAAAGAATCCCCAGTGTTTTGAAGATGGTACCTTAGGATTCACTACTCATATTGGTGGACTCCTTTGCATCAGTTGTTAGTATGACTCATTAACTAACACTTTGATGGATTCCTTCCATGTTCGACTTCAACTCACATATTCACATGGTAGGATTCATACTAGTTGCTATGGATTTGGATGAAGACCTTAGGTTACAACCTCTATAACCTAAGTTGTGCAAGATTGTGTTATGCTCTATGGCACTACTTCCAGCTATTGAAGACTCATCATTGTATTAATGTGGCCTTGATCCACCATTCTAAAACATGCATGGCCTTGTTGCTCGTACTATATGATGTAATTCAATATTGTAAAGGAGCTAGTGTTCCACCTTATTGAACATGGCATCCTCAGTAATGATTTTGTACATGAATTTGATCTGTTTGTTTCAAGTACCTCTCTGTGACCTTGGTAACTGATTTTCTCCATGATAAAATATTTGTAATGTATTTCGGCCATCACTTCCCTATGACCTCATACATTAGGGGGAATTTGTTTTACTATGAAATGGCACTTCTTCGTGCGAGTATTGACACTGAGCATGTCGGTACACAAAATGACATTATGGATTGAAGTTGCCTCAAAGATATAGATGAAGATATGCCTTAATGCACATTACTTCCTTCAGCCTTGCCTGTGTTTTTAAAGGAGTTTGCCTTGCATTAACGACTCTTCTTGTTGCAAGTCGCGAGTCATTCGCAGGTAGCGCCATATGTAACCCGCGGTTAGATGATCGTATATTGTATTCGGGAGTTTCCTTCATAGGAGTCACGATTCATTCACGAGTTGCCAGTATATGCACCTGAAGTTACATTAAGACAAAAAATAAAAAATAAAAAACATGGCTAGTCAGGGACAGATGGGTTCGAAATCATAATGTCCCGAACCTCCCTAACCATCCTAACCCTCGTAACTTCTCCTCTTCACCAAGTATAAATAGAGGGGAGGGGTAGAGGATGGGGGAGGCAAGTGAGAAGAGCAAGGTTATGATGGATGAATATATTGGAGAAAGGAGCAAGAGAACTCAGTTCCTGGTCAACAGAGAGGCTTGTCTCAGACAATGTTGTATTATTCCTTGTTACTTATGAATAAATAGTGATTTTATTCTACACTTTGTGTATTAATGTTCTTATTTGTTGATATATGAAATACCTTGTCATTTATCTTTATATGCAATTGTAATGTTTCATTCTTCCTAATATAACAACTAAGATCTTTGTGGTTAGATATCAAATTATTTTGCAGGTGTTGAAGACCTTGGAGTTTATGAAGCATTTGGAGAGAAGACTAAAGCTTGGATTAGCCTTCATTATTAAGGTACATGTGCTTTCTGTCCTATTTCCTTCATAAATATCTCTAGAATGTTGTATTTCTGCAAGTTAATACTTTGTACGTTGGTGACCCCGGACCCTGTGTCATAAGGTAGAAATCCTTGAACAACAGCTAGTCCTAAACAATGAGAAATGCGTCTCTGAGACCTTTTAGGTTACCTTTAGTGAGCTCAGATTGGATGGTTCTACCTAACCCTTCTGCCATAAGGATGTATAGGAAGGGTGATATTCGGTCACCCTTTTGAATACCCCTTGAAGACGATAAAGGGGTGGATGGGGAGTTATTAACAATGATAGAAAAGAAGGTCAAGGAAATTAGGCCAAGAATCTAGTCAATCCACGTCTAATCGAAGCCAAAGGATTGAAGGATTTTGTCAATTTAGGTCTAGTTAAGTTTGTCAAAAGCTTTGGACATATCCAGTTTTATCAACATACCAGGTTTTTTGGTGAGTTTAAGAGAATGGGTGAATTCATGGGCTAGGATCATGCCATTCATAATTTTTCTTCCCTCAACATAAATTATTTGTTCTTTGGAGATAAGGAGAGGAAAGAGGGATTTGATCTTGTTGGATATGACTTTGGTTATGATTTTATAGATGACATTGCACAGAGCAATTGCTCAAAATTTTTCTGGCGTGGATGGGTAGTGACCTTTGGGGATAAGGGTGAGGAAGGTGGCGTTAAAGGAATATAGGATTCCTTTGGTTTGACGGGAGTTATCCATTGTTTCATGAGCTTATTCTTTGATGATGTTCCAGCAGGCATGGAAAAAGTATGTGGAGAAACCAACAAGTTTTGGATATTTTCCTGCCTATAGAGATTTAATAGCCATTTTGACCTCTTGCATGGTGATGGGCTTCATTAGTCCTTCATTGTGTTCTTCTTTTCGAAGGTAGGGTATGTTTTTTACTATATCATTTATGGCATTCACTCTGTTCCTTTTTGGTTCCTCGAGGATAATGTTCAAGTAGGAGTTCAATTCAGTCGATATCTCCTCATGCTCTTGCAAACTCCTGTCAGTTGCATCTTTTAGAATTATAATTTTGTTGTGCTACCTATGTTGAAGCATGGAATTATGAAAAAATTTGGTGTTTATTTCACCCTCTTTCAACCATTTAACTCTGGAATTTTTCCTTCAAAATATCTCCTCTTGTTTGAGGCGCTCTTCCAGTTGTATGGAGAGAGTTTCTTCCTCTCTGCACACTTATTATGTGTAGCTTGAGAGAATTATTTATTGTTGGAGTTCCGCCATGTGATTCTCTATTTTCTTTTTTTCCTCATGGATATTACCAGAGGTAGTTTTTTTCCATATCTTAAGTCTTTGTTTGAGATTCTTCAGCTTTTGCTGGAATTTGTACATAAGGGAACCTGAGGGAATAGTTGTTGCACTCCACCAGTTCTTTATGTTGAGTTTGAAGTCAATGTGGCCCAACCAAAATTTATCGAACCTGTTGATACCAATCCCTCCTGGGTTCTATTGTAGACTGATGGGCCAATGGTTAGAGAAATTATTCATCGAAATGGTTTAGACCAATGTCATGTCCCCTCCTACCTTGGAGGAGGAAACATGATCATTTCTTCTACCTGATTTACCTATCTCTTATACTCAATAGATTCTGCACGCGTTTGATAATTCATGTTTCCTTTTTTTTCTTAAATCTCTTTCAGATCTACACAAGCAAGGATTTCCCTCTTGCTAACATTCTGATCCATATTGTGCATTGATTCTTTATCTTCCCCAAATCACAGAAAGATCGAATGGTTGAGAAGAACCGCAGCGAAAATCAACGGTCTTTGTCAGTTCCGCATCCGGAGAAAAATCGACGACGGAGAAGCATCCCGCAGAAAATCAATGGTGTGGAGAGCTTCACTTATGGAATCAAAAACATATAAAAATTTCACTCTCGCACCCCGCATCCTGCATGCCGCATTCTGCATCCCGCATGCGGAACAGCTGTTGGGGAGATCGAAGTTGCAGAAATAAAAATTTACCATAAGTCGTTTCCGCATCCTGCATCCCGCAAATTGCGGAAAGGGAATTGTGAAAGGGGAAATGCAAAGTCCCAACTTCTGCAAAGTGCATTTCCACATCTCAAAAGTTGTGGAAAGGGAATTGCAGAAGGGAAAATCTATGGAAATTTGATCTTTTCATGAAAATTTGTAAATCTAAAACTGATTTTGAGCATTCGGGCCATCACGAATCTGGTCGATCTAGCTCCATAACAACTTAGAAAATTCATTGAAATAAAATTACATACACATATACATCATTCATGAAATATACATCTGCATCAAATACATTCCATTCAAACATTCATCATATTCATATTCATTTATAAACAAGTACAGTTGCAGGGAGTGAAACACAAGAAATACGTATCTTTATCAGAAGCTTGTCCTGCAACTAGCTATGTCGCTACAACGTTCCACCCAACCATAGGCCAGTGTGCTCATCAATCTCTTAGTAACATTGCCACCCCCGAGTTGGGCATGATTTCCCCAAGGAATAAGGAACACTACCAGACTCTCTCGCAGCCAAGGATACAATAAAACTCAGCTAAGCCGACATAGTTGGGTTTATCAAGCTTACACAAGCAGTGGTTCACACATAGTCAAAATTCACACAAGACACAGCCATGCCAACTACCCGTTGGGTTTATCAAGCTGGAAAGGAGGTGGAAAAATTGACTGCTATGCTAGTGAGCCCAATCCCAGAGCTATGGACACCTGCACCAAATCTAGCCTGGCTTCTAAAGCATCTGCACAGCCAACACCAGGAATCTTCCCTTCTATGGTCCACAGGTTTTTCAAAACTATGGCTACATCATATGCTCATGTATTTTTACAGAAAATCAATAATAACAAAATTTTGATAAGTAAACTAAATACTTATCTCTATAACATCTCTCAACCAAGATTTGGTAGCCCTGACCAAATCCCAACACCTCTCTGAGTGCTTAATAGAAGCTCTTCTTAAGGCTCAACACTTCCTCCTGGTGCTGACTAATGCTCATGCACTTACTTTCTAGGAACCATAACTGATTAAGTCACATGTCAGATTCATTTTCACGGGGTTTATTTCTTAACAAGATTCTCAAAATCTCAGCTGAATCATTATGTATATGTGTTTTTATAGAAATTCAACAAAGATGTGCTAAGTAATCAAATACTTATCTGTGTAGAAGTTTGTGGTCGTGGTCAACCCAGCTTCAGAGCCTAACACCTCCTTGGTGCTTAATGACAGCTTTAGCATATGGGCCTAGCACCATTCTCGGGTGCTCACCAATTCTCATGCGCTTACTTTCCAAACACCATAATACCTAGGGGTTATTCTCTTCACGGAGCCCCCACTCTCGTGATAGTCCCCTTACAGCGTGAATGTGTTCAGAAAGAAGTATATCCAAATGTCTTACTCCCTGGGCGTCCCCAATGATGTATACTGGTGCCAGCTAGCTAGAAGGGGGGAACAAAAGCTATTTACATCCCATATATCCTTCCAGAGGAGCCATATATTTTTTGTATATGTTATTGTTGTCTTACCTATTCTAGACACACCCCTCCGGGAAGCTATGTATCCAAGTACATCCTTCCAAGGAGCCATGTATGCCAAGTACATATTTTCATCATCTCTCCTGCGTTACATATAGACATGCAGTTCACATGAGATGTCATGGATTTTCAAATATATTTGTGCCTGGATAAATTCCACTTATCAATGATTAGATAACATTGATATTCAAATCAAAATTTGAATTCACAATTCTATTTCCCACAGAAAAATCAAATTTTGTGTTCATGAGGTCATCCCCATATTGTTTGGCTTTTGCAAGTGGGAGTACTCATCCCTTATTTACACACGCTACCCAAAACCCAGACATTCACATATAACATGTCATCTTGACACCATTTGAAACATCCAAATAGTTAATACATTCGATTAACAATTGAATTCAAAAAAAACAAATCTAAAGCTGAAACTTTATTATGTTCAACAAAACGAAAAAAACAAAATTTCAGTCATGTGATCTTTCTCATAGCATATGGTAGTTTCCTCCCTTGGTTTCAGCTCAGGTCATTCTACGTGCATTATTCGGGAAGGATCATTTCTTCATGGAACTACAAGTTCTCATGCAGGCTTCCACAGTTTATACATAGACTCAGCTTTTCCTGCAAAATATTAATTCAACAATCTTCCTGCAACACCTGAAAGAATTATTCATGAGGCACATAAATGTAACTAGTGTGTTTGGTACTACTGCAAAATCATAATATCCATACCTTGCTTCGAGGGTTGTCTTATGAACATTTTCATCCGTGATCCTTACCTGCTGGTCACCAGACCTTAAGTCATTTCTGGAAAATACTTTTTCTCTTCTTATTCATTCCAAGGGGTCAACACTTCTAGGAAATTTATAGTTGTTCTTCATAGTGAATTTGTTCAGCTGTTTATAATCAATACACAACTAGAGTGTATCATCTTTCTTTTTCACAACCAGGGATGGTGTTTTCCAAGAAAACACACTCGGTCTGAGGTACTTCTTTTCTTGCAATTTCTCTAGATGCATTTTTAGCTTCAGCATTTCCAGTATGCTCACCCTACAAGGCATCTGGGATACTGTTGCTGCTCCCGGTGCAAGTTCAAGGGTAAAATTAGTGTCACTCTTCACTAGAATTTCATCAGGAAGAACATTCCTGACTTCCTGTAACATATGAAACCCCTCCAATCTAGGAGTACCATTATCTATTATCTCCAAAACATGAGCTGCATATACCCTACAACCTTTCCCATAGAATTTCTCCATTTGCATTGCGGAAGACTTTCTTCCCGATATTACTATTGGAATCCTTTCACAACCCTTAGGTTGCCTTCTTCATCCAAGCACTCAAAAGTCTTGTTGTAACAATCAAGCTTTGCTATGTGTGCTTCCAACCAATCCATTCCAATGAGGACATCATATGATTTAAGTGGAAAAATATTCAGATTGGCCCAATTGACCAACCCATCCATGACTAATGGACATTTCATTACCACCTCGCTGACTTTCTTCTTGATTCCAGTGGCTAGTTGGACTAATCATGATCTTCTATGCTTTGATTTCTTCAAAGTGTCTATCTCAACAAGTCCAGGGGTGATATAGCTGTGAGTCGATCCAGGGTCAATTAAAACAAAAAAATTCTATTTAGAAATCTCGCTGTTGGCGAAACCCACCAACAAAGCCTCGTCGACAGGGGTTCTCACTCTGTCGATGCCCAACCAGCGCAAACTCCCTGAGCATCGGCCTAGACAAGTTTTACCCTTCCCAACAACGTCCGTGGAGCAGACGAAGTCTCACCCGAGATGTTCAAGGGAGAGTTGTCAGAACCGAGTTTCTGGCAATGGGGATGGAGGATATGGGGATCCGATGGGGAGACACCATAACTGCTAGATCAGAGCTTTGCAGTTGACATTAAGTCATTTCCACAACTTGCAGAGTGCATCCAGAACTTATGCAGACATTATTGATTCATTTCCACAGCATCATACAGTTGTCACATTATCGCTAATACTGCCGCATTGTTCATAAAATATATCAACTCATAATGCAACAAAATGTAACAGACTTTAAAACAAATTGCATCAATATAGTAGACAGAGATTAAATCACAGCATCATAACAAAATAGGTTACAACATCATACCAGATTATATTGCAGCAGTGATAATAGACAAGATTTGTGCAACAACTGTCATAATATATTAATCTCATGCAAAGGATCCAAATTACACAATTCTTCTCCAAAACCAGAGACTACATACATCAGGAAAACCATGATAAATCGCAGATACAACAGGAAATTCTTCAAAAACCAAATCGCACTAGACCTTATGCGATAATTATCCTCTAATGCGATTCTCCTATGATGATCACAATCCTTCTTTTTTTCTATCTACTTACAAAACTAGATCTATAAATAGGCTTGCGCCTTTACATTGAGGGTCCACTTCTAACTAACTTATAACCGTTAATGACCTATTGCAACAAAACTTGGTCAAATAATATATAAAATATTCAAAGCGGTTATTCTTCTGCCGATCGCGCTGATCTGGCCTTGCGCGGTATCGTGTGAGCTTGCACAGCTGCCACGATGCTGTGCAACTCACCTACCAAAACCCCTTCCAATAGGCCCCCAACACAGTCTTGTGGCTCATCCTCGAGCCAAGTCAGGTTGACAAGGTATGTGCCGACATCCACGCCTTGAAATATTCGAATTGCTGCGCGATCTCACGAACCTGAAGCTGGAATTTGTCGACAGTACTCTGACAATTAGTCAAATCCTGTTGTACTGGGTGCTCTTCTCTGGCCTTGTTGTTGACCATTTGTCAATTCTCTTGTACTACCTACAGCGTGGCGACTGCTTTAACAGCCATCTGTCCACCGATTTCTTAAAACTCATCAAGCTGAGCGCGGCACTTTTGTTGGTGTTCCTGCACACGGGTGGCTTGTTGTTGTAGGTCCTTCAGTTCCTTGGCCCATGTGATATGTACCATCAGTGGCATGGCCCTCAGTGATGTCTTCAAGGTCATCGGTTGACCTTCGGCTTCTTGCACTTGATCAAGCTACTCGTCCTGGGTAATGCTCTACCAAAACTGCGTTGTTGCCCTCATAATGGTTTTGGCCTATTGCTCCATGCTTTTGAACTGAGTTGTGATTTCTTCAATGTAGGCCTTCCGTTCTGCAACCTGCTCCGGCGGTGTCATAGGTTGTACCAAGGAATTGAGTATCAGTTTGGTATCCTGAAGCTGAACAATAGTTTTCCCCAATCTCCTGGCCTTTTCGACTGGGGTGAGCTCGGCCGTGTTCTCAAAAATGTGCTGGCAGGCTTCAGAAACAGCTTCATCGACTTTGCCGCACCAGGCACACATCTGCTCCTGTTCAACGATCAGGCAGTCTTGCACCTTTTTCAGTTCAGTAATCTCTTCAACAACCTTTCGTTGCAACTTAGCCTAAGTTGCCTTCAAGGCGTCAATCTCTTACACTCTTTCTTCTGCCAGCTGCACCCAGACCTGATGCAGCTCATCTGCCTATTTCTGCAGCTTCTCTGCTGCGCTCTGTGACTGGAGATAGCCATCAATCAGTTCTTTCATTCATTCCGCCAATTCCAGGGCAGCAACGTGCAGCAACTCCACTAAATCCATAGCGGATAGCTTCTTCAAATCCAAATCCACACTCAGGATTGGTCGCAGCAACTACTGAACTTCCTCATTTCCCACGTCGATCGCAGTCGGGGTAACTTGCACGTTCCTAGCCCGAGGCTCAGTGCTAGTTGATGGGATATCCTGCATCATGGTTCTCATAAATGTCTGCCTAGAAACAATACCAACAATTGAATCTAATCGATCCCTTACCACACTGAATTCTTCATGGTTTGACTCTCGGATCGCCTTTGTCGCAGCCGCGAATGAGTCAGTAACCGCTTTGATAAGCCGCTGCAGTTGGTCCTCCATCCCTGACCTGGTACCACTGCCCACCTCATATTCTTGGCACCATTTGGTGTGATTCTCCTCCTGCATGAGCTATGCTGCATCCTCAGGGTCCATCAACAACTCGTTGTTAGATTCGTGAGTGCTCAGCTCCTTCTGGGCAGGCTCTTCTGGGGCATCCGGTGGCGGATCTTTAGACAATTCCTCCTGACTCACCAGGTTTCGCCACTTCGTCGACCACTCTTGGACAATGGCATCCAATTCTTCTATCGTGACTTTGTAAGGTAAAGGTAGCCACTTCTAATCGAGGTCCCGCCATGCCTGAATGTAGATAGAGTGGGGCACGATGGCAAACCGAAGGATCTGCTGACAGTTGTCCGCAACATAAGGAGAGACTCGGGGAATGGAAATGGATGCAGCTTGCAATGCTTCCCAATAAACCCAAAATTGAATGGCACATTCCTCCTGTCGACTAGGCTCTTCAACCCACCATAAGTTCTAATACCGTGCACCTCGGCGCACCTTCGCCGCATCAACCGCCATTGGTTGGTAGTCTTCAGGTTCCATCCAGGTGACAAGGGAAATGAGGATCAACAACCAACTATATGAAAATGGTTGCCCGGTCTGAGCAGCAAGAGCATCTTCTAGTAACTGATGCAACAATAATAAGGACCAATTCATTTGTACACCCTCCGCACACTTCTGGTCGCATGCGACAACACCTGAATTGCATTGGACTAGTCGATTTCCCTAAACGACCTTGCTTGCTAGAATCCTTGCACCGATGCACAATGCCTATGAATTAATGCTATAAATGCAATAAGCACGACCATCACGTTGTAAACCAAAGCACTCCTTCAGCTACTTGGCAAGATTTTTTTTTTTTACTACAACGGTTATGGAGCTTTTTATAGATCGACTGGCAAACCAGCTGCCAGGGGCTTTTACATTTAGAAACTAGTTTATCATATTCTTGATGTCCCAAAAACAGGCTGCAATCTATCTATTGCACCCTTTACAGTGGATCTAGCGAACTAAGAAGGTACATAACGCGACAACCATAGACATAAGAGCTAAATGACAGAAATGAGAAAACTATGAAAACAGAGATTGGATTCTGAGAATCAGCGTTCTGGTTTAGGCTCCTTTCCTTTCTCTTTGGTCAGATCTGCTACCTTCTTTTCCAGTTCCTTCAGGCGATGGCCAAAACCTCCAGTGGCCTCAACCAATTCCTTGATGTTTTTCAGCTTATCCTCTAGCATTTCATCCCGGAGTTCTTTTATTTCCAGATTCAAGCTTTCCCACCTGCTTGTGCCAAGGACCAGCATACGATCGTGTTTTTTCTTCAACTCGTTGAGATCCGCCTGGAGCTGGGAGAGACGAGCTTCAGGGGTGGACGAGCTGGAAGCCATCGCGATCCTCCTTACCAGTTCAGAACTCACTCAGCGATTTCTTCAGCGATTCCTTCAGGATTGACAGAGAATGATGGAGAAAATGAGAGAGGGGCGCTGCCTAAAATAGATGAGGATTCAGCAGGGAGTCTGAGACAGCCCGATTCAGAGGATTTCAATTCCTGCACTGTCGATTTGCCTTGGAGGAAGGGATTGTCCTTGGGAGCGTCTATTGGAGGACCATTTCAATGAAGAGAATCTTTGTACTGAAAAGGATCCCGATTCAGATTTCTTTGTGGTTTTTTATGGTGTCCTTCTGGGATTTGGACAGAGCGAGGATCCCCAGAAATCTTTCACGT